>JAOYRR010000515.1:0-179657 GCA_038994665.1 Podotricha telesiphe | reverse complement strand
TGCGTTTCTAATCTATTTAAAACTTGTTACATTTAAATTATTCAACATAAAAACAATAGCTATCGCCTGTATATACAATGAAAAATATTCAAGCGTAAAATCAGTTAAATAAGCCAAGAAAGTAGAAATTAATGTTACGAAAGTTACAAGTTAGTTCGAACGATCAAATGTTTGTTAGAAACTTACAATTTCGTTATAATTAAAACGTGCGTGTGTCACGCTCGGAAAACCCAAACCTACGGGCAGAGCTAATCAATGCAGGGGACATAAAAATCAATGGTGGGCAATGTTATATAAATGCAAGTAAAATATTGGAGAATTAATAAATAGCATTCTCTCTTGCCAAACAATAAGAATTTAGACGTAGCTAGATGTAGAACGCATGGCTTAGCGGTCAGAGCGCTTGAACGGTTTTCGAAAGGCGCGGGTTCAAATCCCGCTGCGTTCAAATTTTTATACGTTTTCTAATTATGTCTTTTTCAATTTCCTTAGTGTGGGAATAACACTTTAAAAAATCTTAAAAAAATATATATTTAATAAATAGCATTCTCCTCTCTTGCCAAACGATTGTTCGTAGAATAATCTTTGGGTAGCAGAAATTTGTAAAAATCTCTCTACAGAGATGCTTACAACAAATATAAGTTGTAATAAGCGTATAAGAATTTCGACGTAGCTGTATATAGAACACATGGCTTAGCGGTTAGTTTTCAAGAGGCGCGGGTTCAAATCCCGCTGCGTTAAAATTTTTGTACGTTTTCTAAATAAGTATTTTTCATATTGGAAGATTAGTATTGATAAAAGCACATACGCTATATTACAATATTGTGGCTGCTCTATTGACATGCAAAATACACGTAAACGCCTTAAGCAAACACACCTTAGCAACGTCTGATTGATTTGATATTCTTACTAGCAGTAAAGTCGATGCTCCAGAGCCACACGGAAAGCTATTGGAACTTGTTTTGCCAATAACGGAAAATAAATTAAAATGATTAAACTAGTCGATTTTGGACGCTAGTCGTTCAGTTATTGTGCAATAAATTAGTTTACACAAATAATCAGTTATTACAAGGCGTTAAACATATAGTATTGTGTGTAAAATGTGTATTTCATGTTTTTCAAATGCATTATTAGGCAAACTATTTCAATTTCTACACTTATTCTCTATATTAACTTTAAATAAGGCAATTTTCTGACTCCTTTGTACGCATAATTTTCATAAAAAGAGGCAATACATGTAGTATTGTATTGCATTGCTAATAAAGCAAAGATTGACTAGTCAAGTCACTATGTTCTCTTTTTTTTCTTTTCTCTTTAATTTTATTATAATAATGATACAAATTAAAAACCTTTTTTAGAATGCGTATAAAAATAAATTTATTCAAACTCGCGCTTTTTGGAATCGGTTCAAGCACTCTCACCACTTAGCCATGCGTTCTACATCCGGCTCCGGCGAAATTCTTTGACGATTTGTAAGAGACTCAGGTTGAAATCCCGCTGCGTTCAAATTTTAATACGTTTTCTTAAAATATTTTTATATTTCCTAAGTGTACGAATAACACATTAAAATGTAAAAAATATTACAAATTGTATCATATTGGCATCAAATCGGGTTTCTATCCGTTTTAAAGACGTAATCCAAAGCCGCTATTTGCAACCAGTATGAGACTAGAAGTTGTACAAAAAAAGCTTCCAGTACCTACTAGCTAGCTTGTCATCACAAGAATTTAGACTATTATCCATATTAAATCCTCTATATTATTTCAGCTTCGCAGCTCATCCTACCTGCATATGCAAATATCCGGAGAGAGCCTAGTCTCTTGAAACCCGTTCCGGCCGAATTCAAAACATTGTGTGTTGAATGGTGGACCCAACGCTGCGCTTTTTCTCAACAGAAAGGGAAAATGGAAATAATTTAAAAATAGTTATCTTCTAAAGTGGGGATCGACCTAGGTAGACTAGCGACCCGCTTGCGGCTTAATGTGCGTAAATTAAATGACTAAGCTATTTCGTTTTTCAGCGTTCTCATTTAATAACAAACTTTCCTTAAATTTATAATTTAAATAGTTGCAATTTATTTAAGAACCGTTTTAAATTAAATAAACACTAAATGTAATAACGAAAATTTGCCAAAATACAATAATCGAAACTGCATTTAAATTGGTTTAGTCAGCGAACTTAAACGTAATAAAACAGAAAATAAAATTAAAAATCATTGTTTTGGGTGCTATTAAATTCATAAATGTCCAAAATAATTTTTTTATCATATATCTTCCATATACAGACAGCGATCAGATACAATTATATATATATAGATAGATATATTTTCTTAATATATAATTGATAAATACATAAATACATATCCATATAAGTAATACAGTAAAGCTTAGTCACCTTTACTAAAACAAAAGCTCCACTATCAAATTGTTTAAAAAGAAAACACCGCATTGGTGAATAAAAAAATAGTATGTATTCTATTGTCGCAGTTTTACAGTTGTTGATTCATTCTACTTTGTAGTTTCTCGTATCGTTTAAGTTGCTGACAAGTTATTTGCAGGTACTATTCGTGATTCATTGTTAGAAGGAGTTTTGGTTTTTTTTAATTAATACCCACTTACTAGTATACTCTACATTTGAATGACATAATTATTCTAACATAAAGGATAATTGTAGCCATTGTGGCGCAGTGGAACAGCGTCTAATTGCAAACGCGATTGGTCGTGGTACTTGATTACCACTCGGAGGACTGACTATATTTACATTGTTTTCATTTTGCAGCTCTGGTGAACAAGACAAAGCCCGGCGTTGAGTTCCACCACTGAACACTTAATATTTCGATTTCAGGCGGAAAATGGAGAACGGAGTGTTTAGACGCTAGGTTTTTTCTGAACACCCTGATATGCGGTAAAATCTGTGAAGTTGCAAAAAAAAGTAAATTTCACGCTATCTTGGCTCAGTAGATCAGTTTGACTGTACCGTGTACTAGTAGTGGATTCGAATCTCAGTTGAGGGAATGTTTACATGCAAAATTACTTTTATTTGACGTAGCACGACAGAATGTGACATTGGATTTTACCACATTACACGATTTATATGTATAGATTTTTTGTACCCCTTTTATATAATTTCCCTTCCAGAAGAAACGTGAAGTTAAAAAAGGTGTTACGTGGCGTTTTGGAATGGACACAGTTTGACTGTAATGACAGTGATTGCAGGTTCGATTAAAGTTAAACTATTATTATGTTAATTTCCAGAATCTGATAATACAAATAAACTTAAAATTGGGCGGAAAATGGAGAACGGAATGTGTTAACACTTATTAATTGTCCTGTCTCTCCTGCTTTGGGAGAAAATATATACCCTTGATTGATTGATTATTCAATAATAATAATAATAATTTTATGTTTATAAAAAGGTCATATTCAGCCACAATATTCGTAATATTTTTGTCAGTAAGTTAAAAATTTATTACAACACAAAGTAAAGTTGAAGTTAAAATAAATGATATTATTGATTATATATATATAAATGATAAAATCAATAATATCATTTATTTTAACTTCAACCTTTTTGTGTTGTAATAGAACACTGATACAAGCTAACCAATATTAATGGCTTCTCTCTCTATATATATTTAGAAAATGTATAAAAATTTGAACGTAGCGGGATTTGAACCCGCGCCTCTTGAAAACCGAACTAACTAAAAACTTGAACGGTTTTCAAGAGGCGCGGGCCCAAATCCCGCTGTGATCATTTTTTTTCTAAATATATCTTTTTCTATTTCCTTAGTGTGGGAATAACACTTTAAAAAATTATAAAAATTTATTTATTATTGATTATTTTGGCGGTAACGCGCTGCATTTTGCCTAGGTATATTCATTGCAAAAAGTCACAAACAAACCGTCTCAAGCTGGTATTATAAAATAAATGAAACATTCAGTTTCTTGTACCTTATGTAATTCTTCTAAAAAAATGTAAAAGAAATAAATTACAAGACAAGCTCGAGATTTCAAAATAAACTATTCCGGCGAACGGGATTCGAACATACAACCTTACACGAATCTTTTTATTATAAGCTCCATATTTTTAATATTATCTGGCTCATTACTTTAAGATAACCACTTTTCCGAATTGGGGGTGAAATCATGATTTTTAACAGCTTCACGGTTTTTGTCTACTATCCAGGTAGTCAGAGATAAGCTAAGCTAGTGTCAAGACACGCTCTTTCCTATTTTCCGACCAAAATCGATACATTGTTTGTTGGTTGGCGGAACTGAACGCCACACTCTTTATCACAAGAGCGAAGAAATTATAATAATTTAAATATTAAATATATTTATTCATCTCAATAGAAAAAGAACCCACAACCAATAGCGTTTACAGCCAGAAGCTGTCCCGTTGCACCACGATGGAATTGTAGCACAAACGTATGTGTACTATACAAGATGCCGAGGGCTTGTAATTTATTTAAATTGCTTCGCCTAAAAGCGAACATCTTATCTCAATGTTTTCATCCCCTAACCCTAAAGTTGTCTGAGAGAAATAGCTAATTAGCGATAAGATCGCCTTTGCCATTGCCTTAATGTGAAAACTTCACTATGAAGATAGTTTTATTAAATATTAAAGATTGCATATTCAATCAATATTATTGCACAATGTAGAAAGTTATTTTAATTATCAAGTGTGTCTCATGAATAGGCGAATGTACTGAAGAACATAATTTCTAATGGTTCTTTATAATTTTTTCTTTATAAGTTTCTATATAATTCTTTATTTTTTTTAGCTGTAGCAAATAAATAAGTGAACCAACATGACATATATATCAAAAAATATTTGAAAAAGTATAAAAAATTATGAACGTATTTAACACCGATTTATACGTTTTTTACACGTTTTCTAAAAATTGAAAAACATCAATTTTCTAAGTGTGTGATTAACACTTTAAAAAATTTAAAAAACAACCTAAACTACTTTAAGTATAATAAGTTCTTTGATTTTCGCGATTATTACACATTTTGAAATGAAACTATTTTAACCACATTAATCGCGTATAATTTTGGTATTCGAAAATACATTTTAGAACCCGACGTTTCGAACACTTTACAGTAGTCCGTGGTCACAGGTAGATTGAGGGGGCACTTGTCTGTCATTTGATACAATTATTATCTCAAACTATCGCCAACGATTTCTTATTTGCCTCGCGAACTGCCCTGGATTCTTGCAAAATGAGCTGACTGTATCTTGCTCTCTGGTGTGATGGGATTGAGATTTCAAAGTTTTCAGTATTGGTTCCCAGGTGGTAGAAAGTTTCCAACCGTCTTCTCTATTGAAATTAGGGTGTTTTTATATTTCAAAAGCCTCGCGGATCATCCTTGGGATATATCTGTTTTTCCTAGCGAGAATATGAGGTTTATCAAACCTGATGTAATGGTTAATTTTATCCGTTGTATGTTCACATACAGCCGACTTCGATACACGCCCATTCTTGGTATCGGAGATGAGTTCCTTCACCCTTGTACCGATGCTCCTCTTTGTTTGACCAATGTAAGAAAAGCCACAGTCACAATCTAGTTTGTATATATCAGAACACTTCAAAGGAATGTTACTTTTCACTGGACTCAAGAACTGGCTCATTTTTCTGTTAAGCTTAAATATAGTTTTCACTGAAGCTTTCCTTAAGATATTGCCAATCCTGTCTGTAACTCCCTTCACATATGGTAGTAGTGCTGGTTGTCTCTCCACTGTGAGCGGCTTGTTGGGTTTCCCCCGACGCTGGCGGGGAACGGGCAGCTTGTTCAAATGAAGAGCATTCTTGACCTGTCGAAGCTTATCTCCTAGGTGTTCAGCGTCACAAAGGTGGTGGGCTCTCTGTCACAAAGATTTTCCAACGGCAGATAACTGTGTAGGGTGATGGTGGGTGGGTTCACCATTCACCATTCAGTGAAAACTATATATATATATATAATTTACCAAAATAATCATTTTATGTACATTTTGTCAGGGTTTGTATTTATCATTCACATCACCAGATTATGCACATAGAGTTCGTGTCACGACACTCCTTTCTCCAATGTAGAACAATTATTTATTGCTCAGTTTAAAATATATTATCGTCACTTAAAATCGTAATTTATTATATTTTTCAATGTAAGTACATATTAGGTTTTCGCAATTAGCTTGAAACTAGTTTTTCTTTCAATGATTCATATTGTAGGTCCATACGTTAATGATTAAATATACATAGCGTTTCTCACGAAATGCCTGCATAATAATTTTAATTGTTTAGTTTACATTAACTAATAACCTAACTTCACTAATAACTAAATAAACCTTGAGTTAGCTGTTTTTTAAAATAGGAAAACTATTTGAGAGAAATGTCTATTTTTGGAGAAACCATTTTCCATTCAAACCTCTAAGAATGTATTTAATGTAAAAGTATAGACCGGTGGATGCGAGACAAAGTAAAATAACCGTATAAGTACTAAAACCTATCAACAGAGATGCTAACAATAAAAAAAAATTGTTATAAGCGAAGCGTAGCGAGTTTCGACGTCGCCGGATGTATGTATATTGCTATGCGGTAAGGATTTCGAGAGGCGCGCGTTCAAATCTCGTTACATTCAAATTTTATATACGTTTTCCAAAAATGTTTTTTAATGTCCTAAGTGTTTGAATAACACTGTAAATATATTAATATGAGAAAATAACTGTTAAGACACCGTTCTCCATTCTTCGGTCATATTTTATTTGTTAGTTCGTGTTCTTGGTTTCAAACACACAGGATGGTTTCAAAGTTCAAACACTTTTACTTGCATAGTATAGCCAGAAAGAATCTACTGTCAATACATTTTGTTCCTCGCTTTTTAGTAGTTTATAACTACTAGCAACATTTTAGCTTGAGTGGCGGAACTCAACGCCGCTCTTTGTTACGCAACGTTACTAAAGCGAATAAATCAAAATAATTTAAATAAAGTAAATTCAAAAAAAAATTATTACTGCTATATACAAATTTTTAGCCTACAAGAGGTGTAAAATGCATAAAAAAGATCGACAAATTCGGTCGCTCGTACTCTACCTTCGCAATAGCTTTGAGAGAAATTTATAAAATGCTCAGCATATAAGACTTATTGGGTCGAATACCTCGCAAATCTTTTAATAATGATTTTCATAAAACGTTCGGACCACCTGATGTCTTTACACTCCTAGAGACGGAGTGGAGGAGTTGGTATCAGGGCGAAGCCCTATAATCAAGGAGATCTTCCCCACCTGCTAATACAGGTGTGTCCCTGGGGTAGCGGCCAATTGGCCTGGGGGTGTCAGTCCCGTGTTATCGGGAGGGGGAGTATGGGCATAGGGATAAGCTGATGCTGTCCGGGTGATCAGCTCAGCCGGGTGAGACCCACGATTCCTCAAGGGAGGCCCAGCTAGATGATCAGCGGCCGCGACAGCGGCTTAGGAGTTTGGGGGAGGATGAATATCCCTTGGGAAATGACGTCTGTCCGGTGGTTGTGAGTGCCACGGAGTGATATCCCGGATTTGCGGCTGGTCCGAGTCATCAGCCCGACGGTAGCAGTTGCTGGCGATTCTCCGGATGTGTTTATCCAAGTATCGTGGCATTGCGCACGTTTTTGGGAGCTTGGGTGACTCATATAACGTTGGATGGTTTTTTATATTTTTAAAAGTTTTTGGATAATGTATGGATGTATTATTCAACTTCACGCTTATTCCTGCATAGCGGGGTTGTAAGAAAAAACCTAGTGTCAAAATTGAATTTGAACAATGAAATTAAACGATGTAGTTTATCTTACTAAAGCTGTAAATATAAATAATTAAAATATAAAAATAATTCCTCAGAGTCATATCGAACATTCATAATTTCAATCAATCAATCAGGTGACATCAATCAGGAGTGCCGCTGCACCTTTCTCTTATCTGTAACAAGACAAAGCGCGGCGTAGAGTTCCGCCACTCAATATGATATTCGGCAGAAAGAGTCTCCTCTTTCCGTTCCTCTCTCTCCTCGACGGAGTGTCTTGACACTAGGTTATCTTTGCCTACTATGTGGGATAAAGCATGAAGCTAAAAAAAAGGTTATTGTTAAGTCAGCTAACAAGTTACGAAACAATAACAAATTAGCTTAGAAAGGAAGTAAAAAAAAACACTAATATTATTTTCTCGTTAACCTGGTCGTCCTAACAAGGACGTACGTAGGTCAAAATAGTTTTGCAAATTTTTCTTACATTTATAGAAAAGTAAATGTACAGTATATAATTTGTTAATTGTATTAGGTTTCTTAAAGTATATATATGTTTTTTTAACATTTTTTAAAGTGTTATTCGCACGCTAAGGAAATTGAAAAAGACATATTTAGAAAACGTATAAAAATTTGAACGCAGCGGGATTTGAACCCGCGCCTCTTGAAAACCGTTTAAGACTTTTAGTAAGTAAGTGTTTAAGAGATTACAGTTTTTTAAATATGTCTTCTTAAAGTTAAATTAAAATGTTGCTTTTAAATTGAATGTAAATTATTCCAAATTTCGTCAACCGACTGTCAATATGTGAGAAGAAAATCCATACAATTTCAAAGGTCTACAATGCTACCCGGTAGATAGCAGCTCAGTGTCTGGGACTTGCGACACAAGTGTACGCTTAAGAGGCCTCTTTAAAGTGTACATTAACGCTCCCCTGTACCGTCCCGGAGTCTATCTCGGCCGTACTAAATTTAAAAAGATATTACTAGTCCCACCTTCGAAGGTGGAGATTAGAAATAACCTAATATAATAGTTCTGGACAAGTCGATACCTTTTAGAGAACTTTAGAGAGATATCTTTATGATTTAAATTGTTCTTAGAGAGTTAGAATTTTTGCATACATTAAGTCAACCAGTATATAGTCATTAAAATTACTGACCATATAAATTTGAAAGCTTATATCTCAAATGAGTTATTATAGGTCTAATGGAAACTATAAAATTTTATTGTTAATTTACGTATTATTATTGCAAATTGTTATCATGCTATCAACATTTGTTATTTAACAATTGTAACTTATTTCTTATCAAAAATACTCGCAATAATCTATTCTTTGTATGAATGTGTGAAAGGAAAAGCTTTATACCTAAAGCTTTTATACGAAAATTTAATATAATTAAAGTTTATATTATGAAGCGTAGATGCCAATTTGATGATAATTAGAAATATAATAAATTAATATACAATAATCAATGTAACAAATAATACACATACTACTATGTGTTAGACATACACTTTTTTAAGTGTACAAAGTGCATTCTATTACAAAAACACATAAACCACTTGACAAAGATTTTTAAGAATATACAAAAATCCCAGCCAACGTTATAGCAAACTCTCTATTTGAAGATTTGCAAGGTATCAGACACGATAATTCTTATATAGAGAGCTTCTTACAAAGTTTTCTCAAAGCTATTGCAAAGGTAGAATAAATCCTTTAGATGGAATTCCTCGGATCTTTTCTTTGCCTATAAGAAATGCAGAACTATAAACGAGGTAGATGTTGGTTCAACTTCGTTCTGGGGAATGACTGTATATAAAATATTTTATTTCTCCGCTTTGTTAAGTCAAAGGCCGGCGTTGAGTTCCGCTACTCAAACTACAGTATCACAATTTCTCTCACATCTCGGATAATGTCTACCCTGTTTTAGCATTTTGAGATAAATAATTAAAAAAAATTACATTAAGTTAAATCTCATTAACAAGATATCTCATTACTTTTAGAAAAAAGGTAATAAATTCTAAATACAAATATTTTATGCAAAAAAATATAATATTTTTATAAAAAAATATTTCACGTCTTTACAACTAAAAACATATAAAATACATATAAACCACGCATGTACGACATCACGTTCTATTCATCTGAATAGTTGTTGTTTTAAGCTCTTACTGATTTGAAAGCCTCCGTCTACGGACTATATTCCATACATTCCATCTATAATGCTAGCACAGACTAGTGGGACTTCAAATCCTATAATATATCAAAGTTATCTCAAAAACAGTACTTTTGTTTTGAGGGCATCGTGGCGCAGTGGCACAGCGTCTAAATGGAAACTCGATTACTTATGGGTTCGATTCTAATTCGGGGTAGTGATTATATTTAAATTGTTTTTCATTGTTCTGCTCTGGGAAGTAGAGAAAGCGCTGCGAGAACGTTGAGTTTCGTCACTTAACACAATGGCTCGATTTAGCGCTCAGGGTTATCGGTTCCTCTCTAACTACAGTGATATGCGGAAAAAGTGTGAATTTGCTATAATATTATGAGCTAATAATTTGCACTTGTCAGGTTAGACAAAGGGTGGCGTAAGGTATCTAGGTTATAGATGGCGTAAGGTATCAAAATTATCAAGGATTAAATTTAAAAAATGTAATTCTAATATAATATAAAATCCTAACTCTCCTCTCTCCTCTCCTATCATAATAAATAAACAGTTTTTCTTACAACATAAGTAGTTTCTTCTTTTACTTTCTACTTTGATATCCTTTGAAATAAAATGATTAGAAGACTGGAAGACTCAAAATATATTTATGAATGTATAAAGATATTAAATAAAGTGAATATTCACTTTAAGCTAATAAGCTTAGTGGAGAACGGTGTGTCTTCACACTAGGTTTTCTCTGAATCGCCGTTATTTGTAAACTAGTGTAAAGTGTAATATAAATACGCTATTATCAATTTTGTTCCAGGCAACATTAAAAAGGTTTATTACAAAATATATTGCATTGTTAAAATCATCATCATCATCATCAATCAATAAAAACACTCGTGTACTCGTACACGTATCTTATTTAAATTTTCAGTTTAACTGAAAAGGTCTTGGCCATAGAAGACAGTGCTTATTGGCAACATGCCAATTCGGAGCATGTTGGCATAATGTACAGACAATTCTCAATTACGTATCCTACAATAAATATATAGCTATATATAAAGGAAATATTTAAAAATATTTAGTCTATATTATATTTAATACGTGAAAAATTACTTTTATTTATTCTATATAATTATGATGAAAAACCATAAAATAGTATAAAAATGGTTAAAACATACCAGTTTTTTAAGTTTTTTCCCGTCATGAAGGTCGTCCTAGCAGAGATATCAGAGATATCGGAAATGTGCAAATTTTCAAACAAATTGGATGTCAAGTAATAGCTTATAATAGTATTGTAGGATTTTATTACATAGATTGAGTGATTAACAGGTAGAAGTGCAATGCCAATAAAAGCCGTTTAATAGGATATCTGTACCCAGTAAAAACAATTCATTATATACCCATACTATTGATGAGCAGTATTTTGTTTCATTTGCTGTCTATATAAAATTTTTATTGCAAACCTGAACATATAAAATTAAAAAAAACAAAAGGTGTACCGTACCCTTCCCTAGACGGTCAAGTCGACTAAGTCATTTAATTCTCATACTAAGTAAAGTATAAATATATTAAATAACTAGCGACCTGTTCGCGATTTCACATACTTAAGCTACACGACTAAGCCATTTCATTTTTTCACCTGTCTGCGGTCTCACTTAAATCACAAGCTTTGCTTAAATTTATAATTTAAACGGTTGTAACTTTTTTATTTAAAAAGCGATTGAAATAAAATTAAAACAAAATGTTAAGGAAGGCCACAATACAATAGTCAAAACAGCATTTAAATCGGTTAAGCTGTCTCTTAAATTACCGCACAAACTTCTATTATATTGAAAAATGCCCTCAATATATATTTTTTTCATGTATCTTCCATGTACAGACAGCGATCAGTTACATTTTATTATATGTATAGATAATTTAAAATATTATGTGAAAATTGTATTTAAAATTCCCTATAAATTAATTACGCAAGTTCTTAATTAGAGAAAAATATTTCATTTTAATTTTCTTTCTATAGATAATATTATAAAGCAGTAAAATTATTTTGATTATTTTGATTATATAGTTAAAAAAATACCATAACATTTTTGTATGTAAAAGTGACACGCTTAAACGCTTTTCTCATTATCCTGGTCATTAAGGGCGGGCAATCGTTTGGCAAGGGGTTGCGTCTGACTGTTAACGCGATTGGTTGTAGGTTTGATTACAATTCGGAGGAACGCTTATATTTAATACAATATATATTTAAATGTAATATTTCCACAGACAATCGAACCCAACACCTTGTCCCACTGCGCCACAATGGCCTTTTGTAGATAACATTACTAATACACAAAATACTAATATTTAATGCATAAAAGCTCGAGCTGGCACTAAATTAGTTTTTCAATGTTTAATAAGGCAAGAAAACTTTAACTTAATTGCGTTAAACTTGTTCAGACTTTCATAGTGAAACAGTATTTTTTTGCTAAATAAATTAAAAATTGTAGAATTCTAAGATACAAGTACGAGTAATTTTGAAATGAAAATAAAAAGTAAAAAGTAAGTTTGATTCAGATTTGTGTTAGAAATTTTTAATTAAGTTTTTTTTTTAAGTCTAAGCGGTTAGCAGTATCAGTGTAGTGCTAATACAAAATAGCCTCCACTTTTTATATTAAATCAAAACATGATGTATTGAGTGGCGGAACACGACACTGCGATAATTGAAATATTTAAATACCGTACACAATCATCGAGATTGATTTGAATCAATAGGATTGTAGCATTATAAAGAGTTTTTTTTAAACATATAAACATAAAATTGCAATGAAAAAGGTCGAAGACTTAATAGTAGCTACCCTTATTTGTAGAAACGGTTGACTTATTTTAGATCCAAATCGAATTACATTGTTTGATTTTTCTTTCTATATACATTCTTACAGCTTTTTGCTTTTGGCTTTTACCCATATACCTTAGTAGTTACAGAGAACATAGTGACATTCTCCACTTTATTCTCGAATTCGAGACATTATGTGACGAGTGGCGGAACTCAACGCCGCGCTTTAGATAGCTTTAGATAGATAGAAATATTTTATCACAGAGAGCTATTCGTGCAATCCACAACTTGGTCTCTAAAGATTCCTTAAGGCAAAAATTTAAGGATATAAATATATTGACAGTTTTGCGTCTCGATAAATATTTGAAAATTTAATGTATGTAAAGAAAAATATAAATGATTTTACTAAAATCGATGATGTACATAATATTATTACTGGGTATACGTTTAAAGTTACCGCTCCTGTAACTCGATACAAGGTGTATGTACGCTTCTACAATAGGATCCCAGAAAACGTTCGAGAATGTTCTATATCACAATTTTAAAAAGTTGTGAAGGGACGCTTGTGTGTTTAAGGTTATTACCTAGTCCCGCTAAGTTTCTTCCGCCGGTTCTTCTTAGATCTGAGGCTTTAATATCATCGTATATCATTTTCATTTCCCCGTTCAGTTACGGTACTCGAAACGCAATGTTTCGGATTCGAACGGAAAGCTATCTACCCTGCTACGCGAAGAAAAGCTTTATTGTTGACTATATTAACCAATTTTGTATGTATATTTCGTAGTTGGGTCGAGTTTTAATCAACCGATATTGCATTTTTATGCAGTTCTAATGAAAAAACAGTGTTCTTGCATCAGTTTGCCTTTTAATTAACTTTATTAAATAATTTTACAATTACCACCAATTTTTTTATTTTATAAAGCTATTCTATAAGCACCATAAGAAGTAAGTTAAAGTGATTAATGACCCACTGAAAGAAACCATGGAACATAGTTATACTCTAATAAATAATTCCATTTAAAGTAATGAATTTTAAAAAAGCCAAATGGCACATTTGGACACGGTCTAACAGCAAACGCGATTAATTGTGATAGTTTATTGATTGATATTTAAATTATTTCCATCTTGTCGTACAAGACAAAGAGCGGCGTTGAGTTCCGCAACTCAACACGCGATGTCTCTAATATAGGCGGAAAGTGGAGAACGGAGTGTCTTGACACTAGGTTATTTCTGACTACTACAGAAAGAGTGTGGCATAGAAATTAACTTTGCTTTAAATATATAGAATTTTCTAGTTTTTTTAATATATTTGTTACTTAAATAATTAGTTTTTAACCTAATATAAAACAATTATATATAACATATATAAAACTCGTTACTGGGTGACTGACAGACAACGCACTGTCAAAATTACTGCTGGCTATATAGAATAAAATTCGAGGCTACTTTATTACACTACTACTACGAGTCAACACTAGAAATATCCTTATATATTTTAAATATAAAAACAAAATATATACATATATATATATATATAAAACAGAAAAAAAATACCAATATGCATATGCAATGCAGGTTAGGCATTTTCAAATAACGTCATCGAATGTTTGTATGTATGTCACAAGTTTTTTACTTTAATGGAGAAAACTCACGCTTGTTGTCGTCTTGGCGGCGCCGCGCACTGCGGTAGAGTAACCACGCATGCGTAGCATTGAAAAGCTATTTTAAACTTTATTCCGTAGTTAATAAGATATATATTCACTTAACTATTAGCTCTGTAGAAGCCAAGGGTTCCAGGAAAAGCTTCCAGGATTGAATGCAGTGTCAATGGTTTATGGTGTATTCAATAGTTGATATGTAATGGGGTTCTATTTTTATGGGATTAATGGGATTATATCGATTGGATATTTGTAAACGGCGAATGTGCCTTCATTAAGACGCTTTTATTAAATATTGGAAAAAAATATATGAGTCTTAATATAAAAATATATAGTATAAGGAAACTCATGTTTTCTAAAAATTTTATTTTCACGCTTTAGTTAACTTCACCTGCATCTCTCTATTACTACATATTTATACTGCAAATGTCACAATACTAATATAATAACATCGATTAAACTTGACCGAGCCCTTTTTATACGTAACCATTCCTATTAATAAAAACTTTATGATAAAAATAAAAGAAAAAAGGACGGAGCAAGTGTTTATATAGTGTTATATTATATTTAAATTAAAAAAAATCTTTCTGTCCATCAATGGACGAAAACTTTGCAACGCTATTTATATCCATTGTTTACCATAAGGTTTGGTTTGAAAATATGCACATGTGTCCGTCCATATTTATTTTATTTTCTCTATTGTTAATCCATTTATATTGTCAAGACAATTCACGGTGTTGAGCTCCGCCATTAAATACAGTTCTGGAACTGAAATATTTTTACACTGGGTTCTCTAATGTATGCTAGGAGATGAGCCTTACCAAACATAACAATAATGAATCAAACCTACACTAACCTACTTAATACTATATTATACTATTATATTTATACTATAAACAAAATTCAAGGTACAAAAAAACGCTTACACTAAATTTCGTTGAGAATTAGTGGCGTTTCATCTCCCACACGGCAGCATCTTTTGCGACTTAATTAACGTAAAAGACTTGTCCCACTTTCTTTCATAGGAGGCTCTCAACAATAATCTTAGCTAGCGCAATTTATGAATCTTTCTTTTCAGTAATTTTTACATATTAAACTGGAGCCCTGTGTCATAATACCAAAAATTATATATATAATTTAACAAAAACTATATATAAAATGTTTTATCATTTTTATCATTTCTATTTTTTATTTCTTTTATCAAATTTTTTATCATTTCTAAAGGAATTATCATTTTTAGTGGTAAAATAATGTGTTACATTGCACAGTGCAGTGCAGTCGCATTGTAAACCTAGTGTCAAGACACTCCCATCTTATTTTCGAATTCGAGGCTTTGCGTGTTGAGTGACTGAGTTAAACGCCGTTTTGCGCCTTAAAAGCATTCTACTTAATAGAAACGCCCCACCAAACAATCTTATTACTATAAGATCGATTCAAATGATACGGTCCAAATGCGCCACAATAGTCTTAAATAAAATAATAATTATATATTTGTATTAACGTATTGTTTGTTTTGTTTAATAACATAATATATTATAAAGCTTATATCAGTAATATCAGATGGAACAATAAATTTGCATATAGATAGCGACTTGCAGCAATATGCCGTAAAATATGAGCTCAACATCAACATGAAATATATTAGTTAAATAATTATATATGGATATGTAAATGATATATAACTCATATGATATTCTCGTAGAATACTCGTGACATACGTCATAATAAAATAACGGAGAGATTGAAATAATTTAGCTAATATACTTATGGCTATATACTCGAGTGGGAATCGAACCCATAAGCGTTCGAACTTATAGTCAGCCGCTCCCACTGCGCCACAGTGGGCCGGATCATAAGATAATAGCTAAAAACATCTCGTAAACCAAGGTAAAAATATTGTGTGAAACTTAAAACACCTCTCTACATGTTAATCCGCAAAAAAGCTTTATTTATTTTGGATCGTTGATTTTGTGCGTGTTTCGAGTACATATGGGTAACATTGTATAAAATAGAAATGTTAGAACGCCCTTTTACCGTTTACAAATACATTATAGACAAGTCTTTTATAAGTATTTATTTGATTTACTATACTTACATAGTAATTAGAGTGATTATAAAAGCACTATATGCATATATATAAATATATATATATATATTAATCACTCTAATTACTATATAAGTAATAAAAAAAACCTGGTGTCCAAACACTCCGTTAACCACTTCACGTCTAAAATCGAGACTTTGCGTGTTGATTGGCGAAACTCTATGCCAGGCTTCGTCTTAGGAACCAGAGCGAAGGAATGAATATAGTTTTATATACAATCCTCCTGAATGGTAATTGAACCCACAACCATTCGTGTTTACAGCCAGACACTATTTCGCTCCCCCACCGTTTTTATATATGGGTTAAAAGAACAAATTTAAAGTTTATTAAAGCAATATCACAACTTAAAACATACAACTTATTTATACTAACTTCTACCCCCCTTATACGCCAAATGCAGGAAATTGGCAAAGATAACAAAGTAAAAAGTATATATTTTTCGTCATTCTGGCGTTATGACGATAGAAGCTCCCCTCTGAATATACACGGAAGTCATTAGCACCCGATTACCGAATATGCTACCTAAGAAATGGAGAAAACGATATTATTTTGGTCAAAAATCGCTCGTAGCTGTGTGGTCAATTTTGTAATTTTGTGATACAATATCATGTTGAGTTACTTATGTCATATAATTGAAGCAAAGTTCTCTCATGAATAGTCGTTTTGAAATTAGATTAAATAGTAATGAGAGTTTTGTATAAGCTGAAATTAAATAATACTATTTAAAAATTAAATATTAACAAATTTCACTGTTGACTTGAAAGACGATGTTTTTCATGAACGCAAAGCTGAAAATTTCAAACTGATTTTTATGTTTTTTATGTTATTAAGTGTTCGCTAAGGAAATTGAAAAAGACATATTTAGTTAATGTTAAAAAATATATATATTTAATAAATAGCATTCTCTCTTGCCAAAAGAAGTTGTTCGTAGAATAATCTTTGGTTAGCATAAATTTGTAAAAATCTCTCTACAGAGGTGCTAACAACAAATATAAGTTGTAATAAGCGTATAAGAATTTGAACGTAGCTGGATGTAGAACGCATGGCTTAGCGGTCAGAGCGCTTGACAGTTTTCAAGAGGCACAGGTTTAAATCCCGCTGCGTTCAAATTTTTATACGTTTTCTAAATATGTCTTTAACTGATTTTAAGTATTTAATTATTGTTAAAATTAACTTTGCTATAATTAATGTTTAATATAAACAAAAATAATAAACAAAAGAACACTGAAAGTTATAACAATATTATCAAAATTTTATTAGATGCAAACAAGACACTTGGTTCCATACTTTCCAACTAATTCTAAATATTGCATGGTGGAGCCGCGCTAAGTCTTGCTTGCCAGAGCGGAAACGTGAATGAAATTAACTAAATTATGACAAGTGGGAATCGAACCCACAACACCTACCACGATGGCCTTTAATTAGTTTGTCTGTATATGAACTGAAATAGAATGACTATAAGGTTAGCTAAAAAGAACTAAAAATGCTTTTGTACCTTGCCTTTGCCGAAAAAACTTTGAACGAAACTAAAAAAAATCTATTAACATCACCTTTTGTTCTCGGTTTTCTCTTACTTAGTAATAATCTAGAGAGCTCTTTAAATTAAAATGTGAAACATTTTTAAATTTTTTAATGCAATTTAAGATATTACATGGATTTTAAAAACTTAATGTTTTTAAATACTTTTATTTGAGATATTTTATAACGTTACAGGGCCTTAGTTTCAGCCTACACCGCAGGTTTGTTATCCAGTCTGTGAAAAGTTCAAATTTACTTAGCCCTGCTATGAACACATATTATACAGCGTAACTGCTTAACAATCCTAGGTCGCTTAAGTTCCACCACTCAACTAAAATATCTAGAATTTGGACAGAATGTGGAGAACGGAGTGTCTGGACACTAGGAGCTCTCTACTAATCTTGTAATGTGAGGTGAGGTAATGATAAAAATATGAGACCAACATTTAATATATTTTTAGCAAAACCTATAGCATTATTATAACATTATCGATATCTTAGCATACTAGTAAAGTAAAGTTCCTTTTGAAATCGATACAAATTGATTCACCAGACTAGACATCAGTCTATGCTACACAAGGTTAAATATATTACTCACCCTTATTATATATTCTCTTTAAACTATAAAACAAAATAGCCCAACAAAAGATTGGCAATCTATATAGATATAAATAAAATAAATGGTAATACATAAAATATAAACATTTCGTGCCGTAAACAAATTTCTCTGGTAAAACAAAACGCGGCGTTGAGTTTCGCCACTTAACCTGTCACTGTCACTAATAAATCTGTAAATTGTTGATTTGGCAAAAAAAAAGAAGTCCCGCTTAGTTTCTTGCGCCGGATCTTGTCGGTCAAAAAATTAAGCATGTAACTTCTTTGAAAAATATTTTTAGAAGACGTATAAAATTTTTAACGCAGCGGAATTCGAACCCGCGCCTCTTGGAAACTGCCCAAGCGGTCTAACCGCTAATGGCTTAGCGTTCTGCGTCCAGCTACGTCGAAACGGCGGCGGATTCGTGTCTCCCGTTGCGTTAAAAAATTTATACGTTTTCTATAAATGTTTTTCAATTTCCTAACTGTCTGAATAACACTTTAAAATGTTAAAAATATGGAACTTCTTATTTTGAATAAATTTATTTCACATTAAAATTATAACAAGAGGCACAACTCCATGGTCAATGGGACTAACATTGCAGATTTCGATTGATTGATTTTAATATATTAAAAACCTCAAAACCTTAAGATATTAAGCATGACTTCAATCATTCTTACAATCGCTTAAATGATATAAGCTTGTTAAATATATCATATTAATAGTAAGCGAAGTAATTTTATAATAGTAGAGTGATAAGACTCTCTTTTTTTTACCGTTTTCGTAACTATTTACTCAAATCAATTCAAATGGTCATTGTTCTATTATTTTATTGTACGTTTGAAGAAATTCACATATCACCTCATCGGTTTCAACTCAATACTCGTGAGTATTAACTTGTAAGATCGTTTTGGTGAACTCTTTCTTTCTTCTTTTCCACTCGTCTTTTTTATTCTTATATAAGTGTATATAAGTGTATATATATATATATATATATATATATATATATGTATAGTATAAATAGCCTGGCCATAAATACTGTTATAATAAAATATAAACAAAATATTACTTGAATTTGGAATCTGTCATATTTATATGATCATTGTGTTTTCTTATTTGCGCGACAATATATATTCGCCAATAATATTTTACAATATATATATATATTGTAAAATATTTTGTGATATTAAACTGTGAACTGAATCGCTGTGATTGAATTACATTAAGTAGATATGGTGTCATATACAATTTTTAAATTACTCGAGCTATTGATAGATACCATGAAACCTCCTCTTTTTGTGAAAAAAAAGATTTGGCCGTCCACCTGGTGTTCGTACGAAAAAGGCGATCAAAACAGTAAGGAAAATAATTCGAAGAAATCCTGTCCGAAGGCAAAAGGTTTTATCTCGGAACCATGTTCCATATTTTAAAAGATGACTGAGGACCTACAGCGTATAAGAGATGCACTGGTAATTGTTTTACTGATAATTTAAAAAAGAATAGAGTGGGAAAATTGCGTTACGCAAAGGAACATGTAAAAAACAATTACAAAACGAATGTCTTAGTATTTTCGTAAAATCGAAGCAATTATTATCACCAAAATTCCATATAAAACAATGTCAGACGATATATATATATATATATATATAATTAAATTGTCATTATCGAATAATAGTGCTAGGCACAGTCAAGCACAGACAGTCGGGGTGATATCTGCGAGGGAACGACACCCCTTGTTCACATTTGTACTTCAAAGCATGCTATAAAATTGTGAATTTTTGGTAATTTTACTAAATAGATGGTTGTAGCATATTTGATTTACAATAGAGAATGCAATTTAATGAATATTTATAAAAAAAAATTTAAGTGTTATTCACGCAACTTAACTTATCTAATGTGTATTCGTTTCCTAAAAATGTTTTCTTTTTATATTTTAAGAGGTGCTACCAACAAAAATAAGTTGTAATAAGCGTATAAGAATTTCGACGTAACCGGATGCAGAACGCATGGCTTAGCAGTCGGAGCGCTTGGACGGTTTCCAAGAGCTCAGTACAAGAGGCCGTGGATTGGAATCTCACTGTGTTCACTGCGTTCACAAAACGTATAACAATACGTTTTCTATTTTTATATATTTTGTGATTTCCTTATTTCAAAAAAGTGTTTAAAAATTAAGAATATATGTATTAGATTGACTTAAACTGCCTTTGCTGAGTTATACTTGAGTAAGATTTTAAGAAAAGCCAAGGAATAAAATTGTTTACTGCTGCATAGTTGAATAGTAAAATACAAATTATTTTATATAATATAGCTTCCAATATTTTACTTTACTTCTTATATTTTATAACTCATTAGACAACGGTTAGCTTAGAAACCGAGTCTTAAACCGACCAAAAGAAATATTCTAACTACTGCACCATAAAAACGATATTTACTTAAACTCCATACAAAAACACAAAGTTGTCATATAAAGAGAACTGCGATTGCCACAAAGGGGCGCCTACAATAACCTCGCCAGATGGCTACTAAGGTGTACAATAAGCTTGAATTTTAATTCTTTCATTCCACGAATAGTAAAATTCATTTTTTATCTTTACAAAAAGAAAAGAAACTGGTAAAAATAAGAAGTAACTTGTTTTAGGAAATATGTGTATTTTTAAAATATAAATATGTACGGCTTCATGCTTTTTACCGCATAGCAGAGAGAACCTAGTATCAAGACTCTTCGCCCGAAATCGAGAAGTCGCGGGTTGAGTAGTGAAACTCAACACCATTATGAAGTGAAGAAATTAAAATATTGTTGATATAATTACTCCCCGCCTGGGGATCAAATCCACGACCAATTGTCTACAGGCTGGCGTTAGTGTGCTACGACGGTGTATAATTTGATAAACTTCTATTAACCAAAAAGTATGAAAATCTATATACCTATATAAAACTCTTCGCGTCACTGACTAACTGACTGACTGACACAGCTGACACCACCGGAGATAGACAGCTAAAACATAACACCTAGATTCCTTATGTTGTGTAAAGTAGCACTAAGTGAAAATTACTCGAAATTCTTGCGAGAAATGAGCAAAATAAATTTTGCGTTTTGCAGTCCTTAAATATTTTTATGTTGGAACTAACACAAATGTAAAAAAAATATAGGAGTTGTCAATCTAATAAGAAATTTGATTATTGGACAAGTACATCATAATAAATAACATTCGCCATGTAAAATTCGATAATTCAATTTCTTCAACTAAACAGAGACTTTGATTTCTTTGAAAGGAGTATGTAATATTAGAACAAGGTTTAGCACAAAATAATATTTAGAAAGCTGTTTAAAAGAGATTAGGTGGCTCATCTTACTCACTAAACAGCCTTTATTTAAACCTCTTGGGAAGCTCTTAGAGGATTTATAGGAGATCAAATGTCAACCTTTGTCATGGTTTCTACTTACATGAAAACGTATGGTGATATAAGTATATTCTTTTCATTATTGCTAGTCGCTCAGATTTAGCAACTAGTATGTGAAATGTAGACAAAACTATTAGAGTGGTCTTAATATTAATCATATATTCATAAAAATTCATATACACTATACTGAATAAATATTCATATACACTTTAATTATAAAAAAGACATATTTAGAAAACGTATAAATATTTGAACACTGCGGGATTTAAACCCGTGCCTCTTGAACCGTTCAAGCGCTCTGACCGCTAAGCCATGCGTTCTACATCCAGCTACGTTGAAATTCTTATACACTTATGACAACTTATATTTGTTGTAAATTTTTTATACGTTTTCTAAATAAATAGCATTCTCTCTTGTCAAACGATTGTTCGTAGGATAATCTTTGGGTAGCAGAAATTTGTAAATATCCCTCTACAGAGATGCTAACAATTTCCTTAGTGTGCGAATAACACTTTAAAAAATGTTAAACAAATATACACTTTAATTATGCCACATTTAACACGTTCAATGCGTTATTATAAGTCTCCTTATTAGATCTCTTACATAACTTTCGTACTGTGCAACTTATATATTGTTTTCTGGCTCCTTGCGGTATGATTTAGCTTCTGAAGTTATTTGTGTATAAGTAAGTATATACTTGCTAAAAAGTGGATTTAACGGCAAAAAAAGTTTTACAGTCCAGGGCATTTTTAGCATCCGTCTCCTGCATCATATCTTGAATACATCCTTTGTCTTTCTCTGTCCAGTATACTCCATGTCTTTAATCTATAAAGGAAGATAGGGAATACAAGCTTTGGCTCGTATCAATCTTGTTATGGTTTTAAAACAATTTTTTCTTTCCTTTTATGAAAGGAAAGAAAAAAGAAAAAACAATATATGATTGTTTAGACGGCTTATCGCATCTTTTGCCATCCCAATTGCTAATATCAAAATGTAATATTGTGAAAATATAAAAAAATGCTTATTTTTATACACGTTTCACTTGTTTTTTTATTTTCTCTTAGCATTTTGAAAAGGAAAGTGAAGAAATGGAAAAGACATTTTTTTTTAACATTTTTGAAAGTGTTAATCGCATACTTAGGAAAATGAAATAGACATATTTCGAAAACGTATAAACATTTTAACGCAAGGATTTGAACCTGCGCCTCTTGAAAACCGTTCAAGAACTTTCGCTTGAATGGTTTTCAAGAGGCGCGCAGGGTAGGCAGAGAGAATCTGGTTTCAAGCGAAATACTCTATTCTCAACTTTCTACCCGAATTCAATATATTGTGTGTTGAGTGGCGGAAAATGGAAATAATTAAAATATAATCACTTCCCCGAATGGGAATCGAACACACACCCATCGCGTTTACAAACTTCCGTCTGCCCCACCTTCTTCGCCACGATGAACAGAATGTAGTGTAAAAGTAAAAATCAATTTATCACTCATTCAATTCATATATAAAGACCATATGTGAAAAAGGGTTTTCCTTGGAAATTCTATACAATTGTAATACAAATCAGTTTCAATTAACTAGCATTAATCATTAGATTCGCATGTGTATATATTAAAGCGTGTAAATACCCTCGTTCGGTCAGTGTTAATGGTTGTAATTGTTCCATAATATATTACGATACTTACATAATAGATTACAATAAAATAAATTTGTAAAGCCAAATAATTCTATGAAATCATCAGTTCGTTTTAATCTTTGCATATTTCTCGTAATTTGCCTGATGGGCTAGGACTCATACTGTACTAGGAGTTGCGCGGCGTTGAGTTCCACCATTTACGCAATTTTTTGATTTTGGGATGGTAACTGAACAATGAGAATTTCGACACTTGATTTCACTACACGTCACTCGAGTTTCGACAATTTGACATTTTGACACTAGGTGTCTTCAATATTAATACACTCAAAATATAACGACAACGGATATACTTGTATAATATTACATTACACTCATTACTAATCAACTTATAGAGGTACTGATATATTTGTTCAAACAACTATAAATAACTGATTTCAATTAATGACTGGATCGCTACAACTTTAGATTGAACGTGCCTTATATACTCGTAATATAGAAACTTGTTACCAAACTTTGAATACGTAGCTCAGCGAGAGCGACAACAAATTAAAGAGACTATGGCTGGCATTTGTTATATATTATGAATTGAGACTTCAACCCATCATTGATGGTAATAATATTGATAACGTTATTATGTCCTGACTGTGTAGACATAATAGTGGCGGAAAATATATTGGACGGTTTCCAAGGGGCGCGGGTTCGAATCCCGCTGCGTTTAATTTTTTATTACATTCTGAAAATATGTTTTTCATGAGAACATTTAAAGGTGATTGATCGTTTAAAAAGAATACCATCATACTAATTTACCAGTTACACTAAAATAGGGTGACGTCCAATTATAACAGATATATATCTGTCATAACATTTAAGGCTAGTAATGACTTACTTTTACAAAGGGTTCAATTAAAGTTTGATTGTGTCGTAAATAATATATATTATATCAAAATTTATATTAAGGACCAAACATTAACAAACATTGAACATTAGGGAAACGGGGAACTTAATGAAGAGAAACATTATTATTAATACAAGTTAACTTAGGACAGGAAAAACGGATGTTGCCTCGAGGAGATGGCCCAGCACACGCTGGAGGTGTGCCCAGCCTGGGCTTCTCAACAATGCGCGTTGCGCGGCGTCGTAGTCGGCCACCTCTCTCTGCCGATATATGGTAGCTTGCAAGAGGTCGTGGGACGCAGTCGGAATCTTCTGCCAGGTGATATATAGTAGTACTGAATACGGAAGCAGCGGAACGGGCAAGGGAGGCCTCCTTCAACCTTGCCATCCGTCGCAAGCGACCGGGTCACTGGAAGGCTAATCGGCTAGATGATGGTCGGTGATACTGATCGCTTAGTCACCTAGCACAAGTAGACGCGCTCTGATCGCTCCCACGCGCTACTCTGAGTAGCGCGCCGTAGAGAATTGACTCTGTGCCGTGCCTTGCCACCGCCGCCAGGGTTCACAGAAGCCTAGGGCGTTCCCGTGGACTTGGCTAGTGACAGACTACCATGAGGTTTTAGTAGGTATACGAGTGGCCCTCATTTGCCAGTCCGGAGTCCCACTTAACCCGTCCAGGTCCCCATGCCTGCGGGTATCCGTAACGAATTTCCTCACGTTAAAAAAAAAGAAAAAGAAGGAAAAAAGGACGTTGGAAGCAGAACCTTCGTCCAGACCACATTCGCACAGTGTGTAAATAAATAATATATATAAAATTAATGCAAATATCAATATATATTTTATTTTAGTTCAACTTAAATAAAATGTCATCAAAACTTTATTAATTCATCTTTCTGTTATCGCGTCACGTACGAATTTCAATATTTCAATAAACGTGATGCTTTCTGAAACAATGAAATGGAAATTTCATTTAGAGCATTACAGTTAAAAAAAAAGTCTTGAGTAAAACGAAAAATGTAGTGTAATATGCTAACCTAATTTTAAATAATACTATTTTAGTAAAAAACTATCAAAATCGTATATTATGAAATTTGAATATTAAACTTTAGAAGACCTGACGTTTCGGATACTGTACAGTCGTCCATGGTCATAAGTAGGCTCACATTGGAATACGAAAATAAACTTGATTCATCCGGTGCAAATAATTTCATTTAAAATATGTAAAAATAATTAAAATCAATGATTAAGAGTTAAAATTCAATTAAATATTTAAACATAAAAGTGCCTTTGACTCACTTAGGATATGAGGAAGAGTTTTCGAAAATGTTTTATATTAATTTTTTTTCGGGCGGTTTTCAAGAGACGCGGCTTCTAGTCCCGCTACGTTCAATTATATACACGTTTTCTAATAATTTTGTCTTGTTTTTCAGTAATCATTGCCGTTTTTTATTTATCTGGACCAAACATTATTTTCAAACATAAATAACAATAATTAATATCCCCTAGATTAATATCCTATTGCACCCAGAACCATCACGTATTCAGGTTAGCCACTATATTGGAGTTGCACCACTCTACTTGTATTTATTTTTATCTGACCGTAAAAACTGATAAAACAAACTTGCCTTTGAGAGGAAACTCCTTAGCATTCCATGGATTCACCAGATGGCAGAGGCAAGAGGAGCTCTAAGCAGTGCCTGGGACTAGCGACCCAAGTGTAGTCTTAAAAGTCTTAAAAATGCGTTAACTCATTTATACGCTGCTTCAATATACAAGCTCCTCTTTCTACCTTACCAGCCTCCTCTCTCAGTCTAACCGAAAAATGCGTAAATGTATGAACAATACACCAATCGTCATATAACAATAAGTAATTACATACAATTGTTAAGTTAACAATGGATCATTCAAACCTATATAGGTATGAAAATATAAAGGCTATTGAAATATAACATATTCTTTAATATTTTATATTTTAATCATCGTTCAGAATACTAATTGTAAAATGAATAATATTACAAAGAAAAAAAATTTTATATAGATATTCTCATTTTTAAATGCCGTCATAAGTGCAGTTCAATTTGTCTTACGTCTGGATGGTTGCTGGTACGAATCTCACTCATCCATACTAATATCACAAACGACGTCATCATGGCCAAACGAATCTTGATGAAATGATTAGTATTATTTATGTAGAGATACTAACTTCTTTCCCTTTCTTCTAATTTTTCCAGGAATTTCATTGTTCTACGGAAAGGCCGCGTCAAATACGAAACAGCTGTAGTTCACGGGGGCGAAGCCGCGAGCGAGCGAGTCTCTACTGGTCTTATATACACATACGTTGAAAAGTAATACATCAATATATAATATATAGAGCTCTCCTTTACTCACTGAGTGACTGGCAGGCATGACACAGATAAAATTACTCAGCCAAGAAATGTAAGAGAGGATTAAAATAGGATTTTCCAAAATTAAAAATAAAAATGGCACGCAATAATGCATCGGGCCGTTTGATTGAATTATATAAAAGAATTTTCAAAATTGTCCATTCTATTATAACTTTACTTATTTTCCATACTGATTCTGCATATCGACGGGTCTTATGTAAACTGGTATATATGGTATATTTGAAGGAGTACCTTAAGTTATTTGGTTATTCCCCTAAGGACATCATAAAAATGTCAGTACACACTATATTCAGCATTCAATAATTTTAAGTATTTACTTTAAATCGTTTCATAATTACAACCCAAAGATTTCAAAATTACAACCCAAAGAGGGTTCAAATCGCTCGTACACTCGTGTCTGTCCATAGAGGAGCCGACACCCCCACGAATGTCTCAAGCGATACGACATAATGGTAATCAATAGTTTTGATATTTAAATATTTAGAACTAGTATGGATGAAAGGAAATTGTAAATATAATTAAATCATATAAAGTTATAAAAATATATTGAAAACAACTTTACGCTTTACCCCGCATAGCAGGGTAGTCACAGAAAACTTTGTGTCAAGACATTTTGTTCTCCACTTTTCGCCCGAATCAAAAACGGGCCACCACAGCGGAGAAATGGAAATAATTTAAATATAATCGTTTTCCAAATGGGAATCGAGTCCACAACCATCGCGTATACACTCACACTGCACCGCGATGGCTTCACGAGGGTTGAGAACGATTCTATCAAAATCACAATTAAAATATACTATATTCAAATAGGCTATGTATTTATAGGGCTATATATAGGGCTAGGCTAGGGGTATATATAGGGCTTGTAGCCCTTTTGAATCAATTAAGGTAAAATTTCAGTAATGTCAGTCCTAACGGCAGCTACCACCTTTTCTATATATATATATATATATATAATTCTTTTTTTTTAATAAAGGTTAAGGTAAGTCAAGTTAAGTTTAAAGTGTTCAAAAACGTTTTGATAATGTACATAATATATACCTATATATTTATTTATACAAAACTATTAACACACAATATTTTAAGGTCCCAACTTAAACGAGTCTAGACCAAATGCAGTTCTAGAAATAACTTTTGTTAGCTCGAACGAAGTATTAAAAGGTAATCGTTATTCAGATACTTTAAGCCTCGATGTTTTGTTTCTGATATTGTTTCAAACAGTAGCTTTTCTTAGAAAAAAATAATAATTTAAGAACTGACAATTTGCTTGTAAAATAACTTTTTCTGACATGTTTTTTTAAAAAAATTATTAATCCGAGGCAGTTGTGGCGGAGTGGGCCAGCGTTTGACTGTAAATGCGATTGGTTGTTGGTTCGATTCCCACTCGGAGGAAAGACTATTAAATTATTTTCATTTCTTCGCTCTTGTACTTACGACAAGCGCGCGGCGTTGAGTTGGGCCACTCAACAATTGTTACTTCTACTAGAGTCTTGAACTCCTCCAGCTATGATAAAAACTAGATAACTGAAAAAAAATTATCAGTGAAATGGACGGTAGGATTACGTTATAGTTTTCAAAATTAGTGTACAAATTTTTATGTACAAATATTGCTTTGCGTATAAAGAGGTAGTTTTGCCAATGTATATGATATATACCATCTAAACATTTATTGCCATCAAAATCTGTAACTAATAACCTTAGAATTTATAATATTTTATGTTAATACACTAGACATTTATTTGATAAAATAGATTATCTATATCAAAATCGATCTAGTACTGTACTTGTGAAGGAAAAACAGAAAAAAGAAAAAATACTTTTACCAATTATAACATACGAGCCCGCATCGTTAGTGTGGACTTTAAAACGTAAAATCTCGTTTTTGCAAGGGAATTGAAATATTGATAAGAAATTCCTCTTTTGTTATATCTCATTATATCATATACCCTAAAAAACCTACACTAAATTTCAGTTTTCCCAGCCAGGAATGTCGGTTGTGTGTTGACTGTCACTCAGTCAATTATTAAAACAAAAAGAACATGACTTTTTTTTCAACATATTTTCTTTATTTTTTTCTGAATGCATTTGAATTTGAAAATGTTTAAAAGATTATGTAATATATTAGTTAGTGAATAAAGCTATATATGAAATGCGCAAAATTATATACTTCTGTAGATGGCTAAGGGTGACTAAAGACGTCGTTAGTGTAATTGTGCAGACTTATGTTCTATTGTGCTGTGATACTCAAGGCTAAAGGAAAACTTTACTAATAATTCATATAACAGTATATCTAATTGCAAAGAAAATCTTTTTTAATAGCATATTTACAAGTTAGTTATATGTCAAGGCTTTAAAATAAAAAAAATTGAGAAATTTAAGGTATATAATGTTTGAAGTTAAATTATGAAGTATGGCTTTCTTACGTTAACCTAGAAATATTAGAACATGCCTTCACTTTTTTTTTACATTTTTTTTTTGTCGCTGGATAACGCAATCGTCCGCGGTTAAGGTACCTTGGAAACGGATGATACTGTGGGACTTATCCGTGAACCCAATACTACCCACTAAAACCCAGTGAAAACCCTCTCCACCAACATAAGACGTCGCCGGTACTGATCTACAAGCAAACCAAAGTAATCCTACTAGCCAAATTGCAGTTTATACGCTTAGTAGTTTAATTTGCACGTTATCTATGCACCAAGTAGCGGACGAGTTATTATATAATTTTATAGAAAAAAAAAAGTTGTCAACTTAAATTCTATAAAACACTGGATTCTTAAAGTAACTCATAGAAATATATATATATATAAAGTCTATAAAGTCATATATTCGTAGCGAATGAAACAAAAGAAAAGTGAGGCATATTGGTTTTATTTCTTAACCAAATAAATGGAGAGCGGAGTGTCTTGACACTAGGTTCTCTCTGACTACCCTGGTATGAGCGTGAAGCTGCTTTTTTACACAGACGGTATCGTGGCGCATCTACAGCGTCTGATTAAGAATGCAAAGGTCATGGGTTATTTTTATTTCTCTCTGGTAAAACAGGGCGCGGCGTTGAGTTTCGCTACACGCCATATTAGCAAAAACCACAGAATACTACGAATATTAGTATATAACACATATATTTCATCAAGCACGTATATTTCGCCTGCAATTTCCACAATTTTCAGTTTGAGTCGTGACTTGACTTGACTACTTACAAGCACAGCCAAACTTTGTTTGAAATAACGAGTCGAAATGAAAATGTTTGTTACTTTATTTCTGATAATTTTATTTCTACAGTCTGTGTCCAGTGTTATATAGAATAAATACATTTTTACTCTAAATGCGATTGGTTGTGGGTTCGATTCCGTGTTGGAGGAATGAACTTATTTAAATTAGTTTTCTGTTCCTGACTATATTAAAACAAAGCACAACATTAAGTTCCTACTCATATATCTCGAAATTAAAGTTCCCAGCTAAGCAGCTGTGCGGAAGAAACGTGAAGCTGGTTTGTTTTTATATATATAAAAAAATATGGATACTAGGCGTCCCGTCCCTGTGAACGTGTTAAATAACACTTTCGTCTGTACATGGAAGATATATGAAAAAATATATTATTGGTAGCATTTACAAATATAATATATATACTCAAAACAATGATTTTTTTATTTTCTTTTATTTTTGTCTGTGTGTTTGTGCAGACAAATCTTCATAGCTTAATCGATTTAAATGCTGTTTTCACTATTGTATTTTAGTAAACTTCCCTCAACACTATATGTTTATTTCATTTCAATCATAAATATGTATTTTTTAAAAAAAGATATACAACCATTTATATCATAAATTTAAGCTAAATTTGTGACAGTTGAGTACGCGGGCGGCGAAAAGAACTAAATAATTTAGTCGTGTAGTTTACGCAGGCGAAACTGCGAGTGAGTCGCTAGTTTCCAAGTGTAGTTTAATACTTTGGATAATATCTTGAGCATTCTATTTACTTATTTTATCTATCAAAATGATCATATGTGAATTATATATATATTTATCGGAGAACGGAGTGTCTGTCACTAACTAATTTGTTGCTTACATTTTTTATAAATATTTAAATTTATAGAATATTAGTAATTTTGTAAGAACTAATTAATTAAGCAAGTTTTATTAAAAATTGCGATATAATCTGTTTGAAGCTGAAGTATTGTTTGATATCAATATTAGACTATTTCATTTATGGACTTTGTTAATGACTCTCATTTATATAAGAGTGAAATGAAGCTATTTTTAACCAGACTAATTGCGTATATTATTTGTATTTAAAAATTCATTTTAGAAACCCAAGATGTCAAGAATAAGCATGTATTAAAGTCAGCTGTGTATAAGAATACAACGGCTAAATCCAACCATTACATCAGGTTTGATAAACCTCATATTCTCTATAGCGAAAACATATGTATATATGGAGTATTCCAAGGATGATCCACGAGGCTATTGAAATACAGAAACATGCTAATGATGTTGGGTGGCGGAACTCAACGCCGTGCTTTGTTGTGTGAAACGGAGAAACGAAATTCGAAAAACGGACTCGAATCCACAATCACCGCATTTACGGTATAAAGCTATAAGCACGGCGGCCGCTGGCAGATGGAAGATGCAATCATAAAAAATGACAATGCACGGCCGATTCAAAAGGTCAAAAGGTCAAAGGATCAATTTCTATCAATTTCTACAGTATAATACTCATAGCTGCAACTTGTTGTGTCCAATTTTACAGGAGTGTATGTAGGTGTATGTAATTGTCTCATTAACTTACATTACTCATGTAAATGAACACGTCCTGTTTACTCAATGTAGTTAGCGTTTTTGAAATAAATGCTAACAAAAAAAAAATTTTAGAAAACGTGTAAAATTTTTAACGCAACGGGATTCAAACCAGCAACTCTTGGAAACCGTCCAAGTCCTCTGACCGCTAAGTCGTGTGTTCTATATCCGGTTACGATAAACATCCAAGCGATTACTTTAAGAGACGGAGCTTGGATAACAAATTTAGTTATCATTAGGCTCTTTCTAGCGTACTGGAATATTTTAAATGGAGATGTACGTAAATACGGGTGTTTTGAGAGTTTTTTTTATCCTTCTAGACGTTGTCATGGCAACGTGTATGTGTGTAATATTTAATTAATATCATCTTTCTGTGTTATTATAAGATATATATATATATAAAGTTTTGATTCCTATGCCATATTTCATATACCTCCGTTAGAATCATATCGTAAAAAGGTTTCGAAAGTTTTCCCTGAAAATGGTAATAATATATAGATTATGGGAGCAGCTGGAAACGTGTTAAGTCGTCCTAAATGTTCGTCTCTGGCAGTAAAATAAATACGGTTGCTCTATCTTCTTTGTGGAAATATTAATAATGTATTTTATTAAAACATGCCTAGATTATAATATATATTTTCAACATTTTTTAAAGTGTTAATCACACACTTAGTAAATTGAAAAACTTATTTTTAGAACGCATGGCTTAGCGTTCAAGGTGCTTGGTTCTGGCCAAGAAGCTGGGGTTCAAATCCCGCGTTTAAATTTTTATACATTTTCTAAAAATATATTATAATATGTAGATGAATTATCTGATTTTATGAGAGCATTGTGGTGCGTGACAGCGTCTGATTATATATGTGATGGTGTTGGGTTCGATTTCCACTCGAAAGAATGTGTTATGTTAAAACAAAATTATTTTTTATTTATCTAGTGCAGTTCCATTAAGTTAAATTAGACGCAATCTGGTGTTAAATTATACGCATAATGCGAGATATGTAAAAAAAGTCCGGAACATTACCCCGTAAACAAATAAAATCAGATATTAAGTATTTTATTAAGTATTTTATTTTTTGAAGTTTATTTTAATAAATTAATTTAGAAATTTCGAGAAACATATTCGAGAAACAATATATATATATCGTTTTAACGTATACTCTAATAAAGTAAGCAAATTACACCTTACATTATCGTAGATTTAAAAATAAATATCTTGATTGTTTTTATTGTGAAAGTAATTTGTTTTATGGCAATTAGGATATATAACTCAGTTATTGACTATGAACGCTTAAAATTTAGACTGCTTTATTAGCACGCAGGTGTTTGAAAAGCCTTGAGCTTGTCGAACACTTACATTACAAGGTACATATATTCGAGTATATAGTCAAAAAAAAACTATATTTTCTCTTTAATAAAAATAATAGTAATATAATAAAACTATTAATAATAATGGCCAGTGATGGACTTCACCTTAGACATTCAGTATTGTAAGATATTGCGCCGTGGTCTTGCGTTCTTCAAACGCCAGTAAACGATTGAAATTTTATAATAAAAAGGCACAGGCACTAGGAGCAAGTAGATGCAGCTTGTTAGTTAAAAAAAAATATACTTGATTTTATTGACTTATTTGTCATAAGTTACCTTATGGATCGCAATAGACCATAGTCTAATACCAATATAAAGCACAATTTAATATTAAAGATTGTAGAACACGTATAGCCAGTTAGGCTGATAGAACCTAGTATCAAGATACTCTAAGTTGAAACTCAACGCCTTTATCTTACAAGAACGGGCAATTTAAATAATTTATATATAATAATTACCTCGATTGTTTAGGATCAAACTCACAACTCTCTCAACTTTACAGTTAGCTGTCCCAATGTGCCACGATGAGCTCACCGATAGAAACCTAAGTGGAAAAAAGAAGGTAGGAACCATTTTTACGCATCTACCGCTACCGCTAATGAGGTGGTTAGTAGAAAAATGTAAAAACATTATTTTTTACAGCTTAACGCCTTTTCCCAAATAGCAGGGTAGTCAGAGTGAACATAGTATCATGACACTCGGTTCTCCACTGTCCACCCGACGCCAAGACATTACCTGCTGAGTGGAGGAACTCAGCGCCGCGCTACTATAAAAAAACTAGACAAATCTAGTCACTGAAGCTGAGATAAAAATCATTTAAATATAACCATTCTCCAAGTGGAAATTGAACCCACAATCCTTTCTTTAGTGTTAAAATATAAGTTTCGAATTCGCCTAAATCAATATTTTTCATCTTTTCCAAAATGTGAATATGAAATTAGAGAAATGAATTTTAAACTGAAAGAAATAAATTTTATGTGGCTATTATGGCGCAGTGGGACGCTGTCCCAGTGCAAACGGGATTGGCTGTGGGTTAGATTCCCATTTGGGGAAATAACTATATATTTTTTTAATTCTACTTATGTGAACAAACAAAAACTTTTCATGCCTAGATGATTTTTAATGATATTTAACAAAGTTTAACATTTCGAAACATTTCCACTGAAAGTTTGATACGTTTGTGAATATTATACCCACACTCATCTACCCGCACTTCTGTAGAATATATTTGGCATAAAACCCAAGGACCTTTGCCAAACGACTCGTGAAGGCGGTTTTTTCAACAGACGGGTGATGCAATAAAATTTTAAATGGGATGTAGCGTTGATTAAAATGTATGCAGTCCTGCATTTGGTTATAAAAGCTTGAAATATTTTAGTCGCTTGTCTAAGTTTTGTGTAAATTAAATGTTATGGAATTATTTTTTTGTGTTGATAAAAGACCAATGGAATATTGGCATTTTTATTTTTCACTTTCCGATTTATCTAAGGCACTTTGTGTAAAGTAAAAAAGCTTAAATTTGACATTTTGTCTCGCAGAGCATAGCAATGTCCTATTATATCGCCATGAATATAAATAAACATATACAGCTTCACACTTTTTCCCGCATAGCAGGGTAGTCAAAGAAAAATAGTGTTACGACACTCCGTTTTCTACTTTCCGTCCAAAATGTCTTTGTCTTAGGCATCATTCCACCGAGTGGAATCTAACCCATGACCCTGTTCCATCTTTTTTAGCTTCAACTGTATTGATTATATATCAATTAATTTACGAAAGGAAATCTTACAATGCTTATTTGGCCTACTTTCTCTCTCATCCAATTTGCTTGAAAACTTTGCACACGTATTTATACCAGATCGGCAATATATATTTTTTTCATAGCATTACTGATATTTTAGATCGGATAACCAGGACTGTGACAAAATAAATTTAAGCTTTCATTTTATTCATTTTTGTATTTCCAAGAGATTATCTTTGATAATATAGATATATTATATAACATGACTGTACTGTACCGTACTGTACGTACGTACCGTAATATTTAAGTTCGTGGAAGTAGACTTAAATATTTAGAACTTAAATATTATGTATTGGATAATGGAACTTTGTGCTGACACCTGAAGCTATATTCATGGAATTCTTTGGAGAGTGAAGACATTGAATAATTTCGAATTATAATTCTGAGTCTGTATCCTACCTTAATATTATAATATATATAATATTTTACTTGTACGACATATCCAGTGTTATGCTAAAAACGATGACTGACATACAATAGGGAAGATAAATAAAAAAAAACTTGCAACATAAATTTATCGCCTCCCAAAATTACACAATTATATTATGGGTCTGAGTGGTAGTGGGCATATTTAATACAATTCCACAACTAATATTAGATTTGCCATTGTAGAAATTTACAGCCACTATAAAAACAAGATTAATAAGTAAAACTTATTACTCTGTAGAAAAATTTTGAAAGATAAAAATATATGAAAGTAATATGATTTGAGTTTGGTGCAGGTTAGCTAACAATGTATTAATTAATAAAATTGTAACTTTTGTATTTGAAAAGAGCAACTGTTGAGTTTCTCGCCGGCCCTTCTCAGCAGAACTGCCTTCTGAGTCGGTGGTAGCTTTACGTTCCTTTGACGATTAAAAAGTGCTTGCAGAAGTCTATTTGAATAAAGAATATTTTGTATTTTAATAAATGCTTACTAGATGTCCCGTTGATGCGTAAACAACGCGTTGCCTTAGCAACGTGTGTGTTACTCAATATAAATGTAACTTACTCTATATAAAACACATAAGCAGTATCAGTAATATATGGGTGTATATATATATAATATAAATATCTACAAGAAATAATAGATTTCTGCACTTTATACAACTCTACCGTACAAATTCGCTCTTAAAAAGTTATCCAAAGTTTTTCCTTTATGTATTAATTTAATGAAATTTTTAAAAAAGATAGATAGATAGATAGAATTACTAATTAAATAGAGTTTCCATCCAGAATATCTCATCAGACTCATAATATTCTTTCAGAGAGTGGAAAGAGGAGAGTCACGTCACTTACCATTAGACACTTTCTGCTCCGTAAATTGTAGGAGATACGTTAAGAATAACAAAATAAACTCAACTAATATCCTAATTGTACTAAAATATTTAAGGCACAACCTTTGTACTTGTACACTGTAAAAGGATCGTCGGAACTACAAAGATAATTTTACGAAGACTGTTTTGTTTTTAGTATTGCCCTGTCTGTATAAACAAGTGTTTATCAAAAATTTTCAGAAGTTACATTGTACTATAGACCCTTGGATAAATATTTTTTTTTGTCTGAGTAGGGGTGAATGGATGGTTATTTTAATATAACGCCCCCCAAGAGTGAGGATTGAACCCAAAAGCTTTTTTTGTTCACTTCGACTGCGCCACGATGGCCTATTATTCTTACTGGTATCTTATATAGAATACTGTAATCACAAGTAAAGCTATTATCAATATATATATCTTTATTAAATACAGAAGAATGAGTATTGAATTTGTAATTTGCAAACGTGATGGTTGTGGGTTTGATCCCCACTCGAAATAAAATTATATATATTAACATAAAAGGACAATTGCTCTAAAACGCTTAAAATTGATATTTCTTAGTATATTTTCTTATACATATATTTGTTGAGTTAGGTTAGTGTAATTTTCAATATGGCCATTTGCCTCTCTTATCAGCAGCACTACAGTTGGCAAGTACCCAATGAAAGATCAAAGTACTGGGCATTTAATATTACAGATAAACAAAAGTACATAAAAAAATATTCTTTTAAAAGTTCTAAGTATATTATTTATATAAAATCTTTTCTTTTATCAGCCTCGTGCTTTTTTCCACATTGCAGGGTAGTCAGAGAGAACCTAGTGTCAAAACACTTCGTTGTCCATTTTCGCAACGACGCTAGACAAAGGTTTTAGTTACCACAGTAAATAAATGGGTGGAATTCAAACCGACAACCAATTGCGTTTGCAGTCAGACGCTGTCCTACTACACCACGATGGCCTCTAATCCATACCAATATTATAAATGTGAAAATAAATCTGACAATGACGTTACTTTGTCTGTCTGTGATGTCATTGTCACAAATAATTATATAAAGTTAGTTGTGGGTCTAGTGAACGTAGGCTTCGACTTTTCTCTCCCATTTTTTTTTTCTAGGAATTTCTTTGTTTTACGAAAAGATTTTTTTAATAATCTATTTTTATTTCTTCAAACTACTACGTTTAGGAAGGAGTTCTGTTAAACTGACCGCAGAATTTTAATACATTGCTTATTAAGCGGGATCTTAACGCTCAGTTCTTTCATGCTAGAGCAGGAAAAGAAAAATAATATTATAAATTCAATTCTATTGAATTCTCTTTGAACCCACAACAATTGCGCTTACAGTTTGACACTGTACCACTACGGCCATAATGCTATTAGACCTAGAATGGCATATGAGAAATCTACTGAGCTTACACTGGCCAGAAACCGGTGGAGGCTGGTCATCAGCTCCAGATGCAGCCCTAATGCGGAACACGATCCTCAGATGGAGACAGAGGGCTCGACTACAGAGATAACAAGAAAATGGCAATCTTATTCTATTCTTTATTATATATTATGGATTATTTATTAATATTTATGGTAATATTATATTTATATAGTTATGAATATTTAAATCAGTAGTTAGTTAGTATTGCCTTGTGGCCGAACATGTAAATTTGTAAACAAAACTCACCTAAAATTTGAATTGCAAATATTTGTTATAACAACCTAAATAATATGTTATCTGTTATACTTTAAACAAAAAATATAAAATTCAATTTTATTTATTAATATGAGACCATCGTGATGTAGTAGAACAGCGTCTGGCTGTAAATGTGATTGGTTGTGGGTTAAATTCCCACTCGAGGAAATGATTATATTTAAAATATTTTCTTTTCTCCGCTCTGGTACCTAAGACAAAGTGGCGTTGAGCTACACTGCTCAACACGCATTGTCTCGATTTCGAGGGGAAATCAAGCAACGGAGTGTCTTGACACTAAATTCTCTCTTATTATACTGCTATACGGGAACAAGCGTGGAGCTGAAAAAAAAATACAAATATGTATGTAAATGTATATATGAATTGTAGCTCGCAACTTCATATGAGTGAAGTTTATTTCAATTTCTATCGTCCATAGTTTTTTTTATTAATCCTTATCTTACTTTATAAGTTATATTCGTAATATTAAACGTAAAATTTTTAAAGTTCCATTATTCTCGTTCCTGTAAGTTTATCGGAAAATCACCTTTCTATATCCAGAAGCTTTGTCTGTGTGTTGTTGTTCAGCCAATTATTAATAGGTAGGTTAGTTAATTTCTGAAGTTCTTTAGTATCAATCTTGTTACTAATCTATCCAAACATCACAGTCGTAATAAAGAAATCCTAAAGGTTTAACTCAATTTGTATATGCACTTGACCAAGTAAGGGAATATGTAGATATATATATATGTATACATATTACATATAATATGGAGATTTAGAACCAGAATCTCTATACCTGCCCTGCAAACTATAGAAAAAATATTGAGCTACCCTCTTAAATTACCTAAACTTTACTGTATTACTTACATGGGTATACTATGTATTTTTCAATAATATATTAAGAATATATATCTATCTATACACATATATATGTATACATATATATATATATATATATATATATATATATATATATATATATATACATATATATGGATACTGGAAATGCATACTGGAAATAAAATTTGGCAAATTTTAACGGTACTTAGTAATCAACTAGTTAACTCGTATCCGTTACATGGGTATGTGAAGGAAATAAGAAATTTTAAGGCGTTTAAATCATCTTAACTGCACGACTACTGGCCTGCCTCTATTGCATGGCCACGCCAGTTGGCAATGGACCAATAACGCGCGTGGACACCATAAAGTATTTTACACTTGCAATATTTTTTTTTTGATGAACTAATGAAAATCAGAACTATCCGTTGTGCAGTATATATATATAAAACTATTCCGTTAATCAATCACAGGCTTACAGACAACACACAACCGATATTACTGGCCTAGCTGGTTATGGCTGGATTAAAAAGCAAATAATTTTGCATATAGGTTCTTTGGGTACTTTATGGGGGCAATAAGAGAGAATTCCATGAAAAAACTCTTACGCGAACAGGATTTCTCGTTTTGCAGTCCATGGGAAATTGGGCTACAACTGGTACTATATAACTGGTATATGTATACTGTATAAAAAGAAATCAGCCACTTGACACCCAATATCTCGATTTTTGGCGAACAGAATGGCCTGAAAATAGATTTTCTGTGCTTATATTGTTGGGATTAAACGCTATTTAGCTTAGAAGCATTCCTTTAAGTGAAAATCGAAAAGCTCCATTAAAAGATACGTGATATAACGATATACTCTAATTTGTAAAGGTAATATTCCTAAAACAACCTTATGATTTGCCATTACATTGAAGCAGAAAGAAAAATAACAGAAATAAAAGCTTAATAATATTTACCAATATAATATATATTAGAAAAGAAAGGCAAGTTGAAATGCTTCGTCCTTACTTGGCCTTGGTTATTTTTTTCTACGATAGAGAATGGTAGTATATCTGCAAATCCTTTGCGCAGTAAAAGGTCAATGCGTCAAAATTTTCAAATAACTTTTTATATATTTTTTTCGGCTTCACGCTTTTTTTTCGCATAGCAAGATAGTTGGACACTCCGTTCTCCACTTACCGCCCGAATTTGAACTATAAAACACGGCGTTAAATCGCAGGATTAAACACCGCGTTTTGTCATATACCAGTGCGAAAAAAATAAAATAAAATGTAATTTAATTATGCGTCCGAGTGACGATTAAACCCAAAGCCAATAGCGTTTGCAGTCAGAAGCTTTTCCACTACGCCGCGATGGACATTACATTTTATGAACACTGAAACATAAATTTAGAATATGATTCTTTTTTCTACCACTGCGCCTTTATGGCGTAAAAATAAGCTTTAAAAATATTACATTTAACATCGCTTATAAAGATACCAAAGCGAACCTTCCCAAGGTATAGATTTAGATAGACATAAAGTCACACCTCATATAACAGAATCCATACTAAGGTTGTATTGCCAGAGGTCAATATACCTTTTCGGTGAGCCAAAGTAAGTACAAATATTTGACCTAGAAATCCGAGCTTCCTGTAATGGATAGACACAGCCTTTGTTTGCATATCGAGCTTTATTGGAGTTGTTATTTATGATTTAATAGATGTATCGAAATTAATATAAGCTTTAAATTACAAAAAAATATTATATATTTAAACTTAAAAACAGAAATCATTTAAAAAACATTTTTAGAATACATATAAAACTTTTAACGTAGCGGCTTTAAAACCTGCGCCGGAAACCGTCCAAGCTCTTTGACCGCTAAGCCATGCGTTGCCTTGCCAATTTTCAATTACCTAAGTAATTACCTAATACACTTTATAAATTGTTAAAAAGATAACAGTTGTTTAACTATTTTTATGACAACTTATATTTTTTGTTAGCATCTCCGTAGAAAGATTTTTACAAATTTCTGCTACCCAAAGATTATTATATAAAGAGTAATAAGCGTATAAAAATTTCGACGTAGCTGGATGTAGAACGCATGGCTTAGCGGTCAGAGTGCTTGAACGGTTTTCAAGAGGCGCGGGTTCAATTCCCGCTGCGTTAAAAATTTTATACGTTTCCTAAATATGTATATTTCAATTTCCTAAGTGTGCGATTAAAACTTTAAAAATGTTAGAAATATTTAATAAATAGCATCCTCTCTTGCCAAACGATTGTTCGTAGAATAATTGTATTAATAAAATGAAATGTACATAAACTGTGTCGAAAACATTTTTTGCTATAATTCACTTTAAAAATATTACATTTTCAGTGTAAATTAATTTTTAAAATGTTCTGAACTCCGACGCTGCGTTTAATGAAGCCATTTCACCTACAAGAGGACTCTAACCGTTTATTCTGGTATTTAAATAATTGACCCATATTGCTGAAAATTCTTCGAATATTACAGTATAGAATTTTTTTAGTTTTAAATAGTAAAGTAAAATATAAGTATTTTTAGTAACTGACTATAGAACCACCCACAACTTCACTATATATGGTGTCTGTGTATTTATTTATTTTATTTATTGTTTTGTTTCGCTAACTAAAAAACAATAAATCTGTATAAATAAAAATTGAAACAGTGTAAAGTTAACTGATATTTATTTAATTAAGATGCTAAAGATGTAAGCATCTCTAAATATAATGCCGTATCCCAAAAAAAAATTGTTTACTATTGAATGTTTTTATATATATATATACCATTTTTAGGAGGCATTATTGAACAAAGTTACGACTCGATTGCAGATTGAAAGAAACTGATTAGATTGTAAGACAGTAGTGACTGTAAATTGTAAAAAAAATGCGTAATACATATATTTAGTAATCAAATATGAAATGAAAATGGTATACTTTTTTAGACAAATTAGCTGAAACTCTAAATTCTAATTAAGTTTAACAAAAAATATGCAAATTACGTTAGTTATAAAAAAAGATGACAAATTGAACAAAAGAAAAATATTTTATAAAGAAATAAGCATCTATCATTTTCATACTCTGTGCCGGAGAGACAGAGAGAATAATGCTGAACTTTCAAAGAAATTCATATTTCCCATAAAAAAACGTCCCCGAGCCTTATTCACTTAAATGACCTACTTATCCTAATTATGATGCAACTATAACAAAGCCTACAAATGAAATTTATCTCGATTTGTAATAATTTGTAGAATTTTATTTATCAATTGTTCACTATTTTTTCCCGTTTTTGAAATATTATACTAAAAGTTCTGTTGAAGTATGTTAAGCATATAAAATATTAGAATAAACACTTAGCTGTTGTCTTAAAAAATAGTCTATTCAATTCTAAGATAGAATTCAAAATTAATTAATCTAAAACTATAAAATTTTAATTCACACAAATATATATGAAATCAAAACAAAAACATACATACATATATGAAAACTTACCGTATCATTCCCTCGCACAAAGGAACAACGACCTAGCCAGGCTTGTGCCACGCAGTATCGAACCTTATACCCTTCTGCAACATGTGTTAGAATCCTGCGCACCTTACAAACACTGCCACTGTAGTCAAATATCAGTTAAATATGTAATATTTTTTTTCTAGCACGGCCGCTGCCATCGAACTCCGTCCGCTGACTACGGTTTGGATTGAGTAGTGCTGTTCTAGCTTGTCATAAGGCTGTCAGGTGAATTATCGTAGCCTTATATGTTTAAATTTTTTTATAAAAGTTGACATACTATTTCTACATAATCTTTCATATATATTCATATTTTATATATATTAATTATATACATAGAATACAAAAGCAATTTCTGAAAGTCACTTTTCACATTACATGAGCTTTTATATTCACGTCTTATACATTATACATTAACTGACGAAGCACTAATTCTTCAAAATACAGGTCGCACCAAATTCCGCTTCTTGAAGTTTAAATTTTCTTTTTTTAGAATATTGAAAATGTTTAATAATTAATATTGAAAATGTTTAATAATTAAAATAATTTTAGAAGGATGAATTTAAAAAAACACAACGTAATGAATCTGAAGTTAAATATAGTTTATTTGAAAGTTAAAAAGTTAATAACCTAGATATATTAGTTTATCGATGTAATTGCGATGTCCATCTCTATACAAGTACTGAACATGCGCACTCAAGCCGACGTAGTCCCCAAATAACCGTCGCAATATTTATCGAAATATTTTTTTAAAATAACTTATTTTCTAAGCTATTTTAATTTTTAGTTATTATGGAGTAACTCATCATGCTTGGTCTTATATAGTATGTAGGTTATAATTAAGATATACTTTAAATATCTATATATATCATAAAAATGTAGCTAATTGGGGGCATTAATTAATATAATAGGACCCAAAATAATGATTTTAAATTTTATTTTTTGTTTGTGTGTGCGTTCGTGCACGATAATCTCTGAAACGGCTTAACCGATTTGAAATAGAGCTTTTGTATTTAAGTAAGCTTCCCTAAACATTTAGTGTTTATTTCTTTTAAATCGTTTCATAAATAAAAAAGTTACAACCATATAAATAATATATTTATTACTCAACAGAAGGGACAAGTTTTTTGCAGCACTCGTCGAAGTTTTCACGAGAAAGACCTTCACGGTCGGTGTAACAGTGTAGGGGATATCATATACAGCCTTAGAGGAAGTCGACAGCGACCTTCGTGGTACACCCATCGAGAAATTGCATAAATGCTCAGGAAGACCGTATGATGGTAGCGTCGCTAGGAGCGCCCCATGCCACACTCGATTAAAGGCCTTTACCATGTCCAAACTAGCTGCCAAGCCCTCTTCCATGCTTTCGAAAGCAGTAGCCCAGCGTTGACGTTACATAAACAAGAAGATCACCGGTTGAGCGTAATAGGCGAAAGCTATATTGGCAGTCCCTGGTCAACGGCGGTCCTCCAGATAAACCAAGAGGTGTCTTATTATTGTGTGTATGAGTTAAAAAATAATTTAAAGTTCAATAAACTAAATATGTTCCACATAATACTGAATTTACGTTTCTATACCTACATTATATAAACAAACATGCCGATAAAACTATACAAATATATTCAAAATATGTAAATAAATCATATTACTTACATTATTTCATTTGAGGTCAAATCGCTGAAACTTGTTACATAAAGCACCTTTTTTTACCTATTTTACGGTAAAGAGCCGAGCCGTTATTTTCAACGAAATAAATTTCATTCGAATTTTCAATATTCGTATATTTTTTGTGAAACCCTCTTTTGTTTTTATATTTACAATTCTATACAAAATTTGACAGCAGCAGCAAAATGTTACGCAATGCTGTGAACGTTGAAGCTCCAACAAAATTAAATTTTTGGTATATACTTCGTAGCAATGTTAGAGTAAATATGAAAGGCAACTCTCGAGAAGTCTAAACTCGAGACTTAAAAAGTTTTGGTAATAAAAATCTTTGTAAAAGTACCTTAAGCAGATCGCTTTTATTTAGACTATTGTAAAGTGTTCAAAAGGTTGAGTTTTCTATAATTATTTTGTTAATACCCAGTAAATTTTTTTAACAGTCCATTCATTTAGAAGTCTGAATTATTTTTCTTTTCTTATCTTTCTTTCCTCTGAATTAGTAGAACATTTTTTGAAACTGAGAAGAAGAAACGTATAATTTTTTTAACGCAGTGGGATTCGAACGCGCGCCTCTTAGAAACCGTTGAAGCGTTTTGGCCGCTAAACCATTCTTTCAAATATTTAGAATAATTATTTAAAGTGAGCTTAGAATTCATATTCACTAATATCCCTTTGGGAAATGTTATTTCAACTTCCTGGTATTTTACGCAGGGTATGAAGAGAGAACCTAGTGTCGAGACATTCCATTTTCGGAGTGATGAAGTGAAAATAAATTTAATATAATCATTTCCCCGAGTGGGAATTGAACCTAACAACTCATTGCGTTCACAGTCAGACGCTGTCCCACTGCGCTTTGATTTTGAACAGATTTTGTGTACAAATATATACGTGAAATTTGTTGACAAAATAGCATTAGAATTTTTGAAAGCATACCGTATTTTTTTAGAGTATAGAAGTATCTGGCATTTGGAAAACTTCGACATTCAGAATTTGTGATATTTGAAATATATACATATGTATGTTGAACTAGAAGAGAGTTCGTTAAAAAATCATAAAAAGAAAAAAAGTTGAATATTTGTCAGTTCTCTATAAAAAAAATTGTATATCCAATTTTAATATCCTGTATTTGATATCAAAAGCAGTACATAAAAAAAAATTGAACGAAATATTGATTTTTATATATTCTACATATCACTGAAAACTGAGTTTCCATCAAAGGAAACAAAATGTTTTAGTAAGCGGAGTAGCTCAATACAATTGCAAAGAAATTCGCTAAAGTTGCTTGTGTTTTGAACTGAAAACTTTTAGATTTAAATTACGTACACCGATATTTTTTTTATCGGCTACCAATATGTGTCAAAGGGAAGCAATTGCGGTCACCTCTTATCAGGTTAAGGTGATTTCACATTTACTGGATCTTTGTTTACCACACAAGGTACAAAAAGGAAGCGCCAAATTATATTTGGGCAGCGTTTAGAACGCCTAACAAGGCATTTCAATAGTTATGTATTGTTTCCAGTACGACATTCAATTAGCAATTTTGATTTTGTTAAAACTTCAGGCCATCATGGCCCAGTGGTGCATAGTCTTACCGTGTACGTGTAAGGTCTGAGTTCTAACCCCTGTTCGGAGAAATGCATATATTTAAATTAGCTTAATTTCCTAGTCGTTTCATTGAGTTCCGCCCAGTAGGTCTACCAAACAGACAGTGGATATAAGCATCCGTGTCTTAATATTAATTTGTCGTATAGGTGTTTTTTTAGAGTTGGTTTGTCATACAGGTGTTTTTTATTCTTTAATGTAATAACAATTACAAATGCTTTTTTTATTTATAATTCATTGACTTGAATAATATTGTGAATAAACTTTATTCAAATTTTGTAGAATTTAATGTAAGCTTTTGAAAGTAAATCATTATTATTTTTTTATTTAACAGTACTTTTAACAGATCAATAATGTTAAAAATTAGATAGATTTTTTTAAAAGATTTTGTATGACGTTTTTATTTTGTATTGAATCTGGGTCGACTTTGTTATATGCATTATATTAATAAAATTTTCTAAAGATTAATTTCTAAACAGTAACTAGTAACAGTTAGATGAATATAAAACACATGGCTTACAATAAATATCAACTCTTGCCAAACGATTGTCCCTATAACAATATTTGGGTAACAGAAATTTCTAAAAATCTCTCAACAGAGACACTAACAACAAAAACAATGAAAAAAATGTAATAAGTGTATAGAAATTTCAACGTATATTGATATAGAATGTATAGCTTAGTAGTTTTCCAAAAATTTTTATACTATTTCTAATAATGTTTTTCAGTTTTCAGAGTTTTCAGTACCTATATTAATAATAAAATTGTTTTGAAAACAATAAACAATGCATACAGATAAGAAATTCAAATTTTACAATTTGTGAATTTCATGAAGTATAGAAATTCAGCGCTTTTGAAAATAATGGTATGCGAATTGTTATACATTTTATATTACATGAGCAATATAATAAATTAGGGTAAAAACGAAAGCGCTACTTTTTAAGAATTTATTATATTTGCGTAGAGCTTTTGTTTGGACAAAAGTATTTAAGGTGAATAAACACTGTCATACCTTTTTTATTCATATGAGTAGAGAACACTATATGAAGATACAAATTAGGCTATATTTATAAATAAAAGATAACTCCCAGTTTAGAGTTAATTTGTGAAGCAAAATTTTCTAAAAAAAGTTCTACTAAAAGAACTTTCATCAGTGCAATAAATAAATTTGTTCAGAAGCCGGCGTTTTTAATTTAATTTTAAATTTAGGGCCCTTAAACCTGCATACGAGTTGCGAGTCCCAGCCACTTCTATAACATATGGAATCCATGAATTCCTACTGTGTTCAAATGTATAGAATTTGACACACTTCAAACCTGATTGATTGTTGAAAACAAAACGCATAAAAAAATATTTTTTTATAATATTACATAATAAACACATTATTTGACATAAACTTCACACACTGACATACACGTTGCTACGGCAACGCACAATTTACGCGTCAACAAGTGTCCTAGTTTTACTTTACTAGTTTCTACTTGTGTATACAATCTCATTACACAAATTAAAATACAGCGTAAATACATAGCTTATGATTGTAATCGCGACAGGTTGTGGGTTCGATTCCCATTCGGGATAACGATTAACATTAAAGTTATGTTAATTTCTCCACTCTGGTGGACAAGACAACGCGGCGTTGAGTTTCGTCAATCATCAAGCAATGTCTCGAATTCGGGTGGAAAATAAACTATCTTGACACTAGGTTCTCTCTAACTAGCACTATGCAGTCGGGATGACTAACTGACAGTGACTGACTGATTATACTCGTGATGGTTGTGAGTTCATTCCCGACATTCGCATATTTTCGTTTCATTGGTGTATTTAAGTAAAGTAAAGGTTTGAATTCCACCTAACATGTTACGGGGTCACCTAAGGTATACCTAAGAATATCGTAATTCCTAATTATCCTATTGATAAATAGGATCTCGGGATACCAACAGTGTTTAGAGTGCGTTAGCATGTAATGGTATAATAATTATATATTTCAAAGTAAATTTGCTTATGCATATTATTAATCTAATATGATTTTCGAAATAAAAATGTGCGTATGTGGCCACTGGGATAGCGTCCGACTATAAACGCGATTGGTTGTGGGTTCAATTCCCACTCGGTGAAATGATTACATATAAATAATCTACTCTGGTACTCAAGACGAAGCGCGGCGTTGAGTGCCGCTAAATAAACAGACAATGTCTCGATTTCGGGCCGTAAGTAGAGAACGGAGTGTCTAGACACTTGGCTCTCTGGATACACTGCTATGCGTTAAAAGAAGCTGTATAAAATATATAATAGAAATCATGAAAATATTTATTAAATTAATCTAAGCCTCTTAACATTTTAACACTAAGAAATAAATATAAAAGGCCTAGCAATAAAATTTGTTCTAGGTATTGCCACGTCCTTAGAAGCGCTATACATCCTGAAATCGATAACGACTGCAATACGATAATTATTATGCGCTATTTAGGATTCCGTAGTATGGAATAATGTAATATTCGTACACAATAAGTGTTTGTTTATGATTTTTATGTTTTCGTTACATGCATTATATTATGGTTTCTATATGTTGGATATAAGGAATGATTAACTGAGAATTAGCTTATTTAGTGCGCTTTGGTACCAAAGTACTAGAGCGGATAAATGAAAATATTTAAAATATCATCATTCCCCTGAGTCAGACTTGAACCCACCACCAATTTAACGCGTTTACAGTCAAATGCTGTCACGTATTGTTAATATATGATTTTTCGAATGGAAGTAATGGTGGATTTGGATATTGATAAAAAAAAACAAGTGAGTATTTATGCTTCATTCAGTTAGCGAAGAACTGATTTTGATATGACCAAAGAAGGAGGGATGGAGGTAAAGAATCATTTGAAGGAAATCATGAATGGATACAGTGTCTTTCCAGGTGCAAGAAAATATAAGATAAAGACTGTATACAAATTGATTTAAACTGTTCTAATTATATAAATAAGTTTTTTATACTTTTAAACCTTTAAAATAATAAAGTCATCTTATATATAAGTCTCTATAGGCTTAGTAACATCTCAATAATAACCAAATAAAAGAAAAAAAGCAGCTACCTGTTTTTTTCTCCCTGGTATTAAATAAATGTACATAATGTTATTTTGAAGAGTAAAATAAATTTAAATAAGCCATAAATAAATATAAACTAAACTCTCACAAATTTGAAGTCATCAAATCTATTGTTTAAAAAAATGTAAATATTAAACTAAGATTTTGCCATTTTATTCAATCTTTTTGATAATGCGCAGTGTTTATTTGTCTCTTGTTATTCTCATTTGGTTTTAGACAAATTATGACTAGAAAATAAGCCAGTTTTATCGATTATCTGTAAGTTGTAGACACGACTGACCTACTTCCACTGCAGTGAGCTAATTCTACGTCTGATATCAATTTAGCTCATTGTAAAACAATATATATGTAACTGTAAAAACGCGAACTAAGGTAATATTTTTAGTAAATCTCTTTAGATATCTCTATTTAGATCTTTATTTATCAAGTTTAATGGTAAAAGTCTTAACTAATCTATCATAATTATCAATGGCGAAGTGTAAAATTTTTGTATGAGTACGACAATGCTTTCTTCTCTCTACTCCTTGCGGAGAGAGGGGAAAATTCTTTAGGGCCTGGCCCTCTGGAAGTGGATGTATGCGCCGTCCATAAATATGAATGGGAGTCGGGTTGGCCTCATGTGGCCTGGGGTTTGTTCCCATGCGGGGAACCGGGTGAAGGATAATTGGGAGTAGGAATGAGCTTGTGTGCTGTCCTGGCGATCAGCCCAGCCGGGTGAGACCCTTGATTTCTCAAGGGAGGTCCAGCTAGACGATCAGCGACCGTGGCAGCAGCTCAGGAGTCTGGGGGGGAAGGAGGTCCCGGGTATTAATACATATTCAAAATCTAGGACGTTAATTTAAATTATCAAAATATCCCTTAAAATTCTACTTTTAAATTGTATTTAATCAAATAAAATTGAAATTTGTAGTGGTTTTATTATATTTATTAATAATTTATTTGTTTATTGTAATTTACAAAGTTTAAGCCGGTGGATATCGTGCTAAATGGACACTTCACCATCTCTAGTCATTATATAACGTATACTTCGGTAAGACCTAGGTTTTATTTCTAAGAGATTCGGTAAATGCTGATTTGTTTAGGTTACAAACAGTCCTAACTTTTACCATTAAAGTTGGTAAATCTTTAGTTTTACTTGAAAAATCTCTATGTGTACCGTAATTCAGGTTTTGTCAATACTAATTTAATCAAAAAAGACAGCAGCGGTATTGTATTGTCTATTTTGGTCTCATAATACTATTCTGTTTCATTATGAAAACCTATTTAATTTTTTTTTATATCGAACTTGACTTGACAAAATATAACTGGTTTTCTCTCATATTTTTTTTTTTTTTTTTTTTTTTTTTTTTTTTTTTTTTTTTTTTTTTTTTTTTTTTTTTTTTTTTTTTTTTTTTTTTTTTTTTTTTTTTTTTTTTTTTTTTATATATATATATATATATATATATATATATATATATATATACTCTTTTTTTCTATGCTTACATCTAAAATAACCCACAGTAACCTGCAATATTAGTCGAGATCACGCATGGCTTAGATGTTTTCAATATTTAATCAAGCAAGGGAATTTCCCGTGGGAATTTCAGCAATGCGCTCGAGTTAATTTGTAGAAAACATCAGTATAATATTATAAACTTGTAATTATATCATTCATTATGTCTTCTAATTATTCAAGTAATAAAAATTAAGCTGACCGTTGTCTGTATATGGAAGATATGTGAAAAAAAAAAATTATTGGAGGCATTGACGATTGTAAAAACAATGATTTTTAATTTTCTTTTCTGTTTTTCTGTGCGTTTGTGCTCGCTAATCTCAGGAACGGCTTAACCGATTTCAATTCAGCTTTTACTATTGTATTTTGGTAAACTTCGCTCAATTCTTAATTTTAATCTAAAAATAATTAAGCTGAATAACAGCTTAATTATTTTTAGAACTAAAATTATGACTGCACTGAAAACTTCTGAAATTACTATAAAGAATAGCAAGTTAGTTCACTCCTAGTAGAAAATCCGTATTCGGAGCAACCAGACAAAAGGAAAGGCAAACTGTATAATATTTTTACTTTAATGAATTTAATGCCATTCAGTTCTATTAGTACATTGAATTGAAATGAAAGTATTTAAGTTTAATAAATTTTATCAATCTAAACTTTTATAAAAGAAGCAAAAAAACCAACGAAAATCGATTTAAAAGTTCTTTAGGTTTTAGCACACAATTTTAAGGGGTTTTTGTCGCATATATTTTAAACTGCGGATATTTAAAAAACAAAATATTGCGTCCTTATCGTTATTTCCGTACCAACTATTTGGAAAACATTCATAATTATTTTTTTCATTGACATTACTGATAAGTAAATTAAAGTAAATAAAGGGATTGTTACACGCTTTGTCTCGTAGCAGTAGTGAATGGATAGAGAGTACCAAGAGTTAAAACACTCCGTAACACACTTAATGCATTATTTTAGATCATATAAAATACAAAACTAGAATTCTAATTGTGTATTTAGAAAGATAATTTATCTTTCTTCGACCTCGTGTAAAGGCACACCGTTCTTCACTTTCCGTCCGAATACGAGACATTGCGTGTTGAGTGACGTGAGTGCGTCACTTGTTGCGTCCCTGAGTGGCAATCGAACCCACAACTATCGCGCTTACATTCAGATACCATCACACTGCACCCAGTCGCCTCGGTCGTTTTTTTAACATAATTTAATAATGGTTTTTTTTTCAATTTCACGCTTTATCCCGCAAAGCAGTTGAGCCCGCAATAACTTAGTGACACGACACTCCGTTTCCCGGTTTCCGACTGAATACGAATTCACGTGTGCGCAACTCAACATTACGTGTCACCTAAAATATATTGAATATGAAAATTGTCTGACACTTGAATCGAAATTACAAACATTTTGTAACTTTTATAATTTTGCAGCTACAACACTAAGGACTGATTTATAAATATAATAGACGCATATACAATATACCTAGACGCATATATACCTATAAGTGTCTCTACAATATTTTATAGTATATGCAAGCTCATTATGCTGTCGCTCGTATTACTTCCAGTTGACCGACGACCTGGTCAGGGGCCTCCCGCTTGAGCTACCATGTTAGTTGCTATACTATTTAACACAATTTAATTTTAATTATATATTTACTGTTCAATGATAAGCAAATAAATGGTCATAAAAATATTGTTTTTTTTTTCATTGTGTGTAATGTATTCTGTAATTCCATTACCATTAATACAATAATCTGTTGCTGATGCCTGTTAATATTTTGTTAACATTTTATAAAGTGTTATTACCACACTAAGGAAATTGAAAAATACATATTTAGAAAACGTATTAAAATTTGAACGCATCGGGATGTAGAACGCATGGCTTAGCGGTCAGAGCGCTTTAACGGTTTTCAAGAGGCGCGGGTTCAAATCCCGCAGCGTTCAAATTTTTATACGTTTTCTAATGATGCCTGTTAATTTTGAGACTTTTTGTCTTCTTTAATCAATATTGCTTAATATTTTATTGCAGGCGCTATAATGTCGGTAGTTTTGGTTTTATATGTAATTTTAAGAAAATGGTTACTTATATCGCATAATTGTTAATTTAAGTACTTTCTCTATATTTAAGGCATATGGAAGGAGATAACTTATAAACTTGCTATTGGTTTTGAATAAGACTGTGACCGTAACATTATTCTAGAACTAAAAGTATTCAACTGTTGTAATAATAATCTGTTTTATTGAACGCTTCACGGTTCAATGTACAAGAATCATTCAATCAATCATTTTGAAGTAACGATGACACTAAAGGTGTATTTCAAATTTCAGCTCAATCGGGCATTCAAAAGTGGGTCAAATTTCGCTTGCAAGACTTGACCCATACTATGCAACACGGCAAGTTTGATAAAAGCATGAAGAAAAATAATAAAAATGGTTTTGTAAAATTCTATTCTAACAAATAATGGTGTAAAGACGTCCTTCACTTTCCGCATATTTTTTTTAAATAAACTTTTTACTTTACACTTTTATTTTATATCTTTGAGAAGGGATCGAAATCATAATTGTACACACTTGCACTTGTGTACACTTCACAACTGCGGTAAACAACTCACATTATTAGTCGCGTGAGTTCTGGATGTGCCCTAGATTTCACTTGTAAAAAAAACGAAGGCTATATAGAATCTGCGAGACAAATATTAAAATAAAAATTAAATATTATTCAAAATATCAAAATTAGTAATTTCGATTAGAAGATCTAACATATCGACATATATAGGAAACGGCCTATGGGAGCAATAGAACTGCTACTAGAACTTGCAGGCTCAGACCCAGGCACCAGAATTTTGGAATCTTCTTTTCAAGAGTTATGGCAGGGCAGAAATTTTAGAACATGTGATTTGAAAACCTTTATGAGGTCTGCAGATGTCGGTTGGATAGACCCCATGCGACCAATTAAAGGTTTCATTATCAGCTTCGCGCTTGCAGTCAGACGCTGTACCACTAATTAGTTATCAATAGAAACAATTTAAATAAGCTAAAAATAAAATAGAGCTTTAATGTTTCTTTTTTTGTTGTTTCAATTAAATTCGTATACAGTATTTTAATAATATATAAATCAATGACAGTCATATTTTGTATAATAACAATACGTCATTGAAAATCAATCTGTATAGTGTAGAACAATTGTGTTCAAGTCATAGCAAAGTAAAGGAAATGATAAATATTACATACTTATTGTCGCCTGCTACTTCGTTTCAATGAGGTTTATAGGCGTTGCCATACTATCTCCAATTATATATTCCGTAAAACTCAAAATCACTCAAAAACTGTTTCAAAATCAAAATATCCTTTATTTAAATAAGACTTGCAAATCATCAATTAACATATACCAGTATTGAAAAAGACATATTTAGAAAGCGTATAAAAATTTGAACGCAGCTTTTATACGTTTTCTAAATTGGTCTTTTTCGATTTCCTTATTGTGGGAATAACACTTTAAAAAATGTTAAAAAAATATATACCAGTATCGTCAGTCCTAGCGGCAGCTCAGAAGGCAGTTCTTCTGAGAAGAACCTGCGAGAAACTCAACAGTTGTTCTCTTCAAATATAATTTTACAATAACTTCATAGTTATCATTAGCGTTTTAGAGTGAGCATAAGCAGCATTTAATTCCACACATTAACATCAGAATAATATTCTTGGACAAAATAATATATTGCAATATATAATTAAATAATCTATAGGAATTCGGGAAATCTTCCGTTGTATCCCTTATGTAAAAAGCCTGCGTGCTAAATTTTAGCATTCTACTAGTTTTGACTGTGCGTTGTCTGTCTGCCAGTCAGTGGACAAAGGAGCATTATATATATAGTATAGATTGATATTTATATTGTAACATCTTATCTATATAATAAGATCTTTGACTTTCGCCATTATTACACATTTTGAAATGTAACTATTTTTAACCAAAATAATTGCGTATATTTTTGTAATTTGACAATACATTTTAGAAACCTAAAGGACCTAACAGGTGGGAAAAGCTTGAAATAAAAAAAATCACAGGTGAGTATCATAATTTTTTGTATATTTTTGTCAGTTTCACACTTTTTACCGCTTAACAGTGTAGTCTGAGAAGAATCTCCGTTCTCCGTTTCCGCCCATTCCTTTGCTTGTTATCGAATTTTTTCAATTTTTTAATTATCGAATTAAACATCATTTTATTACAAACTCAATTTCGCGGGGCGTTATAACAGTTTGTTAGAACTTTTACAAGTAATCCAAGCTCGAAGGCAATTTTAAAAAAAAAGTGGAAGTTAATATCTATACATATAATAAAAATGTAACTGATCGATGTCAGTACATGGAAGATATAGACGAAAAAAATATAGTAGGGGCATTTATCAATGTAATAGAACTCAAAACAATGATTTTTAATTTTCTTTTCTGTTTGTCTGTGTGTCTGTTTGTTTGTGCACGCCAATCTCAGAAATGGCTTAACTGATTTCCATGCAATTACGATAATTGTATTGAAATAAGCGTCCCTTAACATTTAGTGTTTAATTCATTTTAATCGGTTCACAAATAAAACAGTCACAGCCATTTAAACTAATTTACTTAAGCAAAAAATATAATTTAAGTAAGAACGCGGACGAGCAGACTACAAATTAGTTAAGTCAAATAGTTTACGCAGGCGAAACCGCGAGCGGGCCGTTAGTCTATACCATAATTGTTCCTCCCACATAACCGTTGCTTTATCTTTAAAGGTTAAATACTGCTTTTTTCATCTGAAAAGATTTTTAATTAATACTACCTCAGCTTTTATTATATCTTTTATAAAGGCTATATTTATAATTATATCATATAAAAATAAAGTAATGCCATTTTGAATTATCTCTTAACTGCATAGGTGATTGACGGTTTCATATTACTCAGAAGAATTCTGGAACAGTTCTTTCTTTGATTTGACTAAACAATATGCGGCGATAAGTTACGCGCAAATGGAAGGAAAGTTCAGTGTGTATTTCTTAACATTATTGAGTCGTTATTAAGCCTCGTTTTATTAATTTTCGCTTTGAATTCAAAGAAAGTTATATTAATTAAATATTTGATCTCAATATATAAATTGCTGTACACATGCTTCACGCTTTTTCTCGCATAACCCTGCTATGCGGGAAAAGACGTCAGCGAGAACCTAGTGTCCGCCGGAAATCGATACATTACGTAACACGTCAACAGAGTAGCGGATCTAAACGCCGCGCTTACATAAACTGTTTCAATAAATTGCAAATATTTCAATATTATTCATATAATCTAATTCAACAAGAGTGTGACATCTCTGTGACAAATGTAGGAACTTGAAGTTCAGTTCTTTTATTATAGCGCTTCGAAAGTGCCAGAGCACAAATTACTTACATACACCGAACGTACAACAATTTTTAAGTAACTTTATACATAATAGATGGCGCTTTACCTTATAAATAAACTATAATACTATCATGTTGGTCTTAACTCTCTCTAGATGGCGTAGCGGAACTTTTACAGTATAAGGAGCCAATAATACAAATCGGCTGTAGATTCTTAAGTCAATTTATTTAATTAAAATAAATATATTTGTAGTAAACGTATAAAAATTTGAACGCAGCGGCATTCGAACTCGCACCTCTTGGAAACGAACTCATGGCTTAGCGATCAGATCGCTTGGGCGGTTTATTAGACGTTTTCTAAAAATATGTTTTTTTATTTCTTAAACGTGTGATGCATACTTTAGAATACTAAAAATAAAAAAATGTAATCTACTAACTACATACAATCTTATTTTCAGATACATATAAATAATTCGCTTTATTATACAAATTTCCCTAAAACAAGGCTTTTACAAACATACAAATTCAAGTCAAGTTCCATGAAATTAATAATAACGTAATAAGCCAATAACAATCAGTTCTATTTCCTAAAAACAGCTTTCAGCTTCACGTTTTGTACCACAGAGCAGTGATCTACACTTTCCGCCCGAAAACGAGACATGAGAGAGGAGAAATAAAAATAATTTTAATACATATATAAACATTCTCCTCCGATTAAAAATCGAATTCACTACCAATCGCGTTTACAGTCAGACGCTGCCATTGCGCCACGATGACCTTTTTAATTATTTATTTCATTCATATAATAAACTTTTTTTATCCGAAGCGGGATAGTCAGAGAGACGTCCCTGCATACTTCTTTCGCCTCTCATACCCGACCTCCGAGGTCGTAATGCTTTTACGTGACCTTCCGCCAGTATTATCAATATTGTGCTCTCGAAGGCTAATCGAGGCCTTACACCTCTCTTCCTCGTATATAATAATCTTAGGATTTATATGTTTTATTTATATACTAATAATTTGTATTGTTTTTAAATATTTACATGGAAATTGTATTTTTTTAACTTTGCAGCTTTAGCAGTGTGGATATGAAGTACCGAGTGGTACACACCGTTTTACACTTTTCATTTGATTTTTTAAGTTCTTATTGACAAAGAATTGCAAAAGCTAAAAAAAATATTTATATTTATACCCCCGAACCTACAAATGTAGCGATATATCTACCATTGCGTAATTTCTTAAAATAGTCACGAGGCTATCGTGGCACAGTGGGGCAGTGACTGTAATCGTGATTTGTTGTGGGTTCGATTCCTACTTGGGAAATGATTATATTTAAAATATTTTAATTTATCCACTCTGGTACCTAAGGATTTTGGATTTTGAGTGGAGAACAGAGTGTATTGACATTAGGTTCGCTCTTCCTGCTGTGTGAGAAAAAGCGTGAAGCATCTTGTGTCAAGAGTAAAACCATTTTTTTGCATACTTCCCGCATTTACATAATACCGTAAAGTCAATTGAAGACTTCAATTTCGCTAAAAGCTTGTTTCTAATTTACCTGGTACTCTATTTAAATTTTAAATTGTGAATTTTTTTTTAGGAAAAATTTATTTTCGTAATTAATTCAGGGTTTTACTAAATTTATTTCTTGTAAAGCCTCAGTACATCTTAGAAATTCATTCGTTTTTTGTTTATATTTATATTAGTAGCTTTTAGATTTTGTTTATCCTATATTTTTTAATTTCGTAAATCAACTATTAGTGTTATATAGAAATTTTCATTTTTCAATTGATGTACTGGGGGCTGGCAACTAGCCCCTAGTCAGACTAGTTTTTTTTTGGAGTTAGAGCTCCACACTCGTATTTTAGTATGACAGTTGCCCGACAACACTTCCTTCCGCGGTCCTTGCTAATTGATACGGGCGGCCAGTCAGTTATGCTGACATGCGAACTTCGATTATTTTATAACTTATGATATTTTTAACATATTAAACTTAGAGACTTGACTTATTTTGATACAATTTAATACTTTTCCGACTTTTTATTTGGTTTGAGACACAATTTGAAAGAAGACGAAGAATTTGATTAAACATTGTTTGCTTAAGACACAAATTTATACAATATTTATTTGAGACTACAGTTTGGGAATACAAATTATAAAAAAAGATATATATTGAGAGACATTTAAGACACCATCTTAGTTCTACATGGAGGAAAGGCTGCTGCCCCTCTCCCACAGCTTTGTTCCCATTAGTCGCCTCTTACGACACCCATGGGAAGAGATGGGGCGGTGTTATTCTAAGGCTATTCTAACCACACGGCCTAGTTAGATTAGTTAGTTGGAGTTCTATTACCTAACGAGCAATATGAAAAGAAGAAACTCCTTAGCATTCTATGGATTCACTGTGCAGGTTCTGGGTCAAAAAGAGGATCTCGAAGCAGTGCCTGGGACTTGCAACCCATGTGTAGGCTTAAGGAGCCCCTTTAAAATGCATTGGCGCTCGCCTCCACCATCCGAGCTCAATGTTTGAAAAGATAATACTAACGCAACTGTAAGTATACCTATATGTTTAAAAACATCTCGCAAAGAACTTCGAGCTTTAAGATATATATAAAATGATCTCACGGCCCTTTTTTGAAGAATTAAAACTGACGATCTTAATGAATGTTTGTTCTATTGAAATTTTGAAATGTTAATGGATAATAGTGCTTTACAGAACAAGCTTTCTATCATGTGCTTTACATACACGTTTGCATAGTGATACACCCGTTGCCAAAGCAACGCGTACTTTACGCGTCAACGTGGTGACTAGTATCCTTAATATGCCAAAGGCGCTTTGAAATATATGTATAGTATATAAGAATTAGTTTAAAGTAGAAGTGTTTTTTATTATATTTCGAATACGGAACTCTTAAGTGCAAGAAGAATAAAAGCTGTTACAAAGTAATTTCAACACTCCATTAAAACTTGCTGTATAGTGACAACTCAATTTCTTGATAGATTGTTCTTTTAAAGGCAAACTTTTATCAACAAGTAATAGTGGCTTTGTCTTGCAATAAGTGATGTCATCCAACGATATTGTACGAGTTATTTAAAATTTTTAATTTTACCTGCATTAACATTGTGTGTAATTTTAATACTCATAACAAGACAGATGCTATCCATAGTGGTGCAGATGGACAGAGTCGGAATGCAAGTGCGATTGATTGTGGGTTCGATCCTGGTTCGGAATAATTATTTAAATTATATTCGTTTCTTCGCTACGGTACAAGAAGTAGGTAAGAAGCGGCGTTGGGTTCCGCCACTCAACACTCAATGTCTCGATTTGAGGCGGAAAGTGGTCAACGGAGTGCTCTACACTAGGTTCTCTCTATTTTAGTACTTTTTAAAGTGTTATTCACACACTTAGGAAATTGAAAAACATTTGTAAAAAACACAACAAAAACTTGAAATTTTTTATACGTAATTTAAAAATATTCCTCTCTAACTAACATAGTTGCTATGCGAGAAAAAGGGTGCAGCTAAAAAAAATTATTAAACGTTATTTGTATTGTACAACAAATATATTAAATAACGTTTTATTATTATTCTATTTATAGCAATTTTAGTTGATGTCGTCTGCCCTTCACTGTAAGTCACTGAGGGCTTTGTCAAATAATCATCAAATGGTACATACTTATATATACTTTAACAAAATATTTTTTTTTTCACGAATTTTCCCGCAGTAGAGAGTGTAGTCTAAGAGAAACCTATTATTAGGACATTCCTCCAATATTCGCATGAAATCCAGATATAACGTGTTGAATACTTTGCTTTACCAGAGCGAAGAATAGTTAAAACATAATAACTCCCCCGAGTAGGATTCGAGCCGACGACCAATGGCGCTTACAACCTGATAATGTGCCACTACACAACGATGGCCTCAAGATACCTATTTTTATAATATCAAAAGACGTTAATTTAATATTAGAAAATATTTCAATTTAAAATATTCAAATTACACGCTTACTTTTTATTCTGACTGCTCTTGCTAGGATATCAGATTTCATATTATTGTGTTGTCACCGCATCCGGACAATTGTCAAGCAAATAACAAGGTTGACTAGAAACAAGTTTTTTGTACATATATTGACCTATACAGGTGAACCTAACGTATGTTACAATAGTTCTCCTCTTTCATACCGTATTTACTAAATATATGCTTAATAATATGATTAATCTATTAGGTACTAATTGGTACCTGTCAATTTTTTTATTTTTTTAAATGAAAACTTCTTTTGGTTTTAGTCTGTGTTAATAGTGGTACCACCAATTCTGTTGGCAATCGTCAAAATGGCCTCCCTCTATATAACTTGATGTTACCAGACTACAGTCTCAGTCATAACAATATATACATAGTTTTATAATTTAAATTTTTAATTTAAATTTTAAAGTGATTTTTTACTACACCGTTTTTCTTTCAGCTCACCGATTTTTTCTGCGTACCAGCGCAGAGATAATCTAGTATCCGAACACTCGGTTCTCTATTTTCCACCCGAATTCGAGGCATTGCGTATTGAGTGGCGAAACTCAATGCAGAGAAATGAGAATGTTTTTAAATACTTATATTTATTCTCCCTAGTGGGAATCAAATGTCCCATTAATCGCAATTACAGTCTGTCCCACTGCACGATAATGGCATTTACTTAGTCTGACCATAAATACTGTTATACTTAAAAGTAAACAAAATTTACTTTAGAGTTACAAATCAGTTATTTTTATATGATTGTTTATTGTGTTTTTTTATTTTTGCGCCAATATATTGTTCAATATTTTGTGATATTATAATGGAGTGGAATGATAAATAGAACCGAATCGTGATACCATTATACAGAGTAGGTATGATGCCAAATACAATTGTTAAAATCCTCCATAGCTTGGTATTAGTCAAATGTTTGCGTACCGGGCTCTTGATAGGTACAATTAAACCTCCTCTGTTTGTGAAATAAAATCTGGCAGTCCAGGTAGTGTTGGTTCAGAAAAGGCGATCAAAGCAGTAAGGGAAAGATTTCATAGAAAAAAACGAGATTTTATCTCGGGAGATGAAGATAGCACCTAGAACATTGTTGTGTATGAGTATCTGAGCCATATTTTTGTAAAAAAAATACAAAAACATCGGCACAAGTATATCAAGACACCATTCTTGAGAATTTAATTAAGCCCCTTAACAATACTATTTTCAATAATCAAGAATCGTCTTTTTAGGACGAGTCGGTGCTCGGTAATAAAGGTGGTTACAGCCAAACTTGGTTCGAAACAAACGTTCGAGACTTTATCAGAGCTTAAGACTGGCCGTCTAGTCCGGTACTAAAAAAACTAGACAAATACTGAAACTCTAGCCATAAATCATAATCCCGTGGATTATGATTTATGGCTAGATTTAGAGAGTAAGGCTTGTTCTAAATACATTTGCATTGTTGCATTATAATTTCTAGTCCTTAAAACAATCCATACGATTGACAATCAAAATTTCAAATAAGCTTTATATGTTTTAATGTATTAAACTAACACACTGTGTAAGTAATAAAGTTTCGTATATTAAATAAATGTTGTTTTTCTTTGTAACAATATTTATGGCAAGACTAAGTATACAATACTTGTTTATAAAGAAGAAAAAAAAACAGTAAGCTTTAAAAATATTTCCATATATTTTACAATGTTACTATGTAATCATCGTTTATGTAAGTTTATATATATATATATGTATATCTGAAACCTTTTATATGTATATTATTGTTGATATTTATGTAAATTTGTATGTATTATATAATATGTAAATATTAAGTAAGTTTATTGTATTTATTTTTGTATATCATTTGTACACCTACCCAATTCTTTTTTGTTATAAGGTGTTCAATATCAATATTGTTTCTAATATTTTGGTGTAATAAAGAGTTTGTAATCGATAATTTGAAATCTTACGTTAATATTTTGTACTAATATAAGTAATTTAGTACTAATATCATCATTAGTACTGACAATGACAATAAATGAGTAAGAATGAGTGAAATTCAGCAAATGAGCAAGATTTAGAATGTATTAATGGTTAAATAGTCAAGTTCTTTTTCGTTGTCAATATCAAATATAGTCATATATACAAATATACTTGAATATAGGTAAATCAATCAGAATATGGAGAAATTGTTTGAAAACTAGTGACTTGTTTTTCTAATACAATGGAAGTTATCCTATATCTATATACTCTAAATATTATAAATAAGTAAAAACATTTTATCTGTACATTGAATAAATTTAGGAAAAATGTTTTAAGTAGATGATAAAATAATAACGGAAAATGAATGTTTTTTTTTTATATTTTAGTCTATAGATATAGACAGATATATCTATTTGTCTGGTTGTACGCGCACATCTTTGTAGTTCCTGGACGGATTTGAATGAAACTTTTTTTGTTGTACACCTTTTAACCTTGGACAGGACCTTAAAAAGTGGACCATCTAATGTAAACCCATAATAGACCAGCTAAGAAATAAAGAAAATGTAATGCAGTAGTAACGGTTATCCAATGAGGTTAGCAGTTTTCGATAACAAAAAACATCATTGAACTCTGCGTTTATCGTGGCGGAGTGGGATAGCGTTATTTTTGTTGTGGGTTCTATTCCCATTTGAGAGAATTGTATATTTTTAGAAATAATGCTTTCTTTATTCTCTCCGGTAAGACAAAGACTAAGGGTGCTAAGATTCCTCATTTAATACACAACGACTCGAATTCCTAGGTCCGCTTTGTATGTCGATAGAAAAAGGAATTAAGCTGAAAATAATTACAAACTCGTAACCAATAAAACTACTAATTGAAAGAAAATTATTACAATTTTGGTTCAATTTCAACAGATAGTAAATAGAAATTGTATGTAAAATAGTCATAAAGAGCACGCAAGCGCAGTTACAGGCGTCAGCTAGTATATAATAAATATAATATCTCCCGATTAAAATTTGAACCCACAACCATTGCGTACAAACAGACAACCCATCCTACAATTCCATAGCATTGTAACAACACAACTTTGTAAGAAGAATATTAATATCTTTGTAGCTATTAGCAAAGTTTGAAATGTACGAGAGTTTCTTTGGTAGTCAGTATATCAACTGTCAAACTGTGACATAGGCAAAGCAGGGTTGCCACTGACAACTGATAGCTTAAATTATCCTTCATCTTAATTACTAATTTATATTGAACAGTTGATTAGGGGAGATAGAAATTAACAAAAGCTACACGTTAATATATGTGCATAGACGAGTTGTAGGCTGTAGCCCTCAACTGCGTTTTTATGAATAACGAAGGTAACATTCCCCTGCTTCTGTAAAAAATATACTTGTCTTTTCTTTTTACGGTAAGTAGACTGTTATTTTTTTTTAACATTTTTTAAAGTGTTATTCGCACACTAAGGAAATTGAAAAATACATATTTAGAAAACGTATAACAATTTGAACGGAGGGGGATTTGAACCCGCGCCTCTTGCGCCTCTTGTAATAAGCGTATAAAAATTTCAACGTAGCAGGATGTAGAACGCATGACTTAACGGTCAGGGCGCTTGAACGGTTTTCAAGGAGCGCGGGTTCAAATCCCGCTGCGTTCAAAATTTAATAAGTTTTCTAAATATGTATTTTTCAGGCTGTTAGTTGTCTGCAGAAATTAATTTTACATATGTATATAGATTCTTCCTAAGCTACAAGTATCCTGCTGATATGGTAATAAATTAATCAGCGTGATGCGCATTTGCCGTTGACAAATAAATATGCAAGATACGAAAAAGCTGATGAAAAACCATGATAGTCTAGCTTAAGTATTAGAAAAAAGCAAATGCCCCCGTAAAACAAAATGTATATATATATATATATCGTGATAGGCATTTTCCATTATCACTTAACAATTAATGATCTGGAAAATCTGACCATAATAAACCTGAAAACCTGAAAAACTAACCATAATAAACCAGCTAAACAGGTCTATACAACTTTTCAAATTCTGGCCAAAAGAAAAAAAGCCCAAAGCTGAAAGTTCCCTTTCTTTAAGAAATTATTATAATTTTATACCATGTTTAAATTTCAACAGTAATTTGTTGTACAAGCATTTTTTGTTGTATAGCTTTTAACCAAGAGCAGAACTTACGGTACAATATATTTTTTTAACATTTTAAAGTGTAATTTACACACTAAGGAAATTGAAAAACTCAATTTTTATACCTTTTTCCGAAAAAACGTTTTGTCTTGGGTATAATAAATTTGAAGAGTGGGCACCTGATACAGAATCATAATAGACCAGCTAAACTATAAAAAATAAGTAAAAGCTGCCTTAATACAATTTGTTTAGCGTGACGCGTACTCCCTCTGAGAACATAAAAAAAATTAAAGGATCCGGACCGGAAAGGATCGGCAACTAAACAATAACCATAACGGTCTAGCTATAATATAAGAAATAAATAAAGGCTTCGTTAGTAAAAGTTGTCCAGTATGTTGGGCAGTTTTTGTTAAGAAATAAAATAAGAAATATCGTACTTTGCGGCCATCGGGGCATGTGCCAGTGGGATAATTCTGACTATAAACGCTGTGGTTGTGTGTTCTATTCCCACTTCAGAACAGGGTTGTATATGTATTGTTTTTATATTGCTCTCCGGTATGCCAAAAAAGGCCGTTGAGCCCAAAAGAGAGAAGTTTCGGCATCCAATATGCAACGTCTTCCATATCAAATGATTGTAATTCTTTTTCACATTCAGAAAAAAAAATGACAATCATGTGGAACACTTAGTGCCTATAAAATTACCACAGTAAAGAAATTCATTATAATTTTGGGTAGTTTCTATGCCAACATGTACTAAATGAACGTAATCTGTACTAATATTATAAATGCGACAGAGCTATGTCTGCCTGTGACGTCATCACGGCCAAATCACTGAACCCCGATTGTGATGAAATTTCATGTAGATATACTTGAGGGTGTTGAGATGAACATAAGCTACTTTATTTTACCAATTTTTTTTTCAGTTTTTCCAAGGATTTCATTGTTTTACGAAAAGGTCGCCGAAACTGGTGGACCTTATGATATATATAAAACAAATTTCTACAAAAATATTGTCCTTTAAAAAAATTATAAAAAAAGTCTCAGGTGCGGGGTGGGTACAAATGTTAATGTGGTTATTTGGTATTTGTTATTAGGTCATTTATTTGTTAATTTTATATTACTTTATCTATTCATTATAATATTTAATGTAAGGTTGTTTAGGTACTTTCTCTATCTTTTTCTTTATCTTGTGTCAATTTTGATTATTTAGGCATCTCAATCATTGGCATAGTGACTCAGACCTAGCGCTTTGATGCGGTAAACGACGACGTGCGTGCCGGGTTGTGACCGTGACGAGAGTGTCATATGTATAACACTAAACTTCTTATTGTAAACATTTAAAACACTTCCGAATGATTTCCTTAGAAGAACGAAGAAGATCGTTAGATCTATTTTTTGTGTCCAAAATTTTCACCAACCGACTAGATTGCCCTCAGTTGCTTAACAAATTTAATATACGTGTACCAATGAGGCTCCAAACTAGTAAAATCACTCGACTTTGCCCACCACCCCGGAAAACAGTGTTTGGATCAAACTCTCCTGTTCCTAGACTCTGCAGGTTGTTTAATGAGTACAGTGACCTACTAGATATTAACGTTGATTCGACAAACAAAATTCGACTCTTGTTAAATAAAGTTCAATCAATTTAAAAATGTATGTATTATCCTAAAGAATTGTCTTTTATTTCATTTTGAATTAATTGTTTGGTTTGTTTTGCTGACGCTCGCCTTAGGAGCTCATTATGTTTTTTTCTTTCTTGCATGCTGTATCCGCCTGTTAGTGTTTGTTACACTTAGATTAACTTCCGTCTACTATGTTTCTTTTTTTTATGTATGTACCCTGTAAACAAATAAATGTTGGTGGATCAAATAAATAAATAAATTACAAATTATACTCATCCCGGAGATAAGATGGCAACGCAGGGTCTAATCATACCAGAGGTTCCACATTATCGGGTCCAATACCGACCCCTGTGGAACTCCGCAACCGACACTTAACCTAACGATGTGGGAGTCCCCCCCAATAAATAGGACTACTCTGTCCTGGAGGTAGTCGTCTAACAGTCGCCGTAGATAGAGAGGCATCCTATGGTACCGGAGAGCGTCCTTTAACGTCTCAAACGACAGGCTGTTAAAGGTGTTGAACATGCACTGGATGTGCACGAGGAGATCATCTTTCCGTAGACCGTAGACCGACCAGCCTCAGGGCTGGTCTCACGAACTGAGTCTCTGAAAGACCCGGTCATACCTCGACGCCGACAGCCACTGCCCACCAGTCTACTGATCAGATTACCGATCAACTAGCCAATCTTCCAGTCAATCTACCAATTAGTCTACCAACCAGAATACCAACTAATCTGCAAACTAATCTACCAACCTTGTCTACCAACACACAAAAATAAGCCTACTATAGTTCATGCGAGCGCTCGCGGCTTCGATCGCATGAACTAGTAATTAAATAATACAACATACTCACTTTTGGATAAAAATACATACATGTTGCTACGGTAACGCGTGTTTTAACGTCAACGTCAGTCTACTAATTTGGAATATCGTAATCAGCCTACTTTGTTTCCGAACTTATCTGGCTACATAAACTTCTATCGATGAGACCCGTCTAACTACAACACTTTGCGAAGTAATTCGAACTGTAATTCCGAACCTTTGTGGATCTAAAATACCCATTTCATTGAAGTAGGGTGAAGTGGTATAGGATTGATAACAATGATAGCTTAGCAGTGGTAAGATGTGCCTGATCGAATACAGAGATTATAGGTTCAAATATCACACCTTCACACTTAATCCTATAGTTGGGCAGTCAGAGAGAGAACCTAGTGTCAAGACACATCGTTTTCCATTTCCCGCCCGAATTAGAGGCATTGCGTGTAAAGTGGCGGTACTAAACGCCGCGCTTTGTCTTGTTAACCAGAGGTGATGTGATTTGATCTGATGAGATGATTATAATGTAAATATAATCATTTAACAGTGAAATTGAACTCATTAACAATCATATTTACGGTTATATTTTGTCACACTGTACCACGACGGCTTTGTTCAAATATTACACAGGAAATATTTATGTTTTTAGTATATTTAAATGTTGTACCTGATACGGCGAACATCGCGAACATCTGATCGAGAACGGCGTAACGATTTGTTGAATATAAAGAATATGGAAGAATTGAGAGAATTAAAAATATATTAAATTTAAATAAGAAAATAATTTTATCAAATACCAGTAGTTGCTCATAACTTAGGTTACAGTTTGCGTGGCCTCTATGAATTTACTATACTATTACTCTCCTACTCCTCCCCTATATTCCTCAGCAAGTATCCTGTCTGTCAGTCACTTAGTGAGCAATGGAAGAGATATGTATTTTTTTGGAATACCATCGTAGCCCAGTGGTGACAGCATCCGACTGTATACGGAATTGGTCGTGGGTTCGATCTCAACTAGAGGGAATGATTATATTTAAATTATTGAGTTTAGCTTTGCAACACACAATGTCTCGATTTCGGCTTGATACTACTAGGTTCTCTATGACTACTCCGCTATACGAATAATTACTTAGTAGTAACATTGGCCATTTTTATAATTAAAAATCTAAAAACAAACACTTGTAGGGACAGAAATATTGTTAACTGACGCTCGTAAGTACCTGAAAGTAAAAGCTGAATCGGAAGTACTGTTAAGTGCATGGCAAATGTCTAGATGGTCACGTCTCGTGGCTTAAACCTTATAATATAAGATAATATGATATTCACATATTTCTTATATCTTACTTTGAAGAATAATATACTCGTATACGAATTATTCAGTTTTAGCCTGTTTAATTGGTTTTTAATTAACAATATACATGTCGGCGGCCGATCTTAAATTAGCCAGATCACGATGCGTCTGGCCATTTCATAAAACGACGGCACATGGTGATGTAGCTATCACAGACCAGCCACTTCGATCAACGCTTAACGTGCAACGAAATCGTTTGTATATGTTATAAGATTTTTAAATTAATTGTGTATTAATATGAATTAGTTACCAGACGTTATTCTTAAAATTCTCTCGTTACAGTCCAGCTTTTGAATTTATTGAAATTTAAGAATGGTGGTAAATTTGGTTTGGTTGGTGTAAATTACATTTTGCTTTTAAGAGTCTAAATGTAATAAATGTGGAATTGGAGTGGTTAGGTTAAGTTAGAAACAGTTATGAACGTCTAAACTAAAGTTCTCTAAGCTTCTTAAATTTTAAACTTCAAATTTGGTAAAACTTTAAATTTTTCGTAGTATGAGCTTTTACATTAACATATGCATATAGAAAAGGTTAGTTTATTCAAGTACCGTCGTTTTATGGAACGCCTAAGCGTATCGTGATAAGGTCAATTTAGGGATCAGACGCCGACGTATATTTTATAAACTACATGCAACCTGAATTAAAAAAAAAGTTTATTAATATAGTAATTTTTTTATCTCTCATATTTCAGCTTTACGCTTTTCTGTCTCGTCAGACGAAAAGGACCCAGTTATCAAACTATACGCTGCTTTGTAGTATGAAAAATGAAAACAATTAAAATATATACTTTCCCTCTAGTAAAAATTGAACCTACAACCATTGCGCTGACAGTGAGCGCTGTCAGCGATAGCCAGAAAATTGAACAAATTTTATGCTAAAATTGCTAGCGAAAACTGCCTACCATACTTATATTGACTTTGACTAATGGCACTATTTATTTCTTAAAATATGTTTTTCAATTTCCTAAGTGTGTGATTATCACTTTAAAATGTTAAAAGTATCGCAGTTTCGTATTTTTGGTGACCTTTTTATTAAACAATGAAATTATTGGAAAATGTAAAAAAAATCGAGAAAAATGGAACGTCACAGACAGACAGACAGAGTTACTTTCGCATTTATATTATTCGTATGGATTGCTTCCATTTACGACATGTTGGCAATGAAACTGACCCAAAATTATAATTAATTTTATAGAAATAATTTTTTTTGTGTCTAAGTCTTCCACATCAGACGAATTACAATTTTTTTTAAGTAGCTTCACGCTTTGCTCTTTCAGAAAATAGCACCCAGTGACACTCTCAGCAATTTACCTGAATTCGAGACGTTGCATATTGAATGCAGAAAATTTGTATTTTTTGGGGCAATCTTTTTCATACCAGAGAGAAAAAAATACGATACAAATATAACCATTCTCTGTAGTGTATGGAAATAGAATTCACAGCTCAGGGTTAAGAGCTGTACAACAAAAAAACACTTATACAACAAATTTACACAGTAATTTCAACTAATGAAAAACTGTTTTGGACGATTGTAATATTTTTTCCAGCTTTACACTTTTTTTCTTTCCGCTCAAATTTGAGACGTTGTGAATTGAATGCTGAACTTCAACGCCCCTCTTTTTCTTACCGGAGAGAATAAACGAAAATAATATAAATATAACCATTACATCAAGTGGGATTCAAACCCACAACTCTCGCGGTTACAGTCAGATGCTACCCAATGTACACTAAATAAATTTTACTATTGCAGTATTGACTTATTCCTTATAGTTTAGGAGTTCTATCGTCCTCTTTAACAGATTTTCCAAATCTTTAATGCCTATCATATTGAACAGTTTTTGTTATGGGGACTTTTGATATATTGTAATAGCTTACCTAGACAGTTATACCTTTTCATCAGTTATTCCGTATCTCAAATTTTTATATGTCAACGTGAAATGGACACCACGCTGACCAATTTTTGCCAAGACGAAATTTCGTTATTTGTTATAGTTTAGCTGGTTCTATATGGTTCTATATCAGGTGTTCCACACTTTAAAATCAAATGTACTGTAAGTCCTGACTAGGCTTAAAAGGTATAAAATAAAAAAACATTCAAATCGGTCCAGTAACTATGAAGATGTGCAAAAGCAAGATGTGCGTACAAACAGACAAAAGAACAGAAAATAAAAAAAATCACAGATTCATTTTCATTGATATTATTGTTTTTAGACCGCTCTTAATTTTTTTTCTTTAATATATTCAATGTACATACTCAACTTTTTACTGTTTTTTTATAATGTAGATAAATATTATGTGTAAATAAAAATTAGAATTAAAATAAAATTTTAATAATAACATATCATGTATATAAAATATATTTCATTTTCCTCTTCATATAAAAAAAAGTAAAGAAGCCTAATGACTCTCATCTCCACTTTTATGTAGGTGCGTTTATCAAGTGAGCGTCCAATCGGTTATTAAGGGTCAATCTAAAGCCTTCATTTCTTTCTTTGTTCATTCAGCTTCACGCATTTGCCCTTTTTTTTTTTGCTTAGCTGGGAGAACCTGTTATCACATATTGAGACTAGTGCGACAAAGTGGCACAGCGTCTCACTGTAAACGCTAATGGTTGTGGCTTCAATCCCTCTCGGGGCAATTATTAAATTTATTATTATCCGCTCCGGTACCTAAGACAAAGCGCGCGTTGAGTCCCGTCACTCAACATCCATGTATCGTGGAGCGAAAAGAGGTCTCGAATCCGGGCTATAAGAGGAGAATGGAGTATCGTGAAGCTAAATTTCAAAAGTTGAAAAGGTAATTACAACTTGTTAAAAGAACACTTACCTTACCTGTTTACCTATAAATATGGATGTAATAAACAAATTATATATACACGTGTAACAATGCTGATGCAAAGAAAACCCATATTTCGTAACGCATATATCTACCTAATTGCACTTTATAAATAAGTTAATAATATATGCTTTTAATACATTATATACGAACGTTAAAGACTAAAGAAATCAATCTGTTGTTAGAATTTTATATAGTTACTTTGTTAAATCATCAATATTTATATCGAATTCGCTTATATATGAAGATTAATAAATTTCATATATGTATTTACTTACAAAACTTGACACACATTTATGTTTTAATTATTTTGTCAGTCACAGAAGTGTGACTGTCACTCATATCCTTGATATTAAACTTGGCTATTATTTTCACATATAAATATGTTTTTGATGGGATCAACAATATTTGTAAACAAGCCTTAAACTTGTATCTAATACGCTAGTATTTAAAGTATAGACTTACATACATTTACATAGACACCATCGAGGCGCAGTGGGACATTTGGTTGTACAGGTGATGGTAGTGAATTTGATTCACATTCGAGGTAATTAACTCGCTCTAGTAAGACAAAACAAGGTGTTAGGTTTCGCTAAACATCTCGCAATGTTATTATATTGACGAATTTCTCAACACAAAACGGAGGTATGGTTGTATTTAAATGATTTTCATTTCTTTCGGCGTTAAGTTCCGACACTCAACACCTTGACTACCCTGTTATGCGAGAAAAAGCGTGATATTGCTTTCTTTTATCTGACCCACAGGGATGGAACCCACGACCATCGCGTTTACGGACAAAGCCACTGCGCCACGATGGCCTCATTTATATAGTGGAATGGAACAAGAACACAAAATCTTGATATTTCTATAACTTAGTATGTAAAAATAAACATTTTCTTACTAAAAACATAAGGAAACCGTAAATTGTTAATAAAATTAGAAATTAGCACATTAAGCTCGCGTAAGAATCTATTATATTGAGCGAGATTGTAATTACAAATGATGCAACTTGTATTAGATTTGCACTATCCTTTGATTAAGTACAATAAAGAATAACATTTTTTTTATAATTTTCAATATTTTTATAACACCATTGTGGTACAGTGGAGATGTTATGAGTAATCGCAAAGGTCGTAGGTTGATATCTCACTTAGGGGAAGAGAAAGTTATTATAATTAATAGGTGAAGGATAAATTGAGACTCTTGTACGTAAATTATGCAGACGGAGGGGATTTATTATTTAATGAATATATTTCGATACATACGAAAATTGCAGAAACAACATGTCTAGGGCAAAAATCGTTTTGTAACAATTTCTGTGTGGACTTGAGACACACATTTTTAACCAATATTTAAACTACTTAGGAAATTGAAAAAGACATATTTAGAAAACGTATAAAAATTTGAACAAGTCCTTAACCGTTTCTGAGCGGTTTTCAAGAGGCGCGGGTTCAAATTCTGTTAAAATTTCAGTCAAAGTCAGAGAGAACCTAGTGTCAAGACATTCCGTTCTCCTCTTTCCGCCCAAAATCGACACATTGCATGTTAAGATGCGGAACTTAATGCCGTATCTTGACACTAGGTTCTCTCTGACTACCCTGGAATGCGTGAAAAAGCGTTAAGCTGTAAGTAAAAAAATAGACCCATTCTTAACTCAGCCTTAACATCGTTTTTGTCATTTTAAACTATATAGTAATGTGAGTTTTTTTATTTATTTTATTGTTTTAATATATTACCTTTATCAGCCTGACGCTTTAGCAGGGTGGATAGTCAGAGAGAACCTAGTGACTCATGACACTCAGCTCACCACTTTCCGCTTGATTTGACATTTGTTGAGTGGCGGAACCTTGCTTGGAAGTTTTGTCTTGCCAGCACCCATCGCGCTCACAGTGAGACGCTGGAAAACTGCGCTTCTATATTGTATATTATAAAAATTATTAAGTTTTAAAGTGACAAAAAAGTAGGCAGTTATTTGTTGTACTTTTTTAAAGTGTTATTCGCACACTTAGCATATGAATCTCGATGAAAAACAAAACTAGGATCTAACTCTCCTATTAGAAAACTCATCATCCTGTTTAACAATAAATGTAGTGTATATATATATTGACATTTTTAACATGCTTTTTTTAACATTTCTTAAAGTGTTAATCGCACACTAAGGAAATTGAAAAAGACTTATTTAATAAGCGTATAAGAATTTTGACATTGCTGGATGTAGAAAGCATGGCTTAGCGGTCAGAGCGCTTGAACGGTTTTCAAGAGGCGCGGGATCAAATACCGCTGCGTAAATTTTTTTTTAAATTTGGCATTTAAAAAGGCATCGTTAATATTGTTACAGTTATAATGTATTTTACTGTTTATTTTATTGTATTAGACTTTGCCTCTTCATTTCTCTTTTGCATATGATGTTAACCCTGAAGTGATATTACATTAGTTGTATTAGTTTTAAGACAAATTTACTAGATATATATTAATGTAACAACCTTTAGTAACCTTAATAGAATTAATAAATGAAATAAATGAAAACTGCAGTGGACAACGGGCTTCGACGGTTTCGAAGAGGCTACCTTATAAAATTTTATACGTGTTTGTTTACTTTAGTTACTTATTAAAAAAATTACACATTCATAATATAATTATTTAATTAATTTTAAATACTACTTAAATATTGATTTTTATTGAATTCGATGAAAAACTATACATTATAATAAAACGAACTTGAGAGCTCCGTCATAGAATAATATTTTAAAAGCGCCTGATTATTTTGTTAAAGCAAAAGTGGTTCTACGACAAACAATTGCGAGATAAGGACATGTAAATCATAACAAGTTTTCTAACAGTCCTTGGTCTATTTCTAATTGAAAGTGCAAAAAATCAATAAATCATATTGTTTACTTAGTCTGTGCAGTTATTTCATTTTAGGTATATATAAAAAAAAACATTATTTTGTTTCATTTAATTTGAATACTTACTAAAGTAGTCTAATAGAAAATTTATTTTGGAGACAGTGACGGAGCTCAACGCTGCGCCTTGCCTTACTGGAGTGGACAAAAAAAAAATTTTATAATTACTCCGAATGGGATTTAGCCGCAATCAATCGCGTTTACGCTGTCCCACTGGGTCACAATGGACTCTATTGTTTATAATGACGATTAACTGCACACACAGACATCAATTATTATTTAAGTAACATTATAATTGAGTTCAATACTGTGAGTATCGTTTAAGTATTCATTTGCAAAGAACGGAGTTTTACACTAAACTGCATCTGCCAATAATACCTGGGTAATTTATCAATGCATAATACTTAATTAAACATAGGTTTCTTAAAGAAAGGTTTCTTTAATAAAAGGTACCAATAAAAAACGATTTTTTTAAATAATATAAAAAATCATCACTAATGTTACAAGAGTAAGTCTTTTTCTCGCATACTCGTATCGCCGAGTAGGCGGGGAGAGCCTAAGGCTGAGACACTCTGTTCTCCAGAGTATAAGACCCCTTTCCTCTTATAGTGAGTGGTATAACCTTAAAAGCTGAATACCTCCTCAACTTTTTTACTGCGGCGGCATTTTTATAAGGGCGTTGCAATTGTTGCATCGTTGAGAGGACATAGAGGCGCAGTGGGGCAGTGTCTGACCTATCTATACTGGGTTCGATTTTCAACTATTTCATTTTCCCGCTTTGGTGAACAAGATACGAAACGTGGTGTCGAGTTCCGCCACTCAACAAAGTCGCGAATTCGTGTGGATAGTGGGTAACGGAGTGTCTTGACACTAGGTTCTCTCTAATGGTGCAATTCGTGCCTTAGCTAATAATATATTATAGTAGTAGTATAATATATGACTAGTAGTATAATATATGACTAGTATAGTATATGCTAACAACAAATATAAGTTGTAATAAATGTAGAACGCATGGCTTAGCGGTCAGAGCGCTTGAACGGTTTTCAAGAGGCGCGGGTTCAAATACCGCTGCGTTCAAATTTTTATACGTTTCCTAAATATGTCTCTTTCAATTTCGTGTACGATTGCCACTTTGAAAAAATGTAAAAAATTTGTATAGTATATTTAAATAAATATTTTTATCAAAGTTATATTATATTTGTTTATTGTAATGATTATTTTCTGTATGAAAAACAGCTTTTTTTTTATTTGCTATAAAACCCGGCAGCTGCCGCAAAGATGATCAACGAGCGTTAATAATTTGAATTGAAATTGCAAAATGGTTAGATTAGGCAAATTAAAGCAAATATAAAGGTCAGATTAAACGAAGTAACTTAAAACTTAAAAAATATTTTTTATTTATATATTATGTTTATAATTATGATGCAATAGGACTTCTATTTTTCGTAAGAAGAACAGGTTTTCAAATTAATCGTTTGATTTAAATTATTTCTTAGATAATACTATTCCACGATGCGACTATAAATGCATGTAAACAATTTAAATGGTAATTGAAGCTATCGTGGCGCAGTGCGACTGTGTATGACTGTAAACTCGTTCAGTTGCTAATTCGATTCTCAGTATGGGGCATAATTATATTTCGATATATTTTAAATATAACTATATATATAAATATATTTCCCCGCTCTGGGTAAACAAAGGGTGGCGTTGAGTTTCGCCACTTAAGCGAAAAGTGGAGAACGAAACGGTAGTGTCTTGACACTAGGTCCTCTTTGCTTAGTCTGTACTGCAGTTAAAACAGTTTTATAGTGATTATTGTCTCTGTCACTTTAGATAATTTACTATACTATTAAATAAAAGTGACTTTTAGCATTGCAACGAAATAAGGAGTTCATAAATATATTACATTTTTCTTTAATTTTAATTTTTCTTTCGGGCGTAACCAGAAATTTAAAATAAAAATAGTATTTCTTAATATCAGTACTACGGCGATTGGTATTCGAATTCACGACCATCACGTGCTCATGATACTTTCCAATCGTGCCATATTTGAGATGATTGATTAATGATTTACGAATTATTTCTTCTTAGAGAAAGAATGGAAAATTTACAGTACATAATTGCTTTGACTATAGATTTCCTTTAGTTTCACACATTGCCCAATTTCGAGATAATTTGGACCGGGAAAATTAAATAATTTGTATTCATATTGTAAAATATAAAATAAAAAACACTTGGACATATACAAAGTGTTAGAAGGCACAAATAATGCAAGTCATATTACTAAGCAGGTATGTTACAAAATTTATGTTAAACAAAAAAAATTGCTTGTTGTTTACATTTTTTTGCTAACTCAGTGGTTTTAGATTGTTATTTTGAATATAAAATATTTAATTTGTTATTTTCTTCATTTTGCATTTTTATTACCAATTAACATATTATTTGTTTATTTAGTACACCTTATATCTGCGTAAATCCGTGAGTGAGTTCGCAATGGTTGTAGACTCGATTCTCATAACCTTCTCGACGGATTTAATATTTAAAATATATATATTCAATTCCATATTTATTTTTGTTCTGCTATTCGAAAAAAAGACAGAGAGGCAAGACAACCTAGTATCAAGACACTCCGTTCTCCAATTTCCAACAGTTGAGCAGCAAAACTCATTCCCGCGGCTTATCTTAGGAAACGGAAATAAAAATATTTTAAATATTCCCCCGACTGGAAATCGAACTATTGGGATTTAGGCCAAAGGGAAATACACAGAAGGAACTCTTTTTTGGGATTCACCTCTATACGCCATTTGGTGAGACATAGGCCTTAACGGTCTGTAAGTGGTAAGTGGCTATGATAACTAAGAAGCAGCCAGAAGCAAATAGTACGGTGTTGTCCGCGTATAGAGTGTGATGGGTGCATCTCCGGATTAGCCTTCGGGTCTCGAGGAGATGTCGTGTGACAAAGTTTTACAGAACTCAGGTAGAATGGAGCTTATGTAACGTCTCGTGGGCCTTCGAACCGATAGCGAAAGGAGCCACGGTCAGTTAGAAAGTCTCGTATGATGTGTGAGTCTATCAGGCAATTCTGCATAAAGTAGTTTGGCTATTAGGCCATTGTGCGAGCACATCCAGCACTGAGCTATGTCTAAGAAGATTGCCGCTGATGATAAGCATTTGCTTTTTGGCTTTCATCAGCAAGTGTTCCATGAGTCGATTGTACTGAGGACGCTGGAGTGGCGGACTCAAAGCCAGGTGCTCGGCGGCGCTGGCCTGCAACCGTGTGAGGAAAAGGATATGGTCGTAGATCTTACCCACAGCGTTTAAGCGGCTGGTGGGCGCGTGCTGGAGGTACACGTCGGGGTTTTCCCGGTTTGTCATTCTGTGATGATGGCTTCTTTCTATCTTTCTGGGAGAACAGTGTTTGGATTTCCAACACTTTGGTCATTATTACAGGGAGCAATTTACAAAAAAAAACCATTTTTAAATGCATTTCATATCATAAATTGTGATTATTAAGAAAAGAAAATTAAATTTACATTGCTACATGCTATATTCCACAGCAGGGTGAGAACGACATAGAGGCTTTAGTGTCAAGTCATTACGTTCTCCACATTAGAGATATTAGTGTTGAGTGGCGGGAACTTTAACACTAAGAACATGAAAATTAAAGTAATTTGAACAAAGCGTTCTTCTGAATGGGCAACGAGCCCACAACCATCGCGCTTACAGGCGGACGCTGTCCCTGTTTACTTAAAGTAACTTAAATAAATTTTATTACTTAAAACATATTTTTAGAAACGTATAAAGGAATTTGAACACGCAGCGAACCGCATCTTGGAAACCGACCAAGCTCTCGACCGCTAAGCGTAGGTTCTACATCAGCTGCGTCGAAATTCTTATACGTTTATTACAACTTATTTTTGTTGTTAGCAGCAGCAAGTTTCTAAAAATATACGTGTGTTTTATTTACAATTAAATAACACTACACAATTAATGAACACTTTAAAAAAATATTTAGCCTATAATTTGTTTTAAATGGTTCTTTTACGTACCACTGACAAAAAATTTTTGCGCATTTATCGTAGACTCATATCGGAAATGCACACAGTGTCGAGCACGATATGGTAAATATATACAAAATGTTATTGACATTGAAATTATATATGTAAAGCCGTTAATAAATATCAGCTGCTTAATTACTGTATATAATATATTTATCCGTGTTCTATTCGTTCAAAGTTCAAGTTCAAAGTTCGTAACACAGAGGAAACGTGGAAACGTGTGTGAATGAAGCCTTTATTTTTAACACACAATAGAATTTTTGGAAATCGAATTTGATTCTGATGGAAAATGGTATTGTTTTGACACTAGTTTTGACACTCTCTCCGATTATCCTGATATGAAGCTGAATTTTTGTTGCGTTGTTAGCGATTACGTCGGCGTGGAAGTCTTAAACAAATGTAGCTTTAGTTACTCTTTATTACATCAGCTATCTTCCAGTACAAGTCAAGTAAAAATCGGCCCAGCCATTTCAGATATTAGCCGGAAGAAACCCGACAAACGAAACTAAAGCCCGACCAACGAAACTCCAGACATAGTCAGTCAGTCTTACAATTGTTGTAGGTTCGATTTTCTTTAGGGGAAATTGTAGTCAAAATATTTTCATTGGTCATGAAAAACCCAGTATTGAATTTTGTTTCTTAATATGTGGAGAGTGGATTTTAATTTCACTACTTCCTATTTTCTCAACAAAAGTGTGTATGAACTTGAGCTATTATTAATTATTACTACTATATTAAGCCTTGACGCTGTCATATATATGTTATGAAACATAATAGCGTCAAGAAGTTTTTCCTGTTTCGCGGAGATTTTAGTATTCAGAGAGTACCTGGCGTCAAGGCACTCCGTTCTCCAGTTTCACTATTTGGGACATTGCGTATTGAGAAATATATATAAATAAATTATGATTATAGTGTGAGTGGAATGGAACCCACAACCATCATGTCTCCCACACTGCGTCACAATAGCCTCTAAAAAAATTGAACAAAAAATATATAAAATCACAAGTTTCTGATACATTTAGAATCATTTCTAGACACGCGGCAGTGTGTCAAGCCAAGTAAAAAAAAACAGAACTAGCGAGCATTAAATTTTTTATCCGCAATCATAGCACTGAATATGACATGACAATAGATTACATTATTTGTAACTAAAAACAATATTTCTAACTTATCTAATATATTTTTATTGTTATAAAATTCACAATCTTTGAACCGTGTTAGGTTTATCATAAAATTTAGGGGGTCATAAGTTTTTATATTAAAGTTGGCAATGATAACGCGACCAATGATTTTTTACAATACGAATAAATTTGTATAATTCATAATAAAATTATATACTTATCATATTTACCGCATTTCACCCAGAATAGATAGACACAGCCTAAGTGTTAAGTTACTGTCATCCATAAAAACTGATTGAAACTATGAAACATCGCTTCTAACCATATTTTATTGATGTATATTATATATAGCGATACGTTCACGGCTTCGCTTGCGTAAACTACACGACTAAACTATTTAGTTGTTTCGCCCGAGCGTTTTCTCACTTAAATCACACCTTTGTTAAAAATTGTAATTAAAATGATTGTAATTTTTTTTATTTATAAACCGATTGTAATAAAATTTTTCAAAATATAATAGTCAAATCTGCATTTAAATCGGTTTAGTAAACAGAAAATAAAGCTAAAAATTATTGTTTTGAGTTCTATTACATTGATAAATACTTTTGAAATGATACTATTTTTAACTGGATTAGTCGCGTATATTATTGGTATTCGAAAATGCTTTTTAGAACCCGACGTTTCGAACACTTTACAGTAGTCTGTAGTTACAGATAGGCTAAGGTGGCATTTGTCTGTCATTTGATACAATTATTATCTCAAACTACCACCAACGATTTCTTAGTTGCCTCGCATACTGCCTTGGATTCTTGCAAAATGAGCTGACTGTATCTTGCTCTCTGGTGTGATGGGATTGAGACTTCAATGTTTTCAATATTAGGTCCCAGGTGTTAGAAAGTTTCCAACCGTCTTCTCTATTGAAATTAGGGTGTTTTTATATTTCAAAAGCCTCGCAGATCATTCTTGGGGTATATCTGTTTTCCCTAGCGAGAATATGAGGTTTAACAAACCTGATGTAATGGTTGGGTTCGATAAATACTCTCAATCATATTTTTTCCATGTACAGACAGTAATATTTTTCAGCTGTGGTACCTAAGACAAAGCCCAGCGTTGAGTTTCGTCACTCAACACGCAATGTCTCGTTTTCGGGCGGGAATTAGAGACGGAGTATCTGGCCAGTAGGGTCTCCCTGACTACCCTGCTATGCGGGAAAAAGTGTTAAGCTAAATAAAGGAGTATGTAGTTAAAAAATCTCAAAACTGCAATATTTTTATATTGATGGACAGATAAATGATAAGATTTATCTTATTTTACATTGTTTATAGTAGGTGAAATTAATAAAAGCGTAAATATTAGTTTTTTTTAAGTGGGATTTAAATTTGCAATCATTGTTAAATAAGCTTATTATATTTTGAAGTCAATAGTAATTTAAAAACAATAGATAGTCATAATACATTAGTTATGATTTTCCTTATTAAAGATAATTTTGCATATATATTTATTAGTTTTACTGCATTGAAATATAATAATTTAGATATATTATATTCATTGGCTGGTAACGAGGAAGTACTATATTGTAAGTGTATGATGACTTATATATATATATATATATAAATATATCCATGTGATACAGTGTCTGTCTGTACGTGTGGTTTTTGTGGGTTCGATTACTGGAAGAAATTATAACCCTGAATGGGTAAAATGTTTAATTTTTGTATTGGAAGTGTGTTTTTAAAATAAATGAAAGTGAATAGAGTGTCTAGACACTAGATTTTTTCATTTGACTTTACGGTGTGAGTCGCGTACAACCAGTAAAAACATTTTGTCACTCATTGCCACATCACACGTGTCCAATAGCTTTGAAGGTTTTTTACGTCATTTTATTGATATACTTATATAGTTTTTTTAGCTTCACGCTTTTTCCCGCATAGCAGTGGAGTCAGAGAGAACCTAGTGCCAAGACACCGGAGACATTGAGGGAATGACAAAACTCTACGCAACGAGAGCGGAGAAATGAAATAATTTAAAATAACATTGCCCCGATTGGGATCGAACCCACCACCAGTTGCGTCCACAGTCATACGTTTACCCATTGCGCCACAATGGCCAGACAATATATAGATATTTTTAATCAAATTCTCTTTTTTAATTTACCCTTTTTTGAGCATCCACTTTAACATATGAGCTTGTTTTAGTATGAAAAGTGGCAGTCGTAGTTATAAATTATTAAATTATCCCTAATAATGTAGTATGGAAAAAAGTATATATATATACATATATATATATATATATATATACATGTAGTCCAACTCAACTGTAAGTACAGCAATCAACTATCATATATTGATAAACCTTGACTTACAGTTGTCATAGCAACCTGACATCATATCTGTATTGTAATATTTACGTCTTAGTATTGATTGCGTCAATTAAATTGTCTTTTAAATTGTATGCTCGTTTTTCCGCTAGTTCTTTCTAGAAATAACCCACATTATGATGCTTTTGTGTTATATTTCATTATCATTAAATATAACTGACACTTTTAAGGTCACATCCACACTTTTATTTTACAGCTTTATGCTTTTTTCCGCATAGTCCAATAGATGCTAGTAACGCGCAAATACTTTGCTATCTATAGCAAAGTACAATTACAAGTACAATTATGTAGTAAATTTACAATTATGTAAAAAATATATATAGAAATTACAAATTTTTACTCTGGTATTTCTACTTTCTACTGACCTTAAAATAATTTTTCACCGTTTACTCGCGATTTACTATTAATTAGCCTTATAATATCGATAACGTCAGCAATGTTTGTTTCCTTTTACAATTTCTATGAAATTGTATCAATTTTGATTTTAACATACTATGGTAAAAATTATAAGACCATTAATAGCGGAGAGATAAGACTTTTCTCATAAAAATATTTTTATGAAGAAAATTGAAAAACATTTTTTGAAAATTATCAGTTTTTTTCCAAAAATGTTTTTCAATTTCCTGAATGTGTCAAAAGTACGAAGAAATTGTTTACGTAATACTAAAACACCATAAGTAATATTTTTGTTTGACTTTATATATATTGTAAGTATCATATCAACTTCTTCCCTAATGGGATCGGGAGGAAGTGAGTATTTAAATCAACACGCAATACCTCCAAAAGAGGTGAATGTCACTAAGAAAGCAGTTAATTGAGCAAAACCAACATAAAAATTTCGTTTTAATTATAGAACATAAATAAAATCCAATGTTAAAAATTGTACTACTGAGTATTGTTTTACTGATTTAATATTGAATCTGTACGTAAGTAAATGCGCAAATAGTATTATAGGTGCAATTTCCATTCCGGAGAAAATGAGTATTTAAATCGTTTTTATTTCTTAGATGTTATACATGGTGTGGCGTTAAGTCAAAAGTCGAGCAAAAAATTTTCGAATTAACGCCTTTTCACGCACAGCAGGGTAGCCACGTCCGAATTTGTCACATTGCATATTGAGTGGCGGAAGTTAACACCGCGATTTTGCTTAACAGAATAGCGAAAATAATTGAATAATAATCAATTCTCCGAGTTCAGAACGAATCCACAACCACTACGTATTACAGTGCTGTACCACTGCGCCACGATGACTTATTTATATGATATTTTTGGGTCTATGAGATAATATTGCATTTGTGCATATAAGTAAACGCAATATAAGGAAATTTTCAGAATTTTATATTAGTTTAGTACCCAGCAATGTATGTGCGTAAAATTCTGGGAGAGCTCGACGCGTGTCAGTCTATCACGATTTTCTACTAAAGTTACAAGGTATAAAAATATCTTCTTAGAATATTATTATTCATATAAATATTATGAATTTACTTAGAATTTATGGAGCACAAATTATATACAAAATTAACCATATGAAAATTCTTGACTGACAGTAGAAATAAAAATTAAAAAATATACTGTAGAAATTAACCTATCAAGTTCTATAATAATTGTAGACTTGATATGTAATGGAGCACGACACCTCTGGCCTTTCATTTACAGAAAATGGACAAAATTACAGTAATTGTGGAATGTTTAATTTTTCTTAATAAGCTTTTTACTTCTTCTTACATAAGATTACGTAACTTTTGGTAGCTATTCTAAAAAAAAATTGTTTTTATTATCTATTATGTAGCTAAATATTATATTATTATTTATTATTATATTATATTATATGAATAGTTCTTAAAAGAGTTCAAAGTATTTGCGTTGCCGTATTATTACATGTATCATTACACAACAAACACAAATTAATTTTACATACAAGCGACCCGCACGCGGCTTCGCCTGCGTAAACTACATGTCTAAGCTATTTCGCTTTCCCACCCGCCCGCATTCTCACTTAAAGTTATAAATTTAAACTTATATGGCTGTAACTGCTTTATTTATGTACCGACTGAAATGTAACATGAAATGTATAATGAAACACTAAATGTTAAGGGACGCTTACCATAATACAATACTCAAAATGCATTTAAATCGGTTAAGCCTTTTTTGAGATTAACGTGCACAAATAAACAGACACATAGAAAATAAAATTAAAAATAATTCTTTTGGGTTCTACTGCATTGACAAATGGCCCTAATAATATTTTTTCTCATATGTCTTCCATGTACAGAAAGCGATTAGTTAGATTTCTATTATAAGTATATATAGATTAGAATATTTTACTGATCGTGAACGAATATGTAGAACGTATTGTCTTGACTAGTCTTGACATATTCTGACTACCGTGCTATGCGGGAAAAAGCGTGAAGGTAAAAAACAAAAACTAAATAATTATAAAACATTATTATTATACTACAAGCAATTAGTGGTAAGTTGTCCGCTTTCCGTAACTTTAGAGACATTGAAAGACAGATAGATAGAAATATTTTACTTTACACAAAGCCAATACAAGGAACAGTGTACAAGATTTTATGAGTATTATAGAGTGGGCAAAGGCGGTCTTATTGCTGGTAGCAATCTATGCCAGTCATAATTTGGTGAGAGGAGCATGGTCTTAACTGATACGGGTTAGTGCAAATAAAAAAAAAATTTTTAACTAAAAAAAAGACAATTTATTGACTACATACTAATACAGTAAATGTAACATATTAGATATATAGACATTGAGTGTTGAATGGGGAAACTTGACGCTGCGCTGTCAGCATCTATGAATTCAGCCAAATGTTTCCCGGATATTGTGAGAAAACTTTAAAAAATATCTTAATCTTAAAAATATCTCAATGCAATTAGATCTTAACTTTGAATAATTCTTATATTAGTATAAGTATTTTGTTGTTTGTGTTTTTTTGTTTGGTTTGTGCCATGAAGTACGAGTATATTCTATTCTATTCTTTAATAGTAAAGTATATTTGGTAAACTTTTATCAGAAGGATATTGTATATGGCATCGTATCCAGTCCGGTAAACGTTAAATTTATATATTTTTAACATTTTTCAAAGTGTTATTCGCACACTAAGGAAATTGCCAAAGACATATTTAGAAAACGTATAAAAAATTTAACACAGCGGGATTTGTACCCGCGCCTCTTGAAAACCGTTCAAGCCATGCGTTCGCTCGCATGTTCGCAAATTTAATACGTTTTCTTAATATGTCCTTTTCAACGTTAAATTTAGGTGAAATTTGGCGTTTCGTCATCGGAATCAAATCGGAATCAAAAGCAAATAGTTTGAGAATCATATTAACCGAACTTGCCCCTTTTTCATATTTACATATATTTCGTGTCAACTGAAAATAACTCAAACGGGCAAAGATATGTATATAAGATTTGCATTACATCTTCCCATCCCTCAAACGCCTTTTGAAGTTGACTTCATATTCATTTCAATTTTTTATTTCCAGTGTATATATGGTATCCTTCTTTATGCAGAAATATAACATAATAAAAAAAAATCGTTTTCTAAAAATACTTTTCAGTTTCCTAAGTGTATGATGAACACTTTAAAACTATCAAGAATATTTAAACATAATCATTTCCCCAAGTGACAATTGAACCCGCAACCAATAGTGTGTACACTCTGACTGTGCCACTGCGCCGCAATGTCATTTACTCATTAAATATCAAAGTCATGTATAATCAAGGTCTCAGTTTAGTTAGTCTAGTAATAAGTTAGGCTATTGTGGCACAGTGGGACAATTTCATACCGTAACACGATCGTTGTGGGTTCAATTCCCACTCAAGGGATGATTATATTTAAATTATTTTCATTTGCCCGCCCTGGTACCTAAGACAAAAGCGCGGTGTTGAGTTCCACCACTCAATTCGCAATGTCTCGATTCTGGGCGGAAAGTGGAGAACGGAATGTCTTGATGCTAGGTTCTCTCTGACTACTCTGCCGTACGGAAAAAAGTGCAAAGTTGACAAAAAAATACAAATATGACCTACTTACTCACTACAAGGTTTTTATTTGACAAGTTCAATACTAATAATTATTAAAGGACAGTCGTTGTTGTACACCGGATGTATGTATACCGGAAGTCGGAAACACTTTAAATACAGTAGTAGACATGAAACTAGCGATTGCTTAATAAATTTTTTATTTACTCGTTATGTCTACATGATATATAGTAGAATCTGGAGAGAAATCATATATTACATATTTTTTTACATTTTTTAAAGTGTTAATTGCACACTTAGGAAATTGAAAAAGACATATTTAGAAAACGTATAAAATTTTTGGACGCAGCTGGATTTGAACACGCGCCTCTTGAAAACCGTTTAAGTTCAAGAAAATTTATACGTTTTCTAATTATGTCTTGTTCATATATTACATTCCGTACACTCTGTTGAATTTTCAAATAAACATTCATCATTTTGTACAAATACAGGAAAAATATTTATAATAAGCCTGTCAATAACTTAATTTGTGCGAACTCTATGATAATAATAATAATAATAATAAAAAGAACAAACACACCTTCACCAGACACTTCACATGAAACAGCAAGAAGTGTATTGCAGGATATGCGCCCTGCAACCACCCTAGCTGGCAAACAAAGGCAGCGAATGAAATGGAATGATCAAATCAACCAACACTTACTCCGCTGCTACTACACAGTCACAAAATGCGAAACAGACCTCACTGGATATCGCACAACTCTACACACAATTCATTAATATTTATCCCGACCTACACAAAAGCACTTTCATCCCTTTTTACAAAAGTCAGTAATTATATACACTTGCTCTATAGTTCGGCGATTCCTGACATCTACAACTCAAACACCCACAGCCATACACAATGGACTGACTGAGAAAATAAATTAAAAACAAATGCGAAAAACAAAAGAATATGATTGAAACTATCACCATATTTATTTCCCATTATACAATGTTTTGATTATGAAATGTAAAAACTACTATTATTTTCGTTCCCCTGTAGAATTTCCTATAACCTTCCCTTCCACTTACCGAGGACATGAGAAATCACAGCTTTATACATCAGGAAGGTTCGAACTTTACATAATCGGTCAATTACAAAGTGAATTCCGGAAGACACACAGGTCTCCACTTTCCGACCGAAATCGAGCTATGGCGTGCTTAGAGAACTAAACGCCGCTTGATTTTGTGCGCCAGAGTAGAAAAATAAAAATAATTATATTATATAATTACGATCTTTCATACAAATATATATATCGATCTTGATATTTCCTTGAATACTGACTAAATGTAATAATTGTAAATCTTATGATATAGTCAGTTAGGCGCTGTCTGATATTTTTAACATTTTCAAAAGCACTTAGAAAATTTAAAAACATATGTTTAGGAAACGTATAAAAATTTGGATGCAGCGGGCTTTAAACCCGATTTGTTGTTAGCAACCAATATAAGTTGTAATAAGCGTATAAGAATTTCGACGTAGCTGGATGTAGAACGCATGAATAAGCGGTCAGAGCGATTGAACGGTTTTCAAGAGGCGTGGGTTCATGTCCCGCTGCGTTTAAATTTTTTATACGATTTCTAAATATATGTGTTTTGTAGTGTACTATAAGATACAAATATATTCTATTATGCATTCCACAAAGTATTTATTATTTGATTTTGTTTGATATGCATGATGTATATTTTATCTTTACGTGTCATTATAGTTGACTCAAGGCGATTTCACAAGTTTTGACTATATGCGTAATAAGTTCGAAATTCTAAATTCAATTTAAATTTCTAGAGTTCTGATTACTATGCTATGGGGTAAAAAAAAGGTAAAGCCGTAAAAAATATGTATAATTAAGTAAATAAAAAATACAAAATTGAAATTTTCGTCATACAATACCTTGCGATACACAAGTAAAATTTAAGAAAATTCTGATTCGAAAATTTTGAACAATTTCTAGTATTTATTTAGTTTAACTACATACGAAGTTCGGAGAAGTATAAAAGTAATACGTTTGTCCGAATACTGTATAAAATAAATTGTAATAACACTCATTTCGTAGACTCACTAATCCCATCAAGGAAAATATTGCATTCTATTTACAATCTAACAGGTGTTATTTGTATTCTAATCGACGATTAAAAGTATTTGAATTGCATAGTAAATTATATATCTCAATAAATGACGAATAACGATCGTTAGCATAGTCACAGGTTTGACTTCCGGACTGATTCAATATTATTGAGGCCACCGTGGTCCAGTGGGACCGCGCATATAAGCTCGTAAGCTTCGCACGCGAATATAAGCTCGATGGTTGTTGGTTCGATTGCTACTCGGGGACACGATCATATTTACATTTACATTACTAGCGACCTGGTCGCGGCTTCGCACATGTTAACTACACGATTATAAGTATTAAGTTTTTACGCCTCCCCGCGTTCTCACTTAAATCACAAACTGCTTAAATTCGTAATTTAAGTTATTGTAATTTAGTTATTTATGAACCGATTGGAATGAAATAAATGCTAAATGTTAAAAGAAGTTTACCAAAATACAATTGTCAAAATTGCGTTAAAAAAACATCGTAAATTAGCTACGCCGTTTTTGAGATTAGCGTGCACAAACGCACAGACAAACAGAAAACAACATTGAAAATCATTTTTTTGGGTTCTATTCCATTGATAAATATCCCCAATAATATAATTTATTTTTTCATATATCTGTTACATTTTTATTATATGTACAGATATAGATATAGATTATGGCATTTGACCTATGAGCTATGGCATTTGACATATAAGCTGTGAGGGATAAAGCGTGAAGCTTAAAAAAATTATACCATATTTAAATAGTATGTTCTAGAAACAACAAATAATTAATATGGAACTGAATTTTGAGACAATTATAAAAGTAATAACTTGTTTCGTATTAGTTTATTTATGTATACCACTCGTTCAAGGTGAGTTTAGAGAAATAAACAAGTGCCAGTTCCTTGGCAGTGTTCGTTTACCGTTTCGAAAATGTGCCTTTATTTATAATAAGATCGTTGTGGTTCAGTGGAGAATTAGTGAGATCAATATATAATGGAGGTGATAGCAGATTGATGTATTTGCATTTTACAACGTAAAACACTGTAAAATGTTAAGAGGCAGTAAATAAGTTTTTAACATTTTCGTTAGAACGTACTCGAACACGCGCACCTTGGTATCTGTCCAAGAGCTATGACCACTAAGCCATACGTTTAACGTTTTTATACGTTTTTTAAAAATGTTTCACTTGTTAATTAAATTGTTTTTTTTTATTTTCTAGCATTTCCCCCGCATAGCAGTGTTGGCAAAGAAAACTTGGTATCAGGACATTTCGTTCTGCACTTTCCGTATGAATCTGACACATTGTGTGTAAGAGCGGAAGTCAAGCCGCCCTTTGGGTAAAGCTTAATAACTTGTGGTAATAAATAGACCCTACTGATAAAATAAATAAAATTAATAGAACCAATCTTCAATATGCACTTTACTCTCTTCAGTATAGTAATATATCTAGACCAAGGTAAATAAATTTCCAAGAATGACTAAATTAAAAAAAAAAACACTTAGTAGCATGCTATGTACTTTATACATTATGTGGTGTGCATATGCCCTTAAACACTCTCTCTCTTTCATATTGCGTAATATATTGTAAGAGTATCATAAACACTGTATTTCGTCATTTTTGTTGCATGTAAATTTTTATTAAATATAATATAATATATGACAAAAAACTCATTTGAATTCCATGGTTTCAACATGCGGCGTCCGTTGTGTTGCAAAGAGAATTTCTAGTCTAGGCTTCACGTAATTTGAAACGATTCTTTCAAAATATAATTTAAAATAAAGTCACAAGTAAATTAATGTATTTATTTTTCAAATGTCATTAAAGCAGCAGCTCTTTCAGCTAGAAATGTAAAGCAAATAGTAAAAGTCGTCCTGCTAAGTACTAACCACAGGCGCAGTGGAACAGTGTATGACTGCAAACGCGATAGGCGATGCAAACGTGGTGGGTTCGAACCCCACTCGGTGGAAAGTTATTTCCATTTAACATTGTGATTCTCTCTGCCCACCCTGCTTAATGGAAAAGTGTAATGCTCAAACAAAAACGTATATTAGTTTCGTAATATTACACAACAATGTGTTAAAATACTGCCATTAAAGTTAATTTTTAAATTAATTTAGGTATAATTGTTTAATTGATTTATTATAGTGTGAACTGATTCCTTAAGTGTTATTTAATTGATGTTACAATTATACATATAATATTAGTATATTTTGATGCAGGGGGTCGAGAAATGTTTTGGTGGATTTAAAATAAATTAATAGATATTTAATTTGATAACAAAAGCAACTAATTACAATACCTGGAACACTTGTGATGATATCTCTATAGATATAGAAACGTAAAACGCCGTTTTTACCGTTCATTAGGCGTTTGAGAAATTTTCTCGTTCCACCCCCTTTACTTTCCAAAAGGACGTTCAAACAAAACTTCACTCAGAACTTCTTTTTTTCTCTCTATCTTTTCTTCTTCACCCAGAAGTTTGATTTCTTTGTCTTAGTTTCAGTTAGTAACGGACAAGTTTTTTTATGCTCATATATGAATTTAACTATATTAAAAGTACAATAATATATATTTTTTAATATTGTGCGAGTGTTATTCGCACACTAAGGCAATTGAAAAAAATATATTTAGAAAACGTATAAAAATATGATGAACGCAGCGGGATTTCAACCCGCGCCTCTTGAACGGTTTTCAAGAGGGGCAGGTTCAAAACCTGCTTTTCTAAATATGTGTTTTTCAAGTACAATAATAATTAAAAATAATTTAATATTTTTGAACGTAAATTTACGAGATGTTTACTATACCATATATATAGAGTTGATAATTTGGAATATTTCAAGGTGTTTTAACTGGTTCAGTAAGGCTGTTAACCTTTTACAAAGGAATTAAGAATTAATTATTGGTATAATAGACTTACTATTAAGAAAGTATTGCTTAACTTAAATAGTTTGATTTTGCTAAAGTTAAATTGTCGTATTGTGGGTTCGATTCCTATTTAGAGATCGATCATATTTTTATTGTTTTTATCATTTTCATGCGCTCGGAACAATACAAAGTGCGGCGTTGAACTCCACCACTCAACATGCAATGTATAGAATTCGTGTGGAAAGTGGAGAACGTAGTGTCTTGACACTAGGTTCCCTCTGACTATCCCGCTATACGGAAAATTGCGTGAAGCTGTTTCGTCATATATGTTTCAATTATTATGTATGTGCTCATTTCTGGTGAAAAAAATATAATAAAAAAAACGAAAAAAACATTTTTTTTAAAAGCCGATAAAGTATTGTATTATTCATTATTTCATAGAAAATATATTCTTAAAATTAATTACTAATAACGTATTCTATTCGGTTTATTTCCTTATTTATGAATTCTAATGTATATAGCAATTACTTCATTATACTTTCAAAAACTTAAATTTTTATTAGATACTTATTTTCCTGTTGATTGAGGCCGTATTGTGGCGCAGTGGGATAACGTGTGTAAAGGCGATGGTTGTGTATTGGATTCCCATTTTTTTTAAGTTAGATAAAGCACGCTGTTGAGTTCCACGATTTATCACGCAATGTCTTGAATTGGGGTAAAAAACGTTTTGACACTTTGCTCTCTGTGCCTACCCAGCTATGCAGGATATTTTTTGAGCTTCACGCTTGACCCCTTGGGTATTCAGCGAGAAAAGAAGCGCTGAAAGGTAACAATTATATTACCATATAGAATTAAAATTCATGTTACGGCTAAAAAAAACCTATCAAAGGCCCTATTAACGATTGAAATCGCAAATACGCCGAATTCCGATAATTTTTTTTTTATATTTGTCTATTAAAAATGATATAAAACCTAAAGAACTTATTTTATCAAACCCACCTCTTGTACAATTTGAATTTGATTTTTTTTAGCTTCACGCTTTATCCCGCATAGCAAGATGGGCAGAGAGGCCAGAGGGCGTCAGCTAGGGGAAGTTGATCGTCTAGTCTCCTGGCAAAAGTAGAGTTCACGTTCCTCGTCACTCTATAGTCGAGAAGGAACACCAAAAAAATTGTGGGTATACGACCCACCAGGACCAGGACTCGGATGGGTCCCACAATACCCGTCCAAGTCCTCAATGCCCACCCTATTGATCCGTAACGGATTACGTCATGTTAAAATAGGATAAAATAGGTGAGAACTTCAAGACAGTCCGTTTTCCACAGGTAGAATGGAGAACCTAAGAAGTGCATATTTAAATTAAGGAACGTACAATTTTATTTTAAATTAATTAATGTTTTGTAATAATAATTCATGCATTTAAATAAATAAATTACATAATTTGAATTAACAAAACTGAACTCTCTCATAGAAACACTAAGCTCGTTATAAGGTCTATAAGCCTAGCTTTAAGTACTACAATTGTTTGTTGAATAAAGTCGTCTATAGAAAAATTACAACATATATACAAAAGTTACAAACTATGCGTCCGTAGACAGCTAATAATAAAATACGTCGCAATACAAAATGTAAACAATCAACTAAGTATTTTTTCGTTTTCGTGACCTTTAATAGTAACACAGGACAAATTGACTTCCGTTTAATAATTATTATTACACGGCTCCATTCGTAACTACGAATGACACAGTAGAAGAAAAGTGGCTTACCTTATAAAAAATATCTTAGAAACTTATTTTTGTAGTTAGCATCTCTGTAGAGAGATTTTTACAAATTTCTGCTACCCAAAGATTATTCTACGAACAATCGTTTGGCAAGAGAGAATGCTATTTATTAAATATATATTTTTTTAACATTTTTTAAGTTGTAATAAGCGTATAAGAATTTCAATGTAGCTGGATGTAGAACGCATGGCTTAGCGGTCAGAGCGCATCAACGGTTTTCAAGAGGCGCGGGTTCAAATCCCGCTGCGTTCAAATTTTTATACGTTTTCTAAATATGTATTTATTAATAATACTTTAAAAAATGTAAAAAAAAAGCAGATTTTTTTGAGTTAAGCCACTTTGTTTCTATGAATGCGATATACCGGCATTATGGCCATCGTGCCGCAGTGGGACACCGTCTGTTTGTTAATGCGATTGGATATGGATTCAATCCTCACTAAGAGGAATGTATATACATATTTAAATTATAAAGTCAAACTAAGGAAAATCTCTGCTTTGAATTCCGACGCTCCACAACACGAAACATCTCAATGTAGATCGGAGAGCGGAGAACGGAGTCTTTTTACACTAGGTGAGAAACTGATATAAAAAATAAGTTTTGGTTGTACTAAACTTGGACTTATAAATATTCTTTTTTACGGTTTGATGAAATAACCGCGGGGTCCAAATACTGTAATAGTATCGGGCCCCGCGACACTGACCGAATATTCAAAATGAGATTTCCTTTGCCTCATCCAAATAATATAACTAAAAATTTTAAAATAGATCTAAAAATCTTTAAATGAAAAATCGAATAATCTGGTTTTACATTACAATTTTGACTTCATTTTATATATACTTCAAATAAAATATTAATTTAAATCCCAAAGTCTAGATAACTTTCATATCTACTATGTCTTGAATTCATCCTTTCCTTATCTTTATACTGAGCGCAGTTTGTTTGCCTGATAAAATACCCATTCACAAAATTTACAGTAAAGCAGGTGTTATCAAAGTATTATATCTTCAGTTAGCTATAAAAACTAATGAAAAATGTACGGTCCAAAATTTTTATATTTAATGAAGCTATCTAGGCACAGTTGGCAGTGTTAACTGTAAAAGTACGCGATGGTAGTGAACTCGATTTCATCTCAGAGAAATTTTGTCGGCCTTGTTATGGTCTTGGTAAGACTAATTTATAACTTTAAGTATGGTATATAGAATATCTTAGTTCAAAATATTTTTAAGCTTTATTCAAATAGACTATTAGAAGTATTTTAGAATCGTCAATTTACATAAACTGTCAGTATTGTCAGTCCTACCGGAAACTACCACCGGCTCGGAAAGCAGTTCTGCTGAGAGGAGCTGGCGAGAAAGCATGTCATGTATTTTACAAGACTGACTTAGGACTTGCAGCCTATAAGAGTACTGTACGCACTGGTAATTTGTGTACTGATAATTTAAAAGACAGTATGGTGGTAAAATCAATACAACTACTTAAGCAGTAAACGATTTTTTTTTGTTTACGGATCAGAAAATTTTTACAATTGAGCAATATTTTAACAATCAAAATTACCGTATTTATGTTGAAAGCTCTAAAGTAACTTCCCAGTTAGTCAACACAGTACAACGTGGGCTTTGTCCGACTTCAGTAATGATTTAGTGGGATGTTAGTTATGAAGGAGTGACTGAGTTATATTTTTGTGAGAAAGGTATCAAAACATCGGCACAAGTGTATCGAGATTCCTTTCTTGAGAAGGTAGTTAAGCTCCTTAACAACACCATGTTTAATAACCAAAAATGTTCGTTTCAGCAAGAGTCGGCGCTGGGTTATAATGCTCAGTCCACCTAATTTTGGTTAGAAACTAATTGGCCGACATCTAGTCCTGATCTTAATCCACTGGATTGTGATTTCTGGTCAGTTTTAGAGAGTAAGGCTTGCTCTAAGCGCCATGATAATTTGGTGTTCCTAACATATACTATACGATTGGCAGTGAAGAATTTTCCCATAGAAAGAGTGCGTGCTGCTATCGATAACTGGCCTCAACGTTTAAAGAACTGTATTGCAGCTAATGAAACCACTTCAAATAAGCCTTATCTATTTTTAATGGTTTTGTATTAATATAATAAACTAAAACACTGTATTAGTAATAAATGTTACAATGAAAAATTATTGTTTTTATTTGTTACAATATTTATGGCAATACTAAGTATATATAAAGATTATACTTTGGAAAGCAGAAGTGCATTGGCAAGAAAATAATTCAAAAAGGTTTAATTAAATACTCTAAAGCACATGTTACACAATATTATGAAAACAATTCAAGAGCAAAATATCATCAACTTATCAGGCTTAACACATTATCTTTTCTTGAATATTAGTTCAGAAGAAAAAATCTTAATTTCAAAAGCGGTCTAAGCGGAAATGCGGAAAATAAGTCACTTATGAAAAATGTGCATATTTTTGTATGCATTATCATGGTTATAAATTTAAAATATTTACAAGTTATTTTGAAAAAATCTATAAAAAATTAATTACGGATCCTTTATTTTTTAGTATATATTGTTATAACTCGGGTTAATATAAAATTAATTAAATAATTATATAAAGCAACTGATAATTCATGGTTCTCGAAATGCATAGTCAAGGCACATATATTGCTCAAAGCATTCTCGTAAGTACACTTGCAAAGGAAAAACAAAATAGTCAAAACAGTCAGACAGTCGTATTGGATCTTCATCTGATTGTGAACGCAGTTGGGTTAGACTTCGACCCCCAGTTAGGGAAATCCCTAAATTTTAATTTATTTTGTCCCCTTTTAAAAAGAATGCGGCGTTGAGTTCTGGCACTCAACAGCGTCTCGAATTCGGGCGGAATAGAGTGTCGTATCAGAAAATTATTTTTTTGTTATTCACGGTTGACAATGAATCGGTTGAATTGAATCGTATTTGAAAGATATGAAAATATTACCAAAAAGGTCAAATTTTTCTAAAGAAATTCGAGAAATTAGTCCATCCTGTCCAATACTTATATAGTATATCTACATACTTTATTCCAGTAAGTAGAAAGTAATACTAATTTACGTTAAAAAGCTCTAAAAATAATTCAGATTTTACTTGCACATTGTTTTCTTACTTATATAAACGCACTTCACGACAAGATTTATTCGAGAGGGGTTCAAATCCAGCTGCGTACAAATGTTTATACATTTTCTAAAAATATTTTTTTCAATTTCCTTCAGTTAGTTAACACTTTAAAAAAATGTTAAAAAAAGATTTTTTAACCAGCAAATTATTTCTTTTAATATGTCTTTAATTATAGAATTGGATAAAAAATACTATGTAATTCTCATATGTATATTGAAAAAACATAAGTTTTAATTTTAATTTAAAATTTAAATAATATATTCGTGTAAAAGAATAAAAAAGTAACAGAACTCACTATTGGCTAAGAAAGTCTGGGAGCAATAAGAATTTTCTTTACATATATTGTATACATGTATATTATCGTCAAGCAGCAACTGTGTTATTACGGATAACCCTTTCTTGCTATACTTAATTTTAATGTCCCGTTAAAAAAAAAGCATTATAAAGGTAACGTTAAATAAAACATTTTGTATATACAATATTTTCATTATATTGTCCATATGTATGGAGAGAGAAACTAGTGTTACTAAGCCTTCTACTTTTTATTTAGACTTGTATTATATTTATTGAAGTTAATTATATTTAAATACATATATTAGATTACTTTAGTTCGGAAATAAATAAATGAAAGTCCACGAAATAGGAAAAAATTGTATGTTCATAAAACTTATATCAATATTGGGTTTTAATGTTTATTAAATGTTGTGTTAATAACTGTACTTTAAGGATAATGTGAGAAAAGAGTGAAAATAAAAAAGAAAACACAAGTCCACTAGTTGTTGGTTGATCGCGAGCCGTAATGGCTCGTTGGTTATTTACATCTTCAACATAAAGATCAAGGGCGTCTTTAAATATTTAATTGTATGATAATTTTACGAAATCGTGTCAATAATATGTAAATGTATACGAGTATACAGTACTTATCACATTTAAAATCCCTATCGTTCATTATAATATCATAGAAAATATGTACAGAATATTTTTAAGATTTATTAAAGTGTTATTCCCACACTTAGGAAATTAAAAAAGACATTTAGAAAACGTATAAAAATTTAAACGCACCAGGATTTGGACCGGGACCTCTTGAATACAATATAATATAATGTAATAAGCGTATAAGAATTTCAACGTAGCTGGATGTAGAACGCATGGCTTAGCGGTCAGAGCGCTTGAACGGTATTCAAGAGGCGCGGGTTCAAATCAGTTTTCCATTTTTATACGTTTTTTATCAATCTACAGAATAGTTCCTCCACTTTTCACTTAATACTTATCAATATATTAGAGACAATGTATTCTTAGTTGTGGACCCAAAAGCGTCTTACTTGTCTATTCGAACCTTGAAAACGAAACAGAAGTATTGGTTAGAGCGGCATTTGAACTTACAATCATCATATCCAATAAAGTGCGGTCTAACTACGCTACAATGGTGTTAAAATCTAAGTTATGAAAGCTATCCAATCTTTCACATTAAAGTCTTTAGTTAAATACACATTTTACTTTATGATTCCAGAAAATTCTTAAAGCAGCTAGCTAAAAGGCCTGAGTTGAAGGATAAATGTGAATAAACATTGGTTGGAAATAGTTTGTCTAGATAAATTATTTTTTAGAAAGATATCTGATATACTATGCGTCATCATAGTTTAAATTTAAATAATAAGAAGCCGTAGTGGCTCAGATGGTTGTGGGTTCGATCTCACCAAGGGGAATGAATAAAATATTAAAAACAGAAAGGCGATAATGGAGTGTCTTTACACTAGGTTCTCTACCGTGTGTAAATGAGAGGAGCAGAAAGAATCTATGAGACAACACACCTTTTTCTACTTGTTGGGTGTAGAACCCATCATAGCGATGTGTATAACCAAAATAAGAAAAAAGAAAGTTGAGTTTTAATAGCATCGTATCACAATATGCAAAAATATTTATAGGATGGTAGATTTAAAATAAAATGGTAATATAATGGAATGCTGATTTTGGACTATCCACTAAAGATATTGAAAATCGTGCAAAGTGGAGGGAATTGAGGCAGACCTAAATACTAAAATATATTTAAGAAAGGTGGTTTCTTTTACAAAACATGGTGCAATTACATTCTTAAATATAATCACTCCACGAGGGGAATGCAAACCAAATAATATCCAACAAGTTTCTTATAATATCCAGTTACACATCTTTGTATATAAATTTTAAAGTTGTATTAAATGTTTGTAGTTTTCGTGAATCAATATTGAATTAATTTAATTTAATTTAAGTATGAATAACTTTCTTTGGCTCTTTTGTGGCCATCGTGGCGCAGTGTGACAGCGTCTGGTGATGCGACTGGTGATGGTTGTGAGTTCTATGCCCACTCGATTACATTTTAATTATTCACATTTCTCCGTTCTGATGACAAGGCAAAGGCCCTTTCAGTTCCACCACGTGATGTCTCAGATTCGGATGGAGAGTGGAGTGTCCTGACACGAGTTCTCTAAGAGAAACTGATATGCAGGAAAAAGCTTGAAACTAAAAAAATTCTCTCTGTTGCGGCTTCCTTTCGGTATAGCAAGGTAGACTGAGAAGACTTAGCGCCAAGACACATATTTTAATTCAACTACAACAAATATAGAAACCAATAACAAATTATTACACATGAGTCATACACACTGCGCAAATGTACAAACAAAACCAATAAAACAAAACTAAAAACAGCATGGCACAAAGTACCGTTGTAATACAAAAAAAGGAACAACAAACCGTGCCGCTTGCGTCGTGTTAATTCACTTACATTGGTCTATTTATACAAGAACTCGCTACTCGGTGTTGAGTTAACATTGTCGCTTGCGGTCTCAGATCCGACAGAACGATACGTGCGCACGATTTTAATATATATTTCAAAGAAAACATATTAAATAAAATAAAGTGTTTCAAATAAACGGATTGTCATGTGTATTGATATTTAATTATTGATTTATATTGTTTGTAAGTACACATAATTTTTTATTATTTAATTTTTTTTACTAGTTATTTCATTATTATTTGTCTATCATAATTGCACTTTTCTTGCTTTTAAAAGTGCATCTCATATTTAGATTTTAATAATTGTTTTTTAGTTTAAAATATCTATTTTATATATATTATAAATGAGTTATGTCAAGTAAATAACCACTTCATCCTCGAGTATACCAAAATATTGTAGGTATGGATTTACGAATGAAAGTATTTTGTTTCTTATAACGAACGAAAATAACCTGATAATAACTAGATAAGATATAGTTAGTATCATCAATGTGTTTATAACACAAGATTAAATGTACAGATATGTTTATAAGAGAAAATTAAATGTACCTATATACTATTTTTAAATACATACATTTAAAATCAATTCATCATTTAAGAAGTTAAGAAAACGAAATAGTAATGAATGAAATTAATGTAGTCCTTTAAATTGTTTTTTTAAATTAATTTGAATTTCATTTTAAAAATGATGGTACAATACATTTAAAATTGTTATTTTGAGGTGATTGTTGAGTTGTGTGACAGCGTCTGATTGGAAAGGGGAGAATGGAACCTGGCGCCGGGTTCCCTTTGCCTAACCTGATATGTGGAAAAAGGCGTGAAGCTGTAATTTTTTTTTAGTTTAGCTTGTTATTACACTAGTTTAGTTTAGCTTGATGAAAATATCGCTATTTTAAAAATAAAAGAGAAAAATGTATTCTGATTTTAAAAAGAAATGTTTATCAATGTACAGAATGTACCTAACCGTAGGCATTTAAGAGATATTTTTAGTGAAATGTATAAACATTTAATCGCCACTTGTATCTCTTCCAAGTAGGTAAGAAAGTTGTATTGTTTGGCTCATATGGGCATATAATTTTATTATAAGTTAAAAAAAATACAAAGCTTTATTGGACTTTCTTAGTTTGACGATTCTTATAGTAAATAATGAAAGTAAATAAATTTGATTACTATTTTAGTTTTTTTGTGTAATATTAGAATTTCATTTCAATTTTAACAATTTCTTTTAAGTTTTAAGCATTCACAATATACAGGTTAGGCTGGGAGAACCTTGCTATATAAAATACATACTAGCGACCCGCTCGCGGATTAGCCCGCGGCGTCGCGCCTGTTGTTTCGTATTTTAGCGCCTTTTTGTAAAACACTGAAATTCCTGGAAAAACTAAAGATTAACGAGAAAAATAGACAATTGTCTATATTCATCCTTCATTCTACTTGAAGTATTCCTATATAAAACTTCATCACAATCGGCTCAGCGGTTTGGCCGTGATGACTTCACAGACGGACAGAGTTACTTTCGCATTTATAATATATATTAATATTAGTATAGTATGGATATATAAAACTTTATTCTTAACTCTCAATCAAGCTTTTACTAACTTCGGCTGTGTCTGTATCCGTAAATAATCATATGCAAGAACATCTTGGAAAGCTATTTTGATACTGTCCGATTTACTAGAAAATTTATATCCGGTTCACTAGAAAATTTATGTCCGATTTACTAGAAAATTTATGTCCGATTTACTAGAAAATTTACAGACGAATCAAAAAACATTCGAATCTGTGACAATTTTGGGGCTTCTATATAGTTTTGACTCTAGCTCATTTCCAATGTAAAATAGCCTGTATGTTACATTATGAAATTGGCCACTTTTACTATATTTATAGAAAGGGAATTCAGCAAAATTATAAGAATTGTTGTTTAAACATTACAAATTACAGTTACAAATATTAAAATATTCCACGTACATTTGACCTCGCGGATTTATAATTTTATTTATATAAAATATAATTAATATGTATGCATAAGTTTATATTTTAATATGGTTTTTATCTATTAATAGTTTGTTATTGAAACGTGTTTACTACATTTCAATGTATGTATAATCTAATATGAGATCAGTTATTACTGTATATTAGTAATAATAGTGAAATTTTATATTTTTAATTATCTAGTCTAATATTATAAATACGAATTTATAATATTAGAATAGATAGATATAAAGAATTTGTCGTTGAGCCGATTGATGCAGTTTTGAGGGTCTTCTGATAAACATATGCTACTGTTTTTGCCATTTTTCTAAACAGGAATTCCAATGTTTTACGAAAAACCGCGAGCGGGTCTCTGGGAATTTTATAGATATATTATATGTTACTGTAACAGCCCGACCTAAAGTAAGTCCTTAGATACTTGAAGCAAAATTTAAATTTACCAACTTTAATGGTAAAAGTCCGAAGTGTTTCTAACTTAATCTAATAAACATTTACCGTTTCTTTTAGAATTAAAACGTATAAAAATTTGAACGCAGCGGGATTGGAACCCGTGCCTCTTGTAAACGGTCATTCTACATCCGGTTACGTCGAAATTCTTATACGCTTATTACAAATTGTTTCTGTTGCGTTAGCATCTCTGTAGATATATTTTTGCAAATTTCTGCTACAAAAAAATATTCTACAAACAATCGCTGGGCAAAAGAGAATCGATAGGCAAGCTATTAATTAAAGATTTTAACATTTTTAAAGTGTTAAATACAATATATGATACTGCGGTTCAGCTACCAAATATCTTTAAAGTTTGCAGAAACTGCAGAAATAATTACAATTTTTTTTTATTGTTTCAAAACTAAGTATTTAATATACTTACAAGCGACCCACGTTATTTTCGTAAAGTAGCCTATAGCCTATATTCATTCTTAGACCCTCAAGTATATTTATATAAAATTTCATTACAATCGCTTTAGTGGTTTGGCAGTGATGACGTCACAGACAGACAGAGTTTCTTTAGCGTTTTCAATGTTAGTATGGATTAGTTGTCTCCTGTAACTTCGTCTTCTGCGACTACAAAATATAAGAACATAAAAACCCGTTTTATCCATATCCCGTGGGAACTTCTAAAACTGCGCCCTTAGTGCTTCCCCATAAGATCCGTGGTTTTCACGATTTCAATACATTTTGCAATGAAATTATTTTGAACCGAACTATGTTTTTAGTATTTATCCGCTCTGGTATCCAAGAAAAAAAAAGCTAGGCGTTGAGATCCGCTTCCTAACAAGCATTGTCTCAATTTCAGGAATAAAGTGGAGAACGAAATGTCTTGCCACTAGGTTTTCCTGACTACCCCGCTATACGGATAAAAGCACAAAGCTGTTATTTTTTTTTTCATTACAAAATATAAAAATTTTCTGACAGGTAATATAATATTTTAACCTCTATAGAATTACATCATTTTATTACCATAAACCTTTATATTACACAGTTTTGTGGCTTCCAATAAAGCTTGCCTGTTTATATTATTTAAAAAAATTTACTGTAACATCAAATTTCAATATTCTTTGCTAGGAGACCTGTTGACGCGTTAAATACGCGTTGCCTTGGAAACGTGTACGTCACTCAATATAGAAATGTATGTCAAACACGTCATGGTAGTTGCGTGTTGTATATATTTTATCAATTTATATTACCTTCAATATTATGAAAAATATTCATTTTTTACTATTGCCTATATTTATCTACCGCATAGTTTTCATAAAAATAGGGCAAAAGGTTTTTCTTCACGTTCTTTTATTTACTAAATGGCTAACAGACAGTCTAAACTACTGGACGTAGCAAGATGAAATTTTTGGGCACAATTTTCTTTGGTTACCCACAGGAATGGAAAAATATACATATATTAATTTACTCACCCGCGCAAACGAAGTTAATATTGACAAATAGTTATACTAAGTATATCAAAAGTGTTAATCACACACTAAGGATATTGAAAACATATTTTTAGAAAACGTATAAAATTTTTAACGCAACCAGACTAGCCATGCGTTTTATAAAAATATGTTTTTTAATTCCCTAAATGTGTGATTAACACTTCTGTATGTTTTGAAATGAAACTATTTTAACCGGATCGCGTAAAATTTTAGTATAAATATTAATTTTATTAGTATTAATAGTAATTTTGGTATATGGTTGTGTTTTCTAAAGGTCTACCTGTGACCACGAACTACTGTAAAGTGTTCTAAACGTCGGGTACTAAAATGTATTTTCGACTACCAAAATTATACGCGATTAATCCGGTTAAAATAGTTTCATTTCAAAATGTGTAATAATCGCGAAAATCAAAGAACTTATTACTTTTGAATGTTAATAATAAGTAATACACTTATTTATGATAATTATAAACGAAACAAAACAAAAACTTCCAAATTGATAAAAAAATCATTGATAGTTGTCGCTGACTTTATTATGTTTTCTAATTATCTAAACTCATTATTTTTTGCACTGTATCGAATTGAATGGACTGTGATTGTTTTATCTTTGAACGTGATACGCTTTGCGTGCACGCTTTTGCAGCTTCACGCTTTTTCCCGCATTGTAGTAGTACTGCCTGACTACTGCCTAGACCTAGAGTCAAGACACACCATCCTCAAATATCATGAGTTAAATAACGGAGCTCAACATCGCGATTTTGTTTATCAGGAATATCCTCCAAGTGGAAGTCTAACTCACAACCAATAATGCTGACATACAGGCGACCACTGCGCGACGAAAGCCTCTTTACATTATTGATAATACAAAATTGGAAAGTAAATTATTTTATTACTGTGGTAGTAACAGGGTCAATTAGGTTTTAGTGGAACTAATATTAGTTTCACGCCTTTTCCTGCACATCGGCGTAGTCAGGGAGAGGGTAGTTTGATATAATAATTTATCAACAGACAGACGAATGCCACATCAGTCTACCTGTGACCACGGACTACTGTAAAGTGTCTGAAACGTCGGGTTTTCTAAAATGTATTTGCGAATACCAAAAATATACGCGATTAATTCAGTTTCCAGACTTTCTTCATGCTAGTGTCAAGACTTTCTGTTCACCAGTTTAGTTATATAGTGGTATTATATCCCGTACATTAGTTTAAAGTAGACAAGTTAATAAAGGATTGTCTCCTTTTAGAATGTATCTATTAAAGTTGTTTTGTAAACAAAATTTGATATTTAAATAATTATTACTTATTTCTTTATCTCTAGGGATCTCCTGTTAGAAAAAAATTGTGCCATCGTTTCGTTATTTTTTTAGAATAATATTGTACAATGTATATAAAAAATAGAGTAAATGGCAAGAAATACATTACAAAAGGCTCGAGTGTATTATAATATTAATTTAAAACGGCTCGGACAAAGACTTGTTACTTCTTACATAATATATTTTAATATATTCGTGAATAAAGAAATTAGTTAGCTATTCTACAAAAAATCCAAGATATTACATTTTTTTTTTACAAATTTCTAAACATAGAGGACAACTTATGGCTGTAAACGCTTGTTTATGGGTTTTATACCCACTGGAGGGAATAAAAATCAGTATTTAAATTATAATTAACATTTTGTTCACACGCTTAGAAAATTGAAAAACATATTAAGAAAACGTATACAAATTTGTACGCACCGGGATTCGAACCTCTTGAAAACCGTCGAAGCGTGCTGACCTAACCTAACCTAACCTAACTTAAGCCATGCGTTCAGTTCAAACATTTGAACGTAGCGATACGTTCAAATGTTTTATAAAAAATATTTAAATTATCTTTATTTCATTTCATTCGTGAGTTACAACGCTATGTTATTCTCATTTATACAACACCAAATAATAATAAAGTAATTTCATAGAACCACTAACACCATCTTCTATCGATCGTTTCTTTCTCTTTATAATCAAACTGTAATTCTGTTTTGAATATAACGTTTTTTAACCGGATTAATAATATTGGTATGCAAAAATCCATTTTATAAGCCCGTCGATTCGAACACTTAATAGTTTTATTTGAAAATGTACGGTAATCACGAAAATTTAAGATCTTAATATGTAAATCTATTATCGTTTTAAAAGACATATCACAAAATTACTATTAGTATATTTTTCACAGCCTTACGCTTTTCCTCGAAAATTAGTGCAGTCAGAGAGAGCATAGAATCAACATTTCTATTACTCCGTTTTCCACTCTCCGCCCAAAATCGAGACATTGTATGTTGAAACGCGGACCTCTATGCCACACTTTATCTTAGGTACCAGAGCTGAGAAATGAATGTATTTTAAACATACTCATTCCCCCGAATAGGAATCGAACCCACAACCGAGATTACAGTCAGACGCTGTCACATTACGCCAGAGTGGCCTCTACTGTGATAATATGTAATTTCACAACAAATTCATTTATTTACATCATATTTGGTGAATTGCGATAAAAATTGACACCGCGGTTCCTAAGACCACCAGACCAGTTCATGTTTTTTGCCTAACTTTAGTTCATTATCTCGAAACAGGCATTATCTAACTGTTTTTTTTTTAAAAAAGCACCTAACTAATGTATAAAACATATATATTTATATATAGCTAGATATGTATTTAAGACAGAAGGTCAAACTGAGATAGTCTTAATGATTTGCAAACAGTTACCTAGATCGCTGTCTGTGCATGGAAAATTTGTCAGAAAAACTATTAAATGCCTTAAGCATTTATGAATGTAATAGAACCCAAAACAAAATATATACTTTTAAATCTTGTTCGTATGTGTAAGTTTGTTTGTATGCTCGTGCATACTAATCTTAGAAACGGCTTAACCAATTTATTTGAAGCTTTGACTATTCTATTTTTGTAAAATTTTCATCTTACATTTCTTTCAATAAAAGTTGTCATTTTTTTTAATAAGTATTCTTTCAAAAGGTTCTTCAATATAAAACTATTTTGTTTTGATTAAAAATGTTTGTTTGACAATATTGAGAAATGTGAAAGGAAAAAAATAAGTAAAGTCTAGCCTATGAAAAATGTGACGGGAAAACTCATAATTTTAGCGAACGACTAACGACTTAGTGACGAAGTCGCGGTCACAGGTAGTATACATATAAAGGGGGTACCATTATTGGAACTTTTTAACTAATATTACTCGATATTTTCGTTCAAAAGTCAAGGAAATATTTTCTTACTATGAAAATATTGAATTGCCATCGAATCCAGAGACGTGTGCAAATTCAAAATACACATATATTTTATACATAGATACATATACAAAGATATGAAATATATTTCTTTTAAATACTTATTTACTACACTCATCGCATAATATACTTAGTTTTTAGATTTGCTTTACTTATGCTTTCTCTTGAGAAATTAGCTTAATAAAAATTGTAGTAATGGTTACTCAGTTCTACACTTTTTTTAAGTCATTACAAAATTTACTCTAGAATAAATTTTATTAAAAATTTAAAACACAGCTGACAAGGGTCTCTAGTTTATTGCATAAATAAACAGTCGTTTTTAATGAATATGCATGATACTTAAAGTTATAGGAGTAAAATTCTCTAAGTTCGTAGATTTTTGTTTTTCAACCAGGTATAAGTTGTTAGTATTTTTTTTCTTTTTACTGACAGAGTATAAAAAAATGTTCTCTGAAAAAGAAAAAAAACATTTCATTTCTTCGATCTGGTAACAGTAAGTGCGGCGTTGAGTTCTGCCACTCAAGAGCAAGACTGTGTAGAAGGAATATTTTGACACTAGATTCTTAATTCCCTCAAGCTTGCTATGTGGAAAGCGTAAAGCTGATTTTTAAGCCTATATCTATAAATAAGTACTTATATAAGTTATATAAATTATAATCTTATAATTTTAAGGCTTTGATTTATTTGAGTATAAAATATGAAAACTCAAAGTAATATTTTTTCTACAAAAATACGCAAAAAATATTTCATAAAGAATTTCAATTTCAAATATGTTTGCTCATACCTTACCGAACTTTATTCATATTTCATGTCAGTATTCACAAGTCCTTGGGCAAATTCAAAATTAATGTAATTGCTATATATACCATACAAGTAATATATAATATACAAGTAATATATAGCTTCATGCCTTTACCCTAGCAGGGTAGTTAAAGGAGCTGATGTCAAAACACACTGCTCCAGCATTGAAATAAAAGAACTTGGTAAAATTTAACGCGTCGTTTTACATAATCGTACTATAAAAATTACAAGACAAAGAATAATTAAAATAAATAGTCTGAGTGAAATTTAACCCTATAACCAAAGTATACTAGAATAGTGAAATAAATTAAAAAAAACACCAGAGACTCAAGCGCGGATGTGAAGTGAAATTGGAAAAGTTTTTTATACTCGTAGTTGAAATCGGAACGTAAATCCCACTGTTTGAGAAATCTACATCATCATTAAGGATTATACATATTGTAGTTTTACAAAATCTGTTAGCCTATTTTTGATAAACAGTTTCTCCTCTGAGACACCCTAGTGTCAAGACAGTCTGTTTTCCTCTTGCCGCCGAAATTTGAAACGTTGCGTGTTGAGCAATTAAACTCAACGCCGCGCTGTGTCGAGCCAAGCATTAAAATTAAAATAATTGAAATAAAATCATTCCTCCGAGTGGGAATTGAACCAATAACCAATAACGATTACAGTCAGACACTGTCCCACTGACCCACGATGGACTCGTCTTAATTATTTACTTTAATTTACATGAATTTCGATCTTTTTCATAATTTTTTTTTTAAGCATACATTTAAGTGACCTACACCTGTTTTTTAGCAATACGTTACTGTGAGCTATGCTTTTTTTCTAATTTATTTGTTTAACTCCACGACTTTTGTAATTCGTGCCATTTTCTGCACTTTTGCCATTTTGCTTTTTCCTTTTGTTTTTGCGGCTCATTTAAGATGATGGCGAGCATACACAGTCGCATATACGTCAAAGTAAAGGAAACCATTATAATTACTTGTGAGGGCTGAAAGAGCCTTCCCTGGAAGTCTAATATTTGATTTATTATTTAAATAGTTTTTCGTATGGAAGAGTCCTTCCATGTGTCATATCTGATAGTTGTGGTCGTCAGCATGTTCAGGTTCAGGTTCAGTTTCTTGGTAAAAAATTCCCGCGTTCACTCCGTTAGTTTGCGGCTTGCCTCTTCGTCTCTATGAGAGATAGCCATTTTCAAGTGGTATATATTACTACTATATTGGTCCCAGGAGATTCGTTGGTTTGACGGATGAACCTGCCGATTGCGTCATCCTCGGCATCTGTACAGGACATACAGACCGTATCCCGTACAGGCCTGGTGATTGGAATGACAGCATGGGATACACAGTCGTGTATATCACTCTTGGTAGGCTTGGTCTGAATGATGACAACAGACTTATATGTAAATCAGTTTTAGATAACGTATACAAATTTGAACGCAGCGGGATTCGAAGCCGCTAACAACAAAAATTAGTTGAGATAAGCGTATAAGAATTTTGACGCAGCTGGATGTTGAACGCATGGCTTAGCGGTCAGAGCGCTTGGACGGTTTCTAAGAGGTGCGGTTTCGAATTCAATTTTCTAAGTGTGTCATTCACACTTCAAAATGTTAAAAATATTCGTATGTATATCCCTGGGACTAGTTTATTGTTAGAATGCATGGGTTTCCTGCCCTTCCGTACGAGGTCCACCTTCTCCATCTGCGTATGGTCTAGGTAAAGCATGTTTGGGGAGTCTGGTGCTATAGATGCACTCGTGAATCTCCATCTTCCCAGGGAGCGAGTCTTCGGCTGGGCGGACATATGCCGTTCTAAACCTCATTTAGAGGTTAAGTCCCGTCCAGTTACCACATAAGGGATGTTATTAAAAGCTCTTGACAGATGGACGTCACAAGGGTTGGGCTGATAAAGTACATTCAGAAGAGGTCGAGCCTACCTATGTAGGGTAGCTGATTTATATACCCAATCAGAGTGTTCGCCTCTACTAGTCTGGCCATTATGATAGCCCCAAAAACTAAGTAACAAAATAGAACCGCCGACCGCCTGCCACCTCAGGAGTCGTAGCTGATATCACATCACGGTCGGGAATGAAGTTTTTAACTACCTAGATGGTTTCCCCGCAGCCGGGAACGCCGTTGACGCAATGCATTCTTGGTGCTTCCCAATCCTGTCAAAGGTCAGCCAGGCTGATGGATTCCTGAATGTTTTGCGCATTTTCTAGAATTCTTTGCTATAGCGCTACCTCTTTGCACTGGCCTACTACAAGAATTGGGTCGTCGTTCTCGTAGTTCTCTTCTTTGTATACGAAGCAATACTTTCCACTCTAAGCCACCATATGTGGGGATTCAACTGGTTACTTCCGCAGGTATACTAACATATCGTTGATCGATGTTTCAAATATATAAACTTAAGTCGCACGTATTGTAACGTTCAATTTTTATGATTTTTTATCTGATCTCTAAGGAATGTGTTCGGAATATTTTATTGGATTATTAGGTCATTTCATATTATATTTTATAACTAAGATATAAGTCTAAGCTGTGTACCTGCACAGTATACAGTGCCAAAATACCTATATCGATTTAAGTATATTTGTGTGTACTTTATTACTTTATTTTTAAGTCTAAATTAATATTGAAAAACAAAACCATTTCTTTGATATTTGTTATATCCGCATGGCAGGGTAGTCAGCGAGAACCTAGTAGCCAGAAACTCCATTCGCCACTTTCCACCCTAAATCCCACTTTCTTGTTAGTCTTGTGCACCAGAGCGGCGAAATGAAAATAACTAAGTTACGATCGATCCAACGAGTGGAAATCCCACCAATCGCGATTACAGACAGACGCTGTCTCGTCTCTTTTTTGACAATAATAATGCATTTTTATTAAAAAGTATATTATTTTCTTGTTTAAGGTAAACCCAGAAGGCAAAATGGCGGAAATGTCGTTCGCCAATATGACCACAGAGAACGGATTCTCGGGTGTGGTTTCTAACCATTTGAAAGGCATCGGCCGTATGTTCTACTTGCATTCCCCTAAAGAACAATTGTATGAAAAAGTTGAAGATGTACCAAATTTCTTTAGACAGGTAAGGTTTTTTTTTAATTTTTATTACTCACACACACACGCTTAGTAAAAGAGGCCATCGTGGTACAGCGTGACAGCTTCTGATTGAAAGCGCGCTAGTTGTGGGTTCGATTCCCACTTGGGGTATGATTATATTTAAAATATTTTAATTTCTTTGCACTGGTACCATTCAACACGCAATATCTCAATTTCGGCCTGTAAGTGCAGAACGGATGTTCAGAATACTTTGCGGTAAGTTACTTTACTCTCGTATATGGATATCTTTATTCAATATCAATATACCAATATGGCGGTATTTTATAAAAATATATAACGTTTATTTTTTTGTAGAAAACTTTATCGCAATCCTAAACAAATTAATACATTATTTCTATTTTTAAATAACTTCAAGAAAATGAGGGATGTTCAATTTGACTGTATTATTTTTTATTTGTGCTCCCGCACTTGTGACTTTTTACTGGGTTAAGCAATTTTAATGATTCTTTTTTTATATGATAATGGTCTCGTTTAAATTCTATTAAGATCTGGCTTGTAGTTTTTGAGTTGTTTCTAGTAATTTGGACACATACTCGTTTGTCTTATACTAGCGACCCGCTCGCGGCTTCTCCTGCGTAAACTACTGACTGAACTATTACGTTATTTTGCCCGCCCACGTTCTCACTTAAATCACAAACTTTGCTTAAATTTAAAATTTAAATGGTTGTTGTTTTTAAACACTAATTTTTAAGAAACATTTACCACAATATAATAGTTAAAATTGAATTTAAATTGTAAAGCCATTTCTGAGATTAGTATGTTCAATCGAAAATACAAACAAACAAACAGATAGACATACAAACAGAAAAAAAATAAAGATAATTGTTTTATATTCTATTATACTGATAAATGTCCCCAATAATAATAAAAATCATAAACACAAAAATAAGTTCAATTTTGTTAAAATTATTACGAATTTATATATGTGATTTGCAAGTATAACTTAAATATTTGAAGCATTTATTCATACACAAAAATGAAACTAAATTGCCTTCATAAATTCAAAATATTGTATTTAATATGAAACATGGCCAATTTATTCCTTAATTTAAGGCATTATGGAAAAAGGTATCCATAATATACAAATATTATAAATGCGAAAGTAGCGCTGTCTGTGTGACGAAGTCACAGATCAAAACGCTGACCCAATTATGATGATTTTTTATATAGAGATAGTTAAGGGTCTAGGGATTAACATAGGTTACTTTTTGAGTTTTTCCAGTAGCAAGGCCGGGAGCGGGTCTCTAGTAATATTAATACTTATTCAATTCAATTTTCTTAGCATCTATCGATTTATACATATAATTTACACTGTTGCCGCCTCATTGTGTGTCTGTTCACTTTTTTTTGAAATGGTACTTGTGGTATAAGATTTAATACAATTATAAAGTTATTATGGGTATAATACAAAAGTTATAAAACAATTTTAATGGAAAATTTATCACTATTTCCAAGATTAAGACTTAATTGAGACACTCAACCCGTAATGTTTATTATTTCTCCCCTGCCTTCCCCACTATACGGGAAAAAGTGTAAAGCTGTAATAAAAAGGTATGTAGGTATTTCGAGATGAAACTATTTTTAACCGGATGAATCGCGTATAATATTGGTATTCGAAAATACATTTTAGAACCCGACGTTTTAAACACTTTACAGTAGTCCGTATTCCTTTCAAAATGTGTAGTAATCGTGAAAATATAAGATTTTATCGTATGTAGGTATTTAAAAATATGTATATATATATTCATCAGTCGTCTGTCCAACTTGTTCAGGCTCTGTCTAGTTTAGGGCAAATAGCAGTTTGTCCAAAGATATTAGTATCGTAAAAACCTAACTTGCTTATATCGCAAGTATTTCTGTATATATGTTCTTATATATTAATATTAATATTAATACTCATATTAATATTACAAACGTAACTCTGTCTGTTTGTCCGTCTGTGACGTCATAATGGCCAAGGCTTTCAGGCTTCACGCGTGCGAAGTCGCGAGAGGGTCGCCAGTATGTATATATAACCGTTGCAGAGAAGTTTTTCATCAAGTATCGAATGTTTGTTTCACTGATACCGTTTCGTAGCATATAAGAGTAAATAAACTAATATTTACTTGTTATAACTCAGCAGCGTAAGGGTTAGCTAGTGGCTAATTCAATTTGTAACTGGAGCAATGCATTGTATACAGAAGCGGTAATGGAAGGCCATTAAAATCTCATTATATAAAAGTATGTCAACATCTTATAAAAACTGACCTGTAGAAATACCTGGCGTTGCCTACATTTTGTATCATTAATATTTAATAAGGCAAATAAAGGCAATATATGTACATACAATACAATTTCATAGTTTTTTTAGTAATTGAAAAACGTTTACTGATAACGTATAAAAATTTGTACGCAGGATTTGAACCTTCGCCTCCTGGTTGAACGGTTTCCAAACTCAATTTCACTGCAGTATAATTTTTATACGTTTCCTAAGTTAGTGAATAGCACTTTAAAAATGTATAAAAAAGAAGAGGTAGTTATTATTTTTTTCTTTATTATTAATTTGCTAAGTAAACTTCAGTTAGTCAGCCCATTTTATATATTAGGTCTCGTTTTTAAAATTTTTTTTTTGTACTAACCTAATTAATTAATGAAAAGGAGTGATTTTCACTACGGACATAAGTATCTTAGAAACGGTTCACTGTAGTCGATTTATTAATGAGTATTGGCTAAAAACTACATATTTTCTGAAGTCTCCTCACACAAACCTACATACAGAATTTAAATTTATTGCATAAATAGAATAACTTCATTGAAAAGTATATAATTATAGACATATTATAGATAATTGAATGTCAGTTTTGTAAATATTTCGTAAAAACAAACTAGTCGTGTACGCAACAACTGGTTTTATATCAATTTTTATACAAGGCTATTCTACTCACGTGTTTACTCGGTTATAGCCATTATGGATACGAAAGCTTGTTTATTCGGTGGCTTTTTAGTATTTATACTAACTAAACCGATTTTGATGAGATTTTATTATTTGTTCCAATTTTAACTCTAGATTATGTAATAGGCCATCAGGCGCAGTGTCCCTGAGTCTGCCTGCATGCGCGATGGTTGCGGGTTCGATTCCCGATCGAAGGGGGAATGATATATTTAAATTATTTTGATTTCTCCGCTATGGCGCTGCTCAAAACACAGCGCGGTTGAGCTCCGCCACTGAACACTGTTACAACCGACGCAGTATAAGGTTTTTAGTATATGGATATATCTAAGTTAATATATCTTTTGCACGTGACGATTTTGCTTTTAAGCTCAAATGAGTATGTGTATATTTAAATGATACTTAAAAGCCGTCTTAATAAGCTTGTACGATTCTTCTATCTACAAGAAGGTTGTTGGTTCAAATACTATATAAAAGTTAGGCCTCTTTTAATAGACAGTAATGAGATTGCTGGAGACATCATCGGACTAATCGGGATCGGGATCAAGATCGTGTTTAAATGATTTTTGTTTCAAACATATAAAATATATTTAAAATTATGATTTAAAATAAAAATAAAAAACCTCTATTGGTTTTGTAAAATCTATAGATAGTAATTATATATTCTAGGGTCAAGGTATCATTTGAAAACAGTACAATTTATTATGAGGCAGTTGTGGCGCAGTGGTCTGTACCACTGCGGCACAATCGTTCACAATCAGACACTGTTGTCTGATTGTGAACGCGATTGGTTGCCGGTTCGATTCGCGCTCGGAGGAAGAATCACATTAAAGTTATTTGAATTTTTTCGCTCTGATAAGATGAATCGGGTCGGTACCATAGCTTAAACACAATGTCTCGATTTCGGGCGGAAAGTGGAGAACGGAGTGTCTTGACTCTAGGTTTTCTCAGACTACGCTGCTATGCGAAAAAAGCTAAACAAAAGGGTGCACTATATAATATAATTCACATTATACAGATGCCATTTACACTGATATATAAATAATTCATTGATGAATTTAAATTAAGTATTTCTTCGTTTACGAACTTATATCAAACGAGAAACTGTTGCATTTCTCGCCAACTCTTCTTCCTTTAGCACTGACAAGACTGACATTTTTATGTTAACTGACTGAAAAGTCAAATAAATTCGGAATTTTAGGCTAATGTGGTAACAAAACTCACAAGACTTTAATTTAAATTGAATTATATAGGAATCAAACTGACAATTGATGTCATTTTGTATATATAATCTCTGTAGAAGCTTAATTTGAAATAATTTATTTCTCTATAATAAATAATTCATATAATGGACCAAAATAATAAAAAATCATACAGTAGTTTTACGCTTTTTACCGCATAGGATTTTCGCCCGACATCGACACATCACGGGAATATTATTATATTTAAATTAAATTAATTTCTCCCCTCTAGTACCTAAAACAAAGCGTGACGTTGAGTTCCGCAACTCAACACGCATTGTACAGATTCGGATAAAAGAGATTCTTGACACTAGGTTCGCACTGACTTTACAAAACGTGAAACTGCTCTTTTTTGAAAAAATATCCTCGTTTGATAGAGAGATTTGAATGCAAAACCATCACTTTAGGAAATAACAACTGAGCCACGATGGAGTTATTATGCAAATTTAATATGCAAAAAAATTGAACGAAAAATTGGAACGTAATTGTTGATTCAGTCATATCAAATATCACTTATCGCATTGTAAGCATTTAAAGAAATGGGGTCGATTCAATATAGACAATTAAATAGGTATTCTTCGTTAAAAGGCGACCACGCGTTTAATAATATTTAACATCGTGGAGAAATTACACAGGCTTGAATATTAAAAAGCGGTTTTTTGCAATAGAACTAGCTGTGCCCGCGACTTCCTTTGTGTGGGGAATTCTTTTCAGCTTTTTTTAGTCGTTGTCTTACCAGAATGCTCAAATCATTTCCCCCAGTGGGGATCGGACCCACGACGGTTGGGCTTACACTCAGATGGTCCGCCACTGCGCCACAATAGGCTCTTTGGCTTATACTAGATATAGCTTAAATAGTTTTTAACATAATTTTGTTCTTGAAATTAAACCATGCATTCAAAGATAACAAATGTAAACAGATAATGTGAATATATTAAGAATAGATCTCAAGGCAAAGCACATTCTCATTTAAATAAGAAATAAATATATAAATTGTATTAGCAGTTTAACGAACAAGTGGTCTAACTTTCATTTTATAAAATAATTATTCTATTAAACATATTGCAATAGTTTATATCTTGTATCTTAAACTAAGAATTATATTAAATTTAATTTTGATTTTCAATCAATGTCTAGAAAGACCTAGCGTGGCGTTGACTTTCTTTATTGTGTACTTAAAATGCCACTATTCTAATTTGGCGGAGAACAGAGAACGAAGTGTATAGACACTAATTCTTACGTAGTAGTAAGAATTAGTGTACTTAAAAAAACGTAAAGCTGCTTTTGTTAGAGAAATGTAGATGTAATCGTAAAAAAAGTTTATACATCAGTATTTATATATATTTTATTAACAGCTACACGCATTTTAGCAGGGTTGTCAAAAAAAACCATGTGTCCTGACACTCCACATTCCATCTGAATTCGAGACAATTAGTTTTCAGTAGCGGACCTCAACGCCGCGCTTTGTCTTGTTGACCAGATAGGAGAAATGTTAATAATAAAAATGTGATCATTCCACCGAGTGGGATCGAACCCAGAACCAATCAGATTACTGTCAGGCCATGTACCACTGAGCAACGACAGGCTCAATTTATATATATTCTATATAAGTTACTGTATAATAAAGTAACTGTTTCCTCATATACCCTCAAATTAGAACATTGGCACATGTGGCTTTAATCGCACCTAATATGAAATTTAAAATTAGCATCATACGCAAGCTCTTGTTTGAAGAGTGCCAAAATTCACATCAAACACAAATCTATATATACAATGAAAATGCAACTGTTCGCTGTCTGTACATGCAAGATATATAAAAAAATATATTATTATAAAGGCATTTATGAATATAATAGAACCCAAAACAATGACTTTTATATATTTATTTTTTTTAACATTTTTTATAGTATTATTCACACACTTAGGAAATTGAAAAAGACATATTAAGAAAACGTATAAAAATTTTAGAGCAGCGGGATTTGAACCGGCACCTCTTGAAAACAATATAATATAATGTAATAAGCGTATAAGAAATTCAACGAAGATGGTTGATGGATGTAGATTGCATGGTTTAGCGGTCAAAGCGCTTGAACGGTATTCAAAAGGCGCGGGTTCAAACCCCGCTGCGTTCAAATTTTTATACGTTTTCTAAATATGTCTGTTTTTTTTAATGATTTTTAATTTTCTTTTCTGTTTATCTGTTTGTTTGTTCATGTTAATCTCAGAAACGGCTTAACCGATTAAAATGCAATTTTTAAATATTTGATTGTGGTAAACTTTGCATTATATTTAGTGTTTATTTAATTATAATAATAAATATAAAAAATACAACCATTTAAAAAAAATTAGGTTAATCTTTGATTTATAGAAAAACCGTAACATATGCTATGGGCTTACAGTAATCGAACTAACAATCATAACGTATAAGTCAGGCACTGTCACATTGCGCCACGACGGCCTCAAAAAAAAAACTTGTAAAAACTTTTACTTATATTATAATAAAAAAAATAATAACACATGAAAAACTTGCCAATCGCGTTTGAATTATACTTCGATTAAGATATTTTGATAGTGTTTATTATAAATAGGATGTAAACTTGTTTTTAAGTTGAAATGAAGTAAACAAGCTATTTTACTACTTTAAAGTAATCACTTTGGAATATTTGTTACTGAAGGCTGAGCTTAGCTGGTTACATTTTTTTTTAGCATATAATTTCCCGCAAAGCAAACCAGGCAGAGAAAACCTAGTGTCTAGACTCTCCATTCTCCATTTTCAGCCCAAATTCAAGATAAAACACTGCGGGTTAGGCTGCGGAGCATAATGCGCAGTGTTTTATCTTACTACACTGTGGAGTTGAAAATGACGCAATAAATATACACACATATATAAAATTTCACCTGAACCGACAACCACCGATTTTCAATCAACACTATCCCACTGCGCCATAATGGCCTCTACTAAAATGGCATAAATTATTACAACTTTTATAGTTAAAAATAAGTTTTATTCAGTTAAGTTCGTGTATTATATATGTAAATTTACTTTGTTTTAATTGATACATTAAATGTTGTATGTAATGCGATGATGCGGGTGAACGCCCTTGCCAATATGACGTATTCAGGGTATAAATAGTAAAAAAAAACGGATAAGTGTATGTTGTAAGCGTGCACAATGTGTTCCGTATCAGTTTACTGAATTTATTAAATAATTGAGCATGTATATTTTGTATAAAATTTAATAAGATATATGGTTTTCCTCACATGGTGGTTAAAAAACCTAATGAAAAGGAACCTAATTTCGTGATATCGAGAACTACTTGGCGAAATGTTTATATTTCCATTTCCCCGCTCTGATAGGACAAAGTACGGCGTTAAGCTTCGCCACTCTACACTCTATATTGCGAATATATTCCAGAATTACAAGTGGAAAGCGGAGAACGGAGTGTTTTAAAATTAAATTATCTCTGCCTACACTGCTATGCAAGATAAAGTATAAAAAAAAATATTTTACGTAGAAAATTTGTAACTACTTCTTTTAAAAGAATATACGTTATAAGAATCCCTTGAAAGTCCCCTTCGTACATTACAAAGTAGTCTTGTGCAATACAAAAAGGTGTAGAAGTCTAGAAACTCTAAATCGCTTTTATATGATATAATTTTGTATTTACTTGAAATTTCGGAACTTCGAATTTAGAAAAAATCGGAACGCAGCGGGATTTGAAAGCCGTTCAAGCGCTCTGACCGCTTAGCCGTGCGTTCACGTTTAATAATATAAAAACTATAAATTTAATAATAATTTAAGAAATGTTATGAAAAGACACGGCGTTGAGTTCCACCAGTCAACTCGCATTATCTCTAATTTAAACAGAACATTTTGACATAAGGTTCTATCTGCCTGCCCTGGGGATAGGCGTGACGCTAAAAAAAATATATTGAAGTTACTGTGACGTAGTGAGACCGACTTCGAACGATTATTGTAGGTTCGAATTCCGCTATATAATAATGATAGAAAATGTTATTTAAAAAAAAAGGTAATACAAAGCTCGGTTTGGTAAGTTGTAGGGTGGTTTTGAACTCCCTAATACAATACGATAAGTTCCGAGACTGGGAGAAATGTGGAATGGTTTCTCTCTGTCTTTATTATTATATTCAAAAGGTGCTGGAAGTTAAAGGTTTTTCTTGTTATTCTTTTTTATGATAACATACAAAAAGGTATATTTGTATAAAATCCATATGTGACATTTTTTAAATTTTCATTATTCCAAATGAGGGACAGTTGGAAAGTAGACAAAGGAGTTTCTTGACACTAAATTCATGAAAGCGTGTAGCTTTTTACATTAGTTTAAACTAAACCTATAAGACTCATAGAAGCTATAAAAGCTTTAGTTTTTTATCTATGTATTCCCTAAGACTTTTAGCAATTAATGGTAGTAAAAGAAATTATTTATATATATATAATGTCAGGTGTTAAGCAATCTATTTATCAACGTCAGTAGTATCAAGTTCTAGCGGTCGTACACCACATTATACATTTGATACTTTATAGAGGCACTTATACTTTATATATAAATTCGATACTATATTTAACAAAGCTGGACTGATACTTAGATATTTTTATATCCTCTAAGGTATTAGTTACATATTAAAGACAATTTTTTTTTTATATTTAGATATAAAAGTTAAACGTAGATTTGAAGTAATTCTTCTTGAAACTGCGCTTGTTTTCTTAACCTAAATTTTAATTAGAATCTGGATCAGCTTAATAAAAAAAAAGCTTTACTCTTTCTTCCGCATAGCAGGGCAGAGAGAACCTAGTGTCAAGATACTCCACTAGCCACTTTTGGCCCGAAAATCGAGTCATTGCGTTTCAATGGTGGAACTCATCGCCGCGCTTTGTATTAACAGAGCGCGGTAATAAAAAAATAATTGAAGTATAATACCCCGAGTGGGAATCGAACCCACAACCAATCGCTCTTGCAGTCAGATTCTGTTGCTATAAACCACACTAATATATTATTATTGCTTATTGCTTCACTAACGTTGGCAAATTTCGAAATACGTTAATCTCGAGGTTGGATTGCCGGTACAGGTTGGATTGCTGGCTAATTTATGTACACTCATAAATAATTGAGTTTTTTCTATTAACACAGTTTTAGATACATGTATAAAGCCCTATATGGCAAATTCTTCGTTATACAAAATTCTCATAATCTGAATAGAATTTGGTTGCAGTGGCATTCTTAATTCACAATATAACCTTTTCATAAAAGTTTTTATACCCTACTACTACTACTTGTTTTGATAGAAATTGACGTGGGTCTATAAAAAAATGCCTTAAACGAAGCGTTATCGTTTAAAAAGCGACCTTTACAAGGTAATATTAACGCAGAGCAAATAATAAATTAAGATTATAATATAATATGTATAATATTACACACGAAGCTGCTCTCCACTTCTGTTACTTTGAACTTGGCTTGAAACGCTACCGCGTGTCTAGAGTTTATTACAAGCTAACATTGACTTTTTGTTACAGTCGTATCCATACTTTCTACTGTTTATGATTATTGAACACGTCGTGCTAAGACTCGAAGGAAAGAAAGGCATTCGTCTCAACGATGGCATAACAAGTATATCACATGGAATTATACAGGAATGTGGAAGGTAGGAAGGGTTTTATCTATATAAATTAATAAAATTATGTGTATGTTTTTAACACCAAAATTACCGGTTTTTCCTAAATAAACGGTACATATTGTACCAAAATATTTCTTTTTTACAATTTCCGGTTCTACCTGTGACCACGGACTACTGTAAAGTGCTCGAAACGTCGGGTTCTAAAAATGTATTTTCGAATATCAAAATTATACGCGATTAATCTGGTTTAAATAGTTTCGTTTCAAAATGTGTAATAATCGCGAAAATCAAAGAACTTATTATATTTGTCTGTTTGTTCCTGTTAATCTCTGTAACGGCTGGACTGATTTGGACGGGACTTACCCTAGCACATAGCTTATATAATAAAAAGTAACTTACTAAGGCATTTTTAGCTTTTATTTTATTGTCCCACGCAAACGAAGTCTCACATGCACAGTAGTTTAAAAGATAAGAGGCAGGTTCACATTTCGTAAGACTTTATTGTATTCTTCGATTTTATTAGAGAACTGCTTTACTTACGAAGCTGGAACTAAATGAAACAGGAAAATGTAAAATATTTTAAATATAATTGTTATTTGAAAGGGCATCGAACCACAGCTATCACTTTTACAGTCAGATGCTGTCCCATGATGACCTCAATACATGAACGATAACCTTATTAAATTATATAAATGTAAAAAGTTTCCTACGGTTGTAGTTTGAAATCCCTCCCTGAGCAATATTTAGTTATAATTTAATGCTATTATTTTATATAGAGATAATTTTATGTAACTTTTTACTAGAAAGTAGTTCTCTAAATAAACGATTTTTTTTTCAATGTAAATATGCAAAAAACTACGTAATTTTGTAAATTACGTAGTTTTTTTTTACTTTACGTTTCTTCCCGCACTGTAGAGTAGACCGAATACGACATAGCATGTTGGGTCTCAGAACTCAAGTCAAAGTCAAATAATTTTATTCAAAATAAGAAGATATATGCTTAATTTTTTTGAACGTCAAATAATTTACCACCGGTTCACTCGAGTTAATTCCTCAGACCTGAGAAGAACCGGCGTAAGAAACTCAGCGGTGCTTTTTTTTTTCCAATGAATTATTTACATCGATACAGTTGAAATCGAACCCACCAATTGCGATTACAGTCAGACGCTGTTACAGCCACAGCGCTACGACAGCCTCAGTATAAAAATTATACTAATATTTATGCATATACTCGTATATGAATAAAATTAATAAATCCGCCGTCAATATGTAAATAATCTCAGGCCATCGTTAAAAACGCACATAATTATCAATAATAACTTACACTAGCGTAATGATGACACTGATGGGAAATGAAATTACTTTGGCCATACATTATTTATATTTCAATAAGAACTTATTAAGCTTATATATAAACATCATCATATTGAATTGTCCTTAATTATAGCTATTTTCCTTGTATTTCAATTTGTTGTTTTGTTTTTATGTTTTTAGTATATGTTATTTAGATTTATATATTTAGTATACGTTATATATGTATATATATTTATAATAATGCTATATATTTACAAAGAAGGCCATCGTGGTGCAGTTGGATAGTAAACTCAATTGGTTCTAGTCCTGGAGAAATCGGCTCCGCTTAAGTACCTAAAACAAAGCGCTGTTTAGGTCCGCCACTTAGCTCGCAATGTCTCAATTCGAGCGAGTGAAGAGCGAAGAGTCTTAACACTAGGTTCTCTCTGACTACCCTGCTATGAGGGAAACAGCGTGAAGTTGTAAAAAACAGAACAAATAGTAAATTTTGATATACTAGTAGACGGGTGGATAATTATAAATTAATCCGATTTTTGCAAGTATACATGTTGAATTGACATTTTATAATTTAAAAAAATGTACCAAGAAGATATACCTTTCAAAATATAATATCTAACTTAAGCGTTTATGCATTTTATTTAGTTTATTATTAGCGTTTGTTTTTTATGGCCTGTGTTAAAAAAAAAGTTCACCATTTAAATTGTGTCAAGACGCTCCGTTCTCTATTGTCCGCCTGAAATAGAGACATTAGAACTTGGTGGCGGAACTCAACGCCGCGCTTTGTCTTACCAGAACGGAGTCCCTCAGACGATGTCCCACTGAGACGCCATGGCGTTTGATGCATATTTAGATATAAGTAGTTTGTTTCTGGATAATTTTTTGTTTCAATTTTGCGTCTTTTTTCACTATTAGTCTATTAAAATTTAAATATATTCAATTTAATAACTTCTCGCAGGCTTGTATGGAGAGGTGCAGAATCCTACCTCTATACCTGGATATATGCAAACTACCGGTTAATAGATCTACCTTGGGATAACACGCTGACTTGGTACTCGGCGGCGCTGGGCGTCGACTTTTGCTATTACTGGATGCATAGGGCCTGTCATGGTAAGGTACAATTTTCATAAGTTATATAAATGAACGTAAAATTTCTGAATGTCTGTCTGTATACTCGAATTTTGAAGTAAATTTGAAAATGGCTGAAGCTATTTTGATGAACTATTTACGTCTGGTTAGATACAGTGGGAAATTTGACTCCGCTACCAAACACGCAATATATCTAAAACGGGAACTACAAAGTGACTTATCTCAGGGTTAATCTCGCTCGTATTTCGCATACTGTTGAAAATTGAAATATTTCAACGAGTTCTCCTCCGACTTTATGATCATAGCCATACTTTTATGTCTTCGATAGTTTTTTTGTATTAAAATATACTATAACACTACTGGTCCACACACTTGGCCTGTAAACAGGATTTAATTCTTCATTTTTTTTATAATGAAGTACCTAAATTACCATAAATGATTACTCAGAACTAAAGCTAGGTCATCTATAAGCGATTTTTTATATTTTACTTTATAGTATTATGAAAAATATCTATTCTCTATCTATATCTATATCGTAGGGTGTAAGTAACATATATGGGACGTCTGTGAGTACACAATAGGCTTTGATTGATGCTGAGGACATGTGAGAAACACATATCCTTCCGTAGTACGCATCAATTATGTTGTCCCAGTCTATATAGGGTAGGGTTATTTGGGCTTTTGGTTTTTTTGGGCATAAGCTGTCTGTCAGTCAATGTCAATGAGGGATTGAATGACAGAAGGTTTTTATATACGTATTTAGATTTTAAAGACTATTTTATAGGCGTCCCACACCTATGTCGATAAAGTACATTATAGATGACTTGAGTAAAGTAATATCGGACATTAAAGCGAGTGTAATTTCACAGAAATCCACATCTTATGGGCACAGCATCAGGTTCACCACACGTCTGAAGACTTCAACATGGGAGTCGGTATTCGACAGTCCATTTTACAAGGCTGGTGCGGTTTTGTAAGTGAAAATTGTATAACTATAATAACTTCAGCTTCACGCTCTTGCGTGTTGTAGACAAAGGGAGTTTTGCCAAAGTTTAATTAATAAAACTAAACTTTTATTATTGCAACTTGATATAGCGAGGCAGCATTTGCCTGTTAGCCCGATGATTTAATCGTTCGATCCCCACATAGTGGAATGGTTATATTGAAATACTTTTTTTATTTTTTACGCTCTTTTGAGACAAAACGCGATGTTAAGGCCCTATTATGTATTCGAAAAAGGTATAGTTAGAAAAAGTAGGTTTCTGTGCCTACATTAGTATGTAAAAGAAAGTGTAAAGCTGATATATAAATTAGATTCGGACTAAGAATTTAATAGATATTCTATTCCTTAAAACTATACAGACAATTTAAAAAAACATAACTGTTTACAATGGGTTATATAAAATACAATAACGCTCCGAGTTTATTCAAATGAAAAGCCCCGACAGCTTTCGTATATTGCACAGAGCCGAGTTAAGCGCATCTGACGTTCTTGATAAGAAATTTTCAAAGAAAAGTTACACCCTAATTGAAAGCTTCAAATATACTTTTTATATAGTGGATTATTCTTAAATAGAATAAAGTTCTCATATAACTGTTTGTATGTGTTTGTTACTGGTATGATTAAATAGTGGAACCAATTTTGAGGAAATTTTGTATTTTCAAAGTGTGAGATATTACCAACATAGAGTATTTCGTTTAGATATGGCGGTCAGAGCGCCTGGACGGTTTCTTGGAGGTACAGGTTCGAGTCCCGTTACATTTAAAATGATAAAAAAATTTTTAAACCATCATCATAAACGAAAGCAGAAAATTTGGACGTAAACTACAAAGAATTTAACAAACGTGATGAAAATTTAAGTAAAAATAATTTAACTAGCTGAAATTCTATATACAAGTTACAGTACATGTTTACGCTATAAGACCAGTCTTATGACAATTTTAAGCCATAACCAAAACCTCTTATTGCCTTCAATCGTATAGTCAAATTATATGTGAAGCAATTTACTTGAAAAATGTTAGCTATAATTTGGGGACAAATCCGTGTTGAAATTAGAAAAATAGAAAGATTCCGTTACTGAGAATTATAATAATAGAGATCATATTGAATTCCTTCCACCCATATATTTCGTACGCGACCTTCCAGTATCATCGACATTCCTTACAAAGCTCTTTCTTACTTACTCTTAAACTAAATATATGAAGCTTATTATATAAGTATATCCTAGAAAATGATGGAATTGGTGAAAATAGAGGCATATGGCCACAAAATAGTACATTAAAAAAGAAATTAATTAAATTTATATACAAATATAGTATTTTTTAAAATTTTATAATATTTTTTTATTGTCCAACAGATTTTCTATTTGCCGCTCGCTGCGGTAATACCCCCCGCCCAGTTCATAATGCACCATCAATTCAGCTACCTCTACATGTTTTGGATTCACACAGAAGCAATCAAGAGTTTGGGGCCTTTGGAGTATATTTTGAACACACCTAGCCATCATAGAGTGCATCATGGTTAGTATTTTTTTTTATTATTTATTAAAAACGTGTAGTGGAGTCAAGTTTATAGTAAAATATAATTTATGTGTATTAGTAGCCTTGTTCATGTGTAAAATACGGGTTGCCCTAGCAATGTGTATTTCACTTATAAATATATACGACATTAAAATTGATTACTTGGCATTTCTGTGCTATTTTCGAGTTCTATCCAAAAATCTTATTAAAATAGACATATATTCGTATATATGATAATGTATGAATCTATACAAATAAATAAAGTTGGAGTGTCTGTGTTGGAGTGTCTGGAGTACCAGTGATGGTAGGGAGCCGGCCTACTTCCCTGCCAACAGATATGTGGAAGCGTTTTTTAAGGCAATCATATGTGGTAAACAAATGTTAAATATATCAAGTAGTATTAAAATAAACGCTTTTTATTAAATGCATATGTATGTATACACGGTATACATTATAACAAAATAACATTTTAAAATTTCTTTTGTCTGTCTGTCTGTTTGTCTTGGCTTATCTCTGAAAAAGCTGGACCAATTTTGACGGAACTTTCACTGGCAGATAGCTGATGTAACAAGAAGTAATTAAGGTTACTTTTATTTTACAATTCCACGCGGACAAGCTCGCAGACACCGCTTGTAATACTATATGGATCAAATTGTATGGTTATTTCAGTACAACTTCAATGAAAGTTTATTCTTTAAAAAGATTTTTAAATTATTAATATAATACCCCATCTCACTTTGTAATTATTTGGCTTCTCATTATAATCGTTACATTGTTTTTCACTAATGAACCTTTTAATTTAATTCCCCGTAATGAATCTCACAAATATTCTAAAACAATTTAGATTGAAAGCCTCGATAATTCTAATTATAGTTTTAGTTTTGCATTTATAATAACCAATATTTAATAATAATAATAAATCTGAGTCTAACTGTAAACGCGATTGGTTGTGAGTTTGATTCCTAGCCGGGGCCTTGCATCAAAAATATTTTAATTTCTCCGCTCTGGTATATAAGACAAAGTGAGGCGTTTAGTTTTCTAAACTCAACACGCAATGCCTCGATTTCGGACGGAAAGTGGAAAACGTAGTGTCTTGACACTAGGTTCTCTATGACTACCCCGCTATGCGTAAAGCTGCGTGCTATGCGTAAAATGTACTATTAACACGCCTTTGTAAGCTTGATTTGTATCTATTTATATATATATATATATTAGTGTCAACAAATTTTTACATTCATCAATCAAAACTACCAAGAACAAAGTCCACGAAAATGAAATTTTGAACGACAAGTAACAAACAACTGAATTTTCAAGCTTACAAATAAACAGAATTCCTTATATTTAGTATATGTCTTTTATATAATTAATACAGATTTAATATAATAAGCATGTTTGTATATTGTAAAATCAAATTGTAAACACATTAAGCTTTACACAGACACAGACAATTTTCAACCAAATTTTATGGTTATTTCGAAGCCCGATAGTAAATATTTAGCGCAATGAGGTGCGGTTAATGGTTACTAAAACTCAATGTTGCTTAATTATGGTTACTGTAATACAGTTAATAGTTTAACAGTTGTATTTATAGTATTTTATGACCATTGTGGCTCAGTGGCTATATATGTTATGGGTTCAGTAATGCGCGAGAAGTATTTGAGTTCATTTTCCACTTATTAATAGGTTATTACATTTAAATTACTAGCTATACCCGCGACTTTGTCGACGCTGAGTTTCACGCCATATCAATATACGTCGTACAATATCTGTCAGTGATGTCATCACGGCCGAACCGTTGAATCGATTGTGATGAAATTTATATAAAGATACTTTAAAGTCATTTTCATAAAACGTATAAAAATTTTAACGCAGCTGGATTTCTCTAACTTTAATACGTTTTCTAAAAATATTTTCAAACCTACAAAATGTGTGATAACACTTTAAAAAATATTTAAAGTGCTTGAGGCTCTTAGGACAAACACTTTCATTCATTTTCCATTTATGAATAGGTAATTGCATTTAAATAACTAGCTGTGCCCTCGACTTCGCTCTTAGTTACTCTTCATTACATCAGCTATCTGGCAATCAAAATCCCATTAAAACTGGTCAAGCTGATCCAGAGATTAGCCGGAACAAGCAGACAGACAACAATAGTTAAAAAACTTTATTTTATACATGCATATTATGCATTAAGTAAAAAGCGGTTTTTTAATACTACATCCAACTCTGAATGAGTAAAAGGGGCTCATATTTTAGCTAAACTAATTTATATTTTTTTAAATTACATTTACGAGTTAATTAATTATTATAGATTTCGATTTATGTTTAATTTAATTTCAAGAAAAATTTGTTTTGTTACAGGTAGCAACAAATATTGCCTAGATGTGAACTACGGCGGTGTTCTTATCGTATGGGACAGGCTGTTTGGCACCTTCCGTCCTGAGACCGATAAAATTGAAATAGTATACGGTCTTATTTACAATCAGCCATCTTTCAACCCTATGTATTTACAGGTAGTTATTTAAAATATACATTATCTAAGATAACTTATAATGTTGCTTTTTGGGACAATTGTATGCATTAGGATTAAACTATTATTATTTTCCTCTTAAAAAATTTAAATAAATATTTATTGGAAAACAAAAATTAAATCATAGGATTTTTGATTTTCACAATTGACTACATATTTCGAAATGATTTTTTTTTAACCGGATTGATCGCGAAAACGCCAAGGCAGTAGCCGAGGCCAATAAGAAATCGTTGGCGGTAGTTTGATGTAACAATTGTATCAAATGACAGACGAATGCCAACTCAGTACACCTGTGACCACGGATTACTGTCAAATGTTCGAAATGTCGGGTTCCTGAAATGTATTTTTGAATACCAATAATATATATGCGATTAATCCGGTTCAATATAATTCGATTTCAAAAATGAAATCATACATAAACAAAATATACGTTGACAACTACAAAACTTATAGAACTGCAGCGCATGTCAATGTATGGCTCAAATTCGGTTGGAAAGCAGATTTTATTGTAATATTCTCTAAATATGAATATGGCTAAGCAAAAGCCTCATCATAAAATAATGTTTTTTCACCATTTTTTATTCTATTTTATTTCTACAGGTATTCTATACAGGATACGTCATAGAGAAATTCAGAAAACTTGAAACTTGGGGTCATAAGGTGAAAGCAATTGTGTGGGGACCGAGTTGGGAACCAGGGACCCCTAGGCTTGGTGAAGAGGATATGAAGTTGGATGTAAGTTGTTTATATTATACAAAAAATATTTTTGTAGAGTAGTAAATGCAAATGTTATATAAAAAAAAATAGATTTTGACTATTATTGTGATGTTTCTGAGTTGGAACCCCATTCGGTTAAATGATTATATTCAAATTATTTTCATTTACCCACTCTGGTCAAAGCGCGGTGTAGAGTTCTGCTATTCAGTACGCAATGTGCCGAGCTTGAACGGAGAGTGTAGAACAAAGTGTAATGACTCTAGATTCTCTCTGAGAAGCATGAAGATGTTTTTACTTTGGCATATTGTTAAAGTAAAAGGTATATATTGTAAGAAAAAAGTATCTTTTCATTATTTATTAAACTATCTATCTATCTAGCAAACTTAATATCTATAAATTATCTTTTTTATTATTAGAAGCAAAGCAACTGATCATATTTGTAATATAATTAATGTATAAAATGGAAGACAATATGATTATATACGATGGCTGTGTGTTTAAATCTTATCCAGTGTATGAAAAAATATATAAAACAAAAAAAATATATTTTACAAAATTAGCAATTATATATTTAGTCTATTATGATAATTCCTCTAGTCCACTAAGACAAATGGCCGCCTTAAGGACCGCTAATCACCGAACTTGCGCTGAACTTGGAGAACGGAGTGTTTTGACACTAGATTCTTTCCGCAATAAACTAAAATCGATCTCATTCCATTACAGGTGGAGAATCGTGAAAAATATGACGTTTTCCTACCCACTTGGTGCAATGTGTATGTAGTATTGCATTACGCGGTCGTATTGTACGGCTTCTTCGAGCTCGCTTCTAGATACATGGTAAATGATACTTCCGCTAATTGTTATTATGTTTATTACAGATTAAGATATATATATATGTGTGTGATTGTGTGAGCGTTTGTAGGTAAAATAATTCAAATCATTCATAATTCGATAAATCATTAGCTGAAATTAATTAAACTTAGTCAAAATATATATTAGATAGTCGTTATAAATTTAAAATATCTCAAATATATTTTTAACTTTTTTTAACGTGTTATTGACACACTTAGGAAATTGTAAAAGTCATATTTAAAAAACGTATAAAAATTAGAACGCAGCGGGATTTGAACCTGCGCCTCTTGAAAACCGTTTAAGCGATCTGACCGCTAAGCCACGCGTTCTACATCCAGCTACGTCGAAATTCTTATGCGTTTATTACGACTTATATTTGTTGTTAGCATCTCTGTAGATAGATTTTTACAAATTTCTGCTAAATATTAAATGTTAAAATATTTAATAATTAGCATTCACTATTGTTCGACGATCAACGATTGTTCGTAGAATAATCTTAGGGTAGCAGAAATTTGTAAGAACTGTGCAGTTTGCGTTAACAATGAATGACTTTTGCTAATGCGGCATTGATTAATTTCTTATAATTTAGCTGGTCCGTTATGGTTCTATATTGGGTGTTCCATTCTTCGAAATCAAGTACAACCTTAACCCTGACAAGGCTTAAAAGGTACAACAAGACAAAGTTTCATTCAAATCGGTCAAGTAACTACGAAGATGTGCCCGTTGAAACAGACAAACAGACACAGAAAGAAAAATCATAGATTCATTATCTTTTACTGTTTTTACATCCCCCTAAATAGTTTTTTCGCCAATATATTCAATGTACAGACACAACTTTTGTATTCACACAATTAGAATACTGAAAAACATATTTTTAGAAAACAATAATTTTAACGCAGCGGAATTTGAACCCGTGCCTCTTGAAACCGTCCAAGTGCTCTGAGCTTTATTTAAAATGAAATCAAACGTGCTATTCAAGTATGAGTGATGATATTTTGCCATTTTCAACAAAACAAAACCATGTAACAATTTAATTAAATAAAAAAAACAGTTTTTAACAAGCAACTTCCAATATCAAGCAATTTTTCTTTGAAACAATCATCAGAGTTTGTTCGTTTTTAGTTACAGATATTAATTATACAGTACAAAATTACACAAAGCATTTTGGAGTGAAAAAATTAAAAATATCGTTTTTGCATACCAAATATTTATTTTAGCCTCGTTTTCATTACAATTTTATGTTACCACAGAAAATAATTAATTTTCTTTTACAAGCGAATATTTTATATACGCTCTGTTAGGGTGGTTCTATGTGAGCTCATTTAAAAAAAAAATGTATATTACTGAAGAGATTAAATTTATCACGATGTTATTTCGACTACAGACAGACAGAGTTTGACTAATTTACAATAGAAAAAAATGTTAAAAATAAAAAATAATCGATAACTTTTTCATATTTTTACATTTTCTAACTTTACGTAACAATTCTACATTTTCTTTTTTCTTTTATGCGTCTAAGGGCATTACAATATTGAATATTTTGTTAAAATGCTATACGATTTTATTAACTATTATATTATTTGTTAAAGTAAAACTTTATTATTTATACGAAAAGTATGCGGATATAGGATTACGCAATTTATCAGTATATAATATATAATTTAAATATAAATCCCCAAAGTAGTAATCGAACATTGCGCCACGATAGTCTATGATATATGTTTCTTAATAAAGCATTAGAAGTACATAAATGAATAAAATTAATATACAGTTCAACCATGTCTTTAATATAATATACTTTTTGTACAAAATGATATTCATGTTGGCTTAGGTAATATACAGAGATATACAAAACAGGCCAATTGGCTATGGTTTTTTAAAATTAATAACTTGATTTGGTTTCGAATCATACCATAAAAAGGTTTTATTTCTAATATATAATAAATCGATAGAAACTAAATAATATACTTAATAAAGTCTTCCAGATTTCAATAAATAAAAGATAACACTGCAAAGTCTTACATTGGTCAATCAACTTAAAAGGTACTCCTTTGAGTGTGAACGATAAAAAAAAATTATTAGGAATGTCTATAGTTATTTAAAATTATTCTCCTGTATTATAGGCATAGTGTTTTTGTATGAAAATGAACATTGCCCTTTCGTTACAGCAAAAAACGTCTACTTTTTTTATTTTGTATTTCATAGAGACACGAACAAAGGCCGAAGGAGTGCTTTAAATTTTGATTGTCCCGCATATAAATTGTATTCATACATTTTATATACCCTCGTACTAATATATTATTATTTTTTGTCAACAGGGCATGACACCGTTATCGGTCATCATCTTCGTTTTCTACGTCATCGCGTCACTGACTATTATAGGAATGATTTTCGATAATTCAAAATATGCACCGATGCTTGAAGTCTTGAGATGCTCGGCGCTAGCGTTCCTGACAAGAACACTTGCAACTAGTCCTAGCATTACTGTTTTACAAATATTCTATGTTATATCAGCGATGTTCTGGTGTCTCCATACGTTGAAATTACTTGAGATTAAGAAGAAAGTGCAATAAGCCAAAGCAATTGTGTCTTGTACTAGAAAAGTTCAATTTTGCGAGCTTTTTTGTTTGTTTAATCGATTTTGTTGTAATAATGTGTTATGGTTATTTGATTTATTGTTAGGCAGCTTTCTGTGAGCTTGCATTTAATTAGTATATGTATAAATTAGTAGTATGTTTATTGGTTTTTGTAAACTTTTATTTTTTTTATCATTTTTTTTTTATGTGTAATAATTGGGATATTTCGAAGTTATTAACTTTGTTTTCTGTCAATATTTTGCTCAAATTATCAGTTTTTAAACTTTTTATCTTCTTTTAAGAACATACTGTTATAGGATAATTCAGTTGAGTTCAGTTCAGTACAGATTCAACTTTCGCATATTTATACATTGAACATACAAAAGTTTTGAATAGCTTAGCCTGCAAAAAATGTTGACGCCAGAAGTTAGTCACGAGTCAGTAGATGTTGTGGTTTATAGTTTTTGTTACCTAATGATAAATATTTAAGGTAGAATACTGAAAAGACCGTCGGCCGTCGAGGTACTATTAGTATGAGTATAATTTTGTATCAGGCGTAAATAAGCTGGTAAGGCTTTGTTTTATTTATACGGTAAAAAAAAATCATGTTAAATATATTTAAATAAAAGAAATCAAAGTTTACGAATTCAAATTAAATAAAAAAAATGCCTGCCCTGAATTATAGTAAAAGGATTTTTTTTATTTTTAACAATTTAAAGTGTTAATGACACGCTTAGGAAACTGAACAACATATATAGTAAACGTATGAAAATTTGGACGCAGCGAGATTTAAGCCCGCGCCTCTTGGAATTTCGACGCAGCTGCATGTAGAACGCATGGCTTAACGGTCAGAGCGCTTGGACAGCACGCAAGAGGCGCGGTTCGAATCCTGCTGCGTTCAAATTTTTCATACGTGTTCCAAATGTTTTTCAGAAGTATTTATGATCAATAAACTTATTCGCTTCTGGTACGGAATTGCAAACGATGGGTCTAGGTTCAAATGCGTTGTAAGTCTTGTTGTAAGAATACAGAGTATCTTTTCACTAACTTCTTACACAAGAGGCAAAGATAAAATAAATTTTAGATATGCTACACAGATCAAGATTTCACGATCTAGTAAGCCAGTAATACTATAGATTTAAGGTTATTTAGTATTCAGAAGTGCCAAATGTCTCATTTAATATAAAAATGTTGTTTGTAATTCTAATATACGATAATGTTACTGCCAAATATGTACATAATTAGTTATTTGATTAATTAATTAGTAATAAAAATGTTTATTATAAATGTGCCTAATTATTTTTTCCTTTTGATTTATTTATAATTTTTATTGACTAGTGTAGAGGTCTGAGTTTGCTCGTTTGTAAATTGAAACAATAATAATAATGTACTCACTCCATTTAGAGTTACAATCTATCAATATATTTTTTAGATTCACGTCTTTTCCCGCATTGTAATGGCATCAGGGAGATTCTAGTGTCAAGACACTCGTTCCGTTTCCAGGTTCCACTCAAAATTGAGACAATGCGTGTTGAGGAACTCAATGCGTTGCTTTGTCTTATCACCAGAGCGGAGCAATAATCATTCCCTCAAGTGGGAATTGAATCGACAACTGTCGCGTATAGAGACGCTGTCACTCTGCGCTACGCCATCGCCTCCCATTTTCCAACTGCATTATACTCGTATGAATTGTAATAGATCGAAATAATAAAATACTATATTGTAAGTTTTTGTGTGTATGTGACATTTAGTTAAATTAAAAGTGTATTTCTTATAAAAACTTGTTGTTTATACATATAAAAATATAAGAAAGATTTTCTTAGGTACTACATATAACTAGATCTTAAAAAAAATGAGGAAATAGAACAAATCTCTCACTCAACTTCTTTAGAAATTCTAATTGGGTCTCATCATACAGCTTGCGACGTGATTTAAAGTTATAAAATTGTAGGTTTACTTTCTTTGAAATTATAATGTAAGAAATCATTATAACTAAAGAGCTTTCTGTTCTAAAAAACGTATAGAAATTTATCTCTAGTTAGGTAAATATAATCCCATCAAACATTCTGTATTCCAATTCAAACTTATTTTATGGGCTTTGTGGGTTGAGGGGCGGTGTACAACGCGGCATTTTATCAGATAAATGAAAGTAATTTAAATATAAGCTTTCCCCAGCAGGGATTGAATCTAAAACCATCTAAAGATTTGTGTTACTAAGATTTTGGTATATTTAATAGGCAATTTTACCACTGAATAGTTAGAGCGTTAAATATAAACTTCATATAACGACTTCGAGAAATTATACCTACATATTTTAATTACTTTGAGTCGAGCCACAAAATTTCTTGAACTCCCGTTTATTATTATTTTATGACAAAGCCGAGGCACTTCAAACAGTAATAATAAACAAGTGTCTATAGGTTCTTCTTTCGCGAGAGTATACTATGAACAGAGGTTATGATATTAATTCGTTTCTTTTAATATATTTTTTTATAGTTATCAAAAACCACCAGACCCGAGGTGCCTTTTGTTAGCTATTTCTGTATAATTCCATTTTTTTTGTTACTTAACTGTGTCATCATGGTGCATATGAAGCATACGCAACGGCTGCCGGTTCAGTTCTCTCTTGGGAGATTGGTCCGCCTCTCAACACGTAATGTCTTGAATTCGGGTGGAAAGTGGAGAACGGAGTGTCTTGACAGTAGGTTCTCTCTGCCCTGCTATGCTTGAATAACCGAGAAGCTGTTAAATAAACTAGGCTAAGTTAAGTTTTCGTGTAGGAAATTCTGAAAACTGTAACATTTTGTTTTGTTTTAACTTGGCTTTTTATTTATATAATTAAGAAGATTTCATCGCTTATTACATAAGTGAGTCTCTCGAAAAGCTTTAATCTATGTCTTTTACATTTGCCGTTAATATCTGTGGAAATTTCTTTCTGTTTTCTTTAAACATCTTTTTCATATAGAATTCTTCTCAGGAGCTTAAAGTTTCAGGGAGGAGATAGGATGCACTTACTAGAAAATGTATCCACCTTAATGCAGTCAAACTGACTGCAAACGCAATTGGTTTGTAGGTTCGATTACCACTCGAAGGAATTATCATAATATTTAAATTTCTTCACTCTGCTAAGATAAAGTGCGACCACATATAAGATATACATGCACACATTATAAATAATCTACTATATTATGATGGTATCAAAAAGCAATGTTTTGTTCTATATTGACTAAGTAATAAGTTAGAATTTTTTTATGTTATTACTACACTATAAAATACGTAATTCGAGTAAAGGCGGGTCGTAAAATATACCAAAACAAAATTACCCTAGCAAAATTACAAGCGCGGCGAACTGAAATATCAGCACCCGTTACGGCAAACTATGGTGTAGAATTAATTTATTTGCGGTTTTAACAGATTTTTGGTAACATTTATAAACCTAAGCTTATAATTTAAATTACATTTTATCATTTTCACGTATTTTGTTCACATTCAATGCATATCATTGAGGATATCGTGGCGCAGTGGTACAGCGTCTGGCTGTAAACGTGATTGGTTTTGGGTCCGTTCCCACTCGGAGAATGATTATATTTTGATTACTATTTTCGATGATTTCAAGTGCAGTGTTAAGTTCCGCCACTAAACACGCAATGTCTCGAATTTGGGCTAAAGGTGTACATATTAAAAGTATATACGGCCGTTTGTGTTATATAGCCTCTCCAAATAATATTTAATGTAATTGACTTGATTATAGGCACAATGCTAGAACTCAACGCCGCGCTTTATCTTACCAGTGCAGAAAATTTAAATATTCAATAATCATTTCGAGTGGAGATCGAACCCACAATCGCGCTTACAAGCAGACGTGGTACTACTGTGCCGCGATAGCCCCATTTTTTTATGCAAAGGTTTTGGTGGTAAACCGTAAATTATATTAAAAAGTCCGCATTGTGTAATTCAGGGTCGATTTCAAGATTTAATAACATTTGATTTATGTTCGGGGATAGAAAATGCAATAATTCGGGACGTCGATAGGTAATCTCTTTACGAAATATTAATATTTAAATTACCCCATCCGTCGTGGCCATCGTGGCTTAGCGTTTAACTCTAAGCGTGATTAGTTGTGGGTTCAAGTCCCCTCAAATCATTATATTAAAATTCTCAACTCAAATCATTATATTAAAATTATTTTTATTCCTCCGCTCTGCTACCTAAGACAAATTACTTGATTCTGGGTTTTACACTAGGTTATCTCTGACTACCCTGCTATGCGGGAAAACCGCAAAACTGTATAAAGCTTGAAGCTGTAAAAAGCGTGAAACCTTAAAAAAGCGTATAGCTGTAAAAAGCGAGAAGCTGTAATAAGCGTATAGCTGTAAAAAGAGCGTGAAGCTGTAAAAAGTTCGATGCTGTAAAAAGCGTATAGCTGTAAAAATCTCAAAGCTGTAAAAAGCGTATAGCTATAAAAAGCCTGAACCTGTAAAAAGCGTGAAACTGTAAAAAGAGTGAAGCTGTAAAAAGAGTGAAGCTGTAAAAAGCGTGAAGCTGTAAAAAGAGTGAAGCTGTAAAAAACGTGAAGCTGTAAAAAGCATATAGCTATAAAAAGCCCGAAGCTGTAAAATGCGTGAAGCTGTTTTTAATTACGAATGAAGGCAAAATAAGATATTATATAATACAATCCCATATAAAACTAGTGCATGATTTGAAAAAAGAACTTACGTTTTACGTCGAAGCACTAACTAATTAAGCTATAACTTATTTACATGTACATAGTTGAAAGTTCTACGATTGTTAGTTTGTATTGTAAGCGAAAAATCTCTAGAATAATTGTATAAAAGAAAAAATACAAAAGCTATTTACTTAATAATTTTGCATTATTTAAAGTAACGGTAGTCAGAGAGAACGGAGCGCCAAACTCTACAATCCCAGTATACTTCCTTCGCCTCGCCCTCTACATACGCACTCATTGTTTTACGGAAAAGGCCGCTGAATGTTCACGCGGGTGAGTATTCAATATATTATAAATTCAATTTACCTTAGTTAAGCTTTAGAACATGACACCTGATAGAAATAAAAAGCGAGTATTAAGCGCTAAGTATGCAATTACTTAGGGAAAGCTTATTCTCTTAAGTCCGTTCTTTTTCCTTTAAGATTTTTAATTTTTAAAAGAAAAGCTTTACACGATTCAACACTAAGTAATAAGCTATATGGAGAAACAAATTCGTAAATACACTTGTTGCGAACGTCTACGCAAGCTCTGTTAATTTATTTTCTAAATTTGTTTATTTTTTTTATATACACTCGGAGGAATGGTTATATTTAAAATATTTTCATTTCGCCGCTCTGGTAATACAAAAGGCGGCGTTGAGTTCCGCCACTCAACACGCAATGTCTCGATACTGGGTGGAAAGTGGAAAACGGGATGTTTTGATACTAAGTTCTCTCTGACTACCCTGCAATGCGGGAAAAAAGCGTAAAAATATGGAGAATCAATATATAAACAAAAAAAATTGATAATCGCTACCAAAATTTAGACAAATTGTACTTTTACGATTCGAACCTGCACACTTAATATTAAAATTATGCTTTTCTTACTTTAACTATACAAGATATATGGTACTTTTTTCATCATTGGCATCTAAGTAAGAAAATAACGTCTCCTTTTCAAGAGAGTGGTCCATTACATCAGCACAATGGGTTAAATATAGAGCAGTCTCTGACCTTCGCTTGAGATGAATAGCCGTCATTGCTGTAAGTTGCATCCAAATATTTTGGTTATAGTAAAAATGTTAAAATCTAGTAAATACTAAATTCTACTTATTTTGTTACTGCATTAAAACTACGTTAACGGAAGTGTCGATTGTAATGAGTATTTTTTATCTATATATGACTTAAAAAAGGAGAGCTTACGAAGTTTCTTCGGTCTTCTCAGGTCTGAGCCATTAACTTTATTGAACCGGTGATAAATTGTTTGGCGTTGAAAAATGAGGCATTTTGAATTTAATGATTTGCCTTTGACTATATTTTTATACTATACGAGTATATATTCAGTATCTACTCGCATAGTATAAGGTCTTTCGGCTAAGATAAAATGACAAGTCCCTGAAAAATCTAAAAAACTCTTCAAGTATTATTAGCGATTATATTTTTACAAAAAAAAAATATTCCAGTCTCGATCCAAGCATAGTCTTAATATTAAACTTTACGCCCATATTCACAGTTATGTTTTTGATGGTCCTGATAATATTGATTGGCAAAACCTAACCCACCTCTTTATCTATAAAGATTGGAAAACTGAGTATATTTTCAATGTAAACATACACCCTAGTAAAAATCGAACCTATAACCATCGTTCTACTAGGTACTTCCAAAATATATGATATATTCAAAAACGAGATGATTTGTTGATTTTATTTTACAGCTTCATTTTTTTCGCATAACAGGATCAAAGTGAACCTAAACAATTGATTGTCCAATTTCCTTTGAAATTTGAAATATGAATGAATAAAGAAACTTAACATCGCACTTTTTTCTTTCTAGATCGGATAAATGAATACAATTTAAATATTCCCCCAAGTGGGGATAGAACCCACAACAAAACGCGTTTGCAGGTAGACGCCACTCACTGCACCACAAAGGCTTCATCTCATTATATTTGCATATTCTTGAAAATATAACGAGATTCACATTAATTAAAAAGATTATCCTCTCAATGTCATGGCAGGCGCTTAATTAGCTTCATTAATTACTTTTATTCATCAAATATTATTTATATTGATACAGCAATTAGAAGTCTAAATGCTTTTTGTATGAGAAGGCAATAGGATCCATAATTCCAGTCGGTTGTGTCAAATCATCAAAACAAAATTGCCGTCCCCAACATCAAGATATTGCCTGTTGAGGGGTGAATGTCAATTCCACGCTTTGTCTTACCAGATCGGAGAAATTTCTGCCTGCCCTGCTGTATATGTAAGTATATATATATATATATATATATATGTGTGTGTGTGTATATGTATAGTGTATATTTGCCCAATACCATTAAAATTAGGGAATACGGCAACAATACTCTTGGGAAATTATTAATTTTAATAAATCCATTCCTCAAAACTCGTTACAAAGAGTGGATTGCTAAATTCTACCATACGACGTCTTTAGGAGGCTCGAAAACTAAAATATCAACCAAACAAGTTCAAATAAGTTAGTGAACGGTGTATGAAAATTATTTATATAAAGTTTCAAGTATGTATAGAATTTTTTGTTTCAAAATATGTATTTGATTTATGATATTTAGTGTGAATAACCCGAAAATAAATAAATTAGTAGCCTTGTTGACGCGTAAACACGGGTTGCTCTAGTAACGTATATGTAAAATATATGGGTAGTGTAGATGTATTTTACAAATTTAATGTGTTTTAAGGCATGATTTAAAATAAAATATTAGAATTTTGCACTCTTTCTGTATATAAACTATAACTGTGCCAAATTTCATACTTAAAAAAATATTTTTAAATATCTTAAATGTACATAGAGCTGTCAGTTACATTTTTATTATATTTATGTATAAGTCATCATCGGATACGGACACATAAACAAATCGTACAGCAAGAATTGAGGCCAAAATAGCGTTGCAATATTTTGTTGTACAAATATATAGTACGGTGCATACTTGCGCAAGTTTTGAAAAATGGAACATCGATTTACTTAAAACATTTCGTTACATAAATCAATAATATATGCTATGAAATTAATAATAAACACAAAAAATCCCCTTTTTAAATGGAGCCAAAACAAAAAAAAGTACCGTACATTTTAAGTAAACTGAAAATAGCTTTATCCGTATGCTATTAACAAAAAACATTTCGACAGATGATGAAAAAGGAAATGTAAGAAGTTATCTTCGTAAATCATACTTAAGGCCAGTTATTTTACGTCACACTGATTTTAACTTCGCCCAAGTTCGAAATATATTATAGATGACGGTTATTGTATTAATACTGAATTTTATTTTTTCTTTAGATAATAATATCTGTACATTAGACATTTTAAACACATAAATCAAATGTGTAAGCAATATTACATTTTCGAAGCTTATTACATAACAATGTAAACATATATCTAAAGATAATAATTAATACCTAATTAACGTTACAAATTTTGAATATGATTACTTGGATAAATGTAAAAAAATGAGTAGAGAATGGAGTGTGTTAGGTAAATAAAATGGTAAAAAAGTATAGTTTGTACTTTATACTTAAAAAAATAATAATAATAGCCAAAATAAAAAAAAAAACAAAATTATTTAAATATTGAACGTGCATTATGCTACTCTTAAATAATGTTAATATCTAAGTATATCGATTATAAAAATTTATACATCATCGTGGCAAACTAGGCCAGTGTCTAACTGCACACGCGACAATTGTGAGTTGCGGAATATTGCATTATTAAAAATACTGCCTTAGCAACGAGTATGTAACACATATATACAAAAATGTATGCCAAACACATGGTAGTGTGTGTATTAATTAGTTTATTAATTTAATTTTATAAAAATAGTTGTAATAGTATGAATAAATAATATTCAAATTATTAATTCTATTACCCTGGATCCAAGAAAAATGTCCTGTGACTTATCCCACATATAAACAAGTCTCAATATATATATAATTGGATTGAAATGTGTCGTTAGGGCTGAATGTAATTTTTCATTACGTAATAAACTGGGTGAGGTTTTACGTTGAAGTTACTCAGATATAACAACTGCATTTAAAATCGAGCCTTATAACAAAGATTTAAAGAGTAAAATAGCTTCTCAGCATTGAGGCGACGTTTAGGCAAAGTGGAATCATATGATGGGTAAATTTTATTTGTAGATTTTTCAAGTAAATTTTGTTTTACTAGTGTGTTTATTTGAATATAAGTTTTATATATATATAAATTTTATTCAAATTTAGAGAAATGTCGTAAAACTTATAATTTCGTGGTGCTAGCCTATTATTTGTTGAGAAAAATTGCCAAGACATGGCATTCAACAGGCAAGATCACCATAAGTGGAGATTGGAAAGCCAATATTCAATAATAATGAATGGAAAATGAAATAAATTAATAAAACAAATATTACACATACACACTACCATGTGTTTGTTATACACATTTTTATAAATGTGTGTAAACACTGTTTAGTAAGGCGTAGTTTAAATAATGTAATATTCCAAGCCTATGAAATATAAATTATCTTTCATCTTCACGCTTTATCGCACATTGCAGGCACAGAGAACTTAGTGTCAAGACACTCTGTTCTCCTTTTTCCGTGTTGTCTGGTCACCAGAGCAGGGAAATGACAATAATTTGTATATAATCATTCCCCCGAGAGGGAATAGAATCTATAACCATCGCATTCACAATCAGACGCTTTCCCACTGTGCCAAAATGGCTTCAAATATAAATAATTATAGTACGTAAAAATATGATATTAATTTTTAACATTTGAAAGTGTAATTCACAAACTTAGGAAATTGAGAAACACTAAAAATATTAACGCAGGGGGATTCGAACCCGCGCCTGTGGTGAATGTTTTTCAATACGATATTTTCTTAGAAATACGTTCCCAGTTTCACACGATATAGCGAGAGCTGTAATGGATCTGGGTCGGCCGTGATTGATTGGTAACGTCGTTGATAGGCTTCTACAGTATATCGAGAATCGGAGTAATCAGATTTCATAAAAACAAAGGAAAATTATTGGTCTAGCTAATGATTTATTTTCGTTGAATTGCGGTCAGGCTTTTATTAAAGGTTATTCATAAATTCTTTTTGTTCATCTATATTCCTCATATTTCCCGTAAATACATATTTATATATATATATATATATATATATATATATATATTTATGATTTCTCTTGAAAATATACATTTGAAATATATTTTTAGCTATTATAGTTTTTTTGATAAAAAAAGCTAAATTAAAAGATGCATGGACATTGTTGGGGAAGTGCCTGATTGTGCTCACAATAGTTGTAAACTCAATTCCTACTATAAGTGGTGTATATATTATAAAAAATCTTATCATATAAAAGCTTTTAAAGTCTAAAAAAACTTATATTTTTTAAACATTTTTTAAAGTGTTATTCACACACTAAGGAAATTGAAAAAGACGTTTTTATACGTTTTCTAAATATGATTTTTTCTAAAAAAACATATTTAAGTAATTTCTAATAATATATAAAGCTTCATACATCTGTGGACCCACATGGAAACTCTCTAAGTTGATTTGGCTAAAATCCAAGTTAAGGTTGAAAATTTTTAGGCTCAAACTTATTTAAACAGCTTGTTTAACTTAAGATTAAACAAGCTGTTCTTAACTTTAGATTTATCGAAATCTTTAGTTACTTCAATTTTAAGTACTTCGCCTGATTAAAGAAGAAAGAAGGCTACTTTGATTTCCAATTTGTTTTACCATAGATTTTGACTTTTAACGATACCTTTTTTACACATATTTTCGAATCTAATGACTTTATAGTAACTTTTAAAAGTTATAAAATCTTTGGATTTTGCAATTTTGACACATTTGAAAATGAAACTATTGTATAGCAAGAATCCAGGGCAGTACACGAGGCAACTAAGACGTCGTTGGTGGTAGTTTGATATAATAATTGTATCAACTGACTGACCGAATGCCATCTCAGTCTACCTGTGACCACGGACTACTGTAAAGTACTCAAAACGTCGGGTTTTCTAAAATATATTTTCGAATACTAATAATATATGCGATTAATCTGATTAAAAATAGTTTAATTTCGGATTATTGTAATGTTTTTTTAGTACTTTTTGCAGCTTCACGTTTTATCCCGCTTAGACAGAGATAACCTAGTGTCAAAACACTCCGTTCCCCTCTTTCAGCCCAAAAGTAGGTGTTGAGTGGGGGAACTTAACACTGAGCTTTATGTTCTTATTAGCAGAGCTATAGCATATTTTAATAAAATCATTCCCCCGAGTGGGAACCAAACTCACAACCAATCGAACTTACAGTCAGGGGTTGTCCCACTTCGCCACGACGGCCTCTTTGTTGCTTAGTGTCTTCTGTATATATATCAAGCTATATTTTGACTTTGTATTTGCCTTAATTAAAATAAGTTTAAAAAAAGTTGCATATATTGTAGTTCACGTCATTATAAAATTTAAATGAAGAAATATATTTATATTTTAAGTAATACGTATATATATATATATATTATATTTACTTCAGAATAAGAAAATATCATTGAAAATTTCTGACACCTTTTCATGACAAGGCGTAGGTCAAATAATTGTAGCAAATTGAATTTTTATGACGACAAGAATAAATGTACGGGATATTCCTAGCTTTTTAGCTGACTAAATTTTCCATCTAATGAGACGTTTGAGGGTGTAATATTATTTAAAATGGTAAGCTTTTTCTTCAAGTTTGGAGAGGACTCCTAGAAACTCCATTCTTCATTTTACACCTGAATTTCAGACATTGTGTGTTAAATGGCGAACCTTAACGCCACGCTTGAAATATTTTCTCTGAGTTTTATCGAACCCACGACCAATTTCACATTGCGACAATATGGGTGCCTCACTCTGTAAAGTACCATAGCAATATTTATCCACTCAGAAACCTAGTCTATTTGAACTAAGACCTAATAACCTTCTCACACACTATATTTCAAACCAATTAATTACACTGGTCGAGTCAGATTTGCTTTTTGCTGGGTTAAGTTCGTTTCAGTAATTTCGTAATTTCATTTGAGTCTATCGTGTCGTATTAAGCTTATTCAAAATTGGATTTCGATGAAACAATTCCAGCCACCTTTTTATGTTCTATATTTAAAACGTGAGGTCATTGTGAGTGATGTTGGGACTATCGGATTGCGAATTAAATGTTTGTAATTTCGATCCCCATTTAGTGGAATACTTATAATTAAAACAAGCCGTGGTCGTGACTTTGTCCGTATAGAATTCTAAAATAAAAACAGCTTAAGTTACTCCTTATTTAAAAATTATTAAAAGTATATATTTGTTTATATCAATATATAAAAACTCTTCCATAAGCCACTGAGTGACTGACAGACCACGCCCAACCTAAACTACACTAAATTTCGTTCGTTTCGGCATTTAGTATGGAGTATTAAGTACAAGCAAACAAAGTTACGGCCGAAAATTAGTATAATGCAACAGAGAGTACCTAGTTTTCCGCTTTCTGCCTGAAATCGAGACACTGCGTTTTGCTTGTCGAAACTAAGCGCCGCGTTTGTTTTATCAAATCCAATACTTATGAAAAAGCTAATATATTTTTTTAATAATCGCTTATCAAGATAAGCAGAAAGAATCTGATTCTACACTTTCCGCTCGAATTTGAAACACGATGATGTGAATAGTGGATATGAACACCGCGCATTCCCTTAATAGAGTAACAATTTTCCAAGTAGTGATGGAACTCACGACCATTCTGTTTACAGTCCGACGCCGTCCAACTGCCCCATGAGTGCCTCTCGTGTATAAATCAATCTATATATAATCTAATCTAATTTATATAATAAAAATGTCGCTGTCTGTACACGGAGAATATATCAAAAAAATGTAATTGGGAGCATTTATCAATGTAATAATAGAACCTAAAATAATGAATGTCTAATGTCAGAAATGCCTTTACTTTTTTTTGGTAAGGTTCCGCTTCTGTTGAACAAGACAAAGCGCGGCGTTGAGTTCCGCCACTCAAGACGCAATGTCTCAAATTCGGGCTAATAGCCACTCTTTGACTACCCCGCTTTATATATATATAAAGCGTCGTATTTATTTCATTAATTAAATGTTTATTTTTACTTTTTTCTCCGGCTGCATAATTATCGTTAGATGTGATTCAAAGTCAATACAATGACGACTCGATCAAATCTGTACAATAATTCTAGTATGTGCAGAAAGCTTTGACGAGCATATCATTTGATAAGGGAAAAGCTTATTATTCCAACGGTGTTTATTATTTACAAAGGCACGAATGAATGCAAATGAATGTTTTAGGTTCTGTACTAAAACAAACACCGGACTGACGAATATGAAAACTCGTATTGGATGGAATTGAATAAAGTTTGCTACAGATATGGTAAATATAAAAAAATATTTATTAAAGGCATTTTATTAAAATTGTAATTCGAATGAAAATAAACCTACCCTTTGATATTTGTTTTAGTAATATTATTTTAGAATTAAATGTTAATTGGAACAATATTTTGTACTCGTATTTGAGATAATTTTATTAATTTTAAATTAACTCAGCGGGATTCAAACCCGCGCCTCTTGAAAACCTTCTAAATAGACATTTTGTCTTGTATGGTGGAACATCACACTTAAACTTACTAGAGCAGAGAAATAAAAATAATTTAAATATAATCATTCCTCAGAGTGGGAATTGAACCCACAACCATTGCAGCCAACCCTGTCCAACTGTGCCACAATGGCCTCAAATAAAATCAACTGTTTTATTAGAATAACTTTTAGAGGTATATTATTTCGTATGATAATTAAAAGCAATTATTTTGTTTAAAATTATGCCATACTAGCGAATAATTCGCCTGTGAAAACTAGATGACTATTTCGTTTTTTTGCCCGCCCGCGTTCTCATTTAAATTACAAACTTAGCTTACATTTTTAATTTAAATCTATAATTATATAGAATTTCAATTAAAAATATATAAAATGTTTATAATGTAACCTTTTTTATTTATGAACGGATTGAACTAAAATAAACACTAAGTGTTAAGGAAACTTTACTCAAATACAACAGTCAAAACTGTATTTACATCGGCTAAGCCGTTTCTGAGATTATTAAAAAAATATTTTTTGGGTTTTATATTGTGATAAATGCCCATAATATTTTATCTCATATATCTTCCATGTACAGACAGAGTTGGTTTAAATATTTATTATATGTATAGATAGACAAATTGTTGTTCATATAATAGCATGAATAACAAAATTTTCAACATAAACTGTGTAGTTTTATAAATCAAGCCATTTATTGTAGAAATTTGGCTAGTTTCTGTGTAATTTCATATTCCACCGGCTAGTCAACTGCTAGCTATTTAGTTAAATTAGCAGTGTATGTTCTTAAAAGGAGAAATTTTCTTTTAAGAAAATAGCAGACGAGATACGAAAACCTTATCATTATAGATTTTGCTGATTTTTTATGGCTATTCATATAAAACAACAAGTAATTATTTCTTGGCTAAAATCTATTAAAGAGAATTTAAATTTATTTTTAATATCAAATAAACAGATAAATTTAAAGTACACGTTTTGATTAAACTAATATATTATAAAATAAAACTTATATATAAATAAACTAATATTTTATAAACTAATAGAGTAACATATATATATATATATTTTTTAAATCTATTTTTATTTAGGATCTTTTTATGTAATAATACAAAAATGTCAGCCCCATCGTTCCCTAAAAAGAGTAACATATATATATTTTAAATATTTTGTATATTATATACATAATATTAAGTAAAAACAAAAACTTATTACAAATATTAACTTATTCAATATTATTTTTAGGTACAAGTATACAATTATATATACGAATGATACAATTTTTTCTCGCACTATTCTTGAGGCACAGGCTCATGACACTCTCGGTTACCAATTTCCCATCTGCTTCGAGATGTTTTATATATATTTCTTACACATAGATTTATCTCCAAACAACGTATAACCTAGCGCAATTTTTATTTTCGTAAAAAGTAAATAAACCCTTGTGTCTAAGTATACATATAATAAAAATGTAAACGATCGGTGTCCGTACATGGCAGATATAAGAGGAAAAAGTAACATCTATAATAAAATTCAACAACCTATTCTAGATTTGTTTCTGCAGAAGTTTGAATGTAATGAAGCTTAGTGTCAGAAAATGCTAAACAAGAATAGTCAGAGTATAAAATGCGTTGAGTTAAAATGTTTGAATTTCACGCAGGATAGCCAAACCATATTGCATTATGTATTGAAATTATAACTTTTATATTAGAAAAGAGAAACTGTTATATTTGCTGAGAGAATTTTTCAAAAGAACCGTCTATTGAGCGGAGAACCGAGGCGGAAGCTTCATGTACGTAATTCGACGATTCAAAGGTGCTTGTCAAACTGTATTCAAATAACCAATAACCAATATTTTGAATTTAAATTGAATTTAATATCTATTTGAAGCAATTCGAACTGAATTTTAACTCGCTTTGTGTGTTTGGTCGTTTGTAACCAAATGATGCATATGAGAATAACTTCGAATTTAAGTAATGGTATTTATCATTTCTTCGCCATTTTCTTATATATATACTTACGCATTATTTAAAGAATAATATAAGAAGTTAAATACATATAATTGATACTAACTTGATAGAAATATTAATTCAATAGGTACATTATATGAAAAAACTCCGCCACAGAACACGCAATCGAAAGTCGTGAATTTCGGTGGAAAACAAAGACACCGGGGACACCTCTCTGCCTGTCTTGTAACTTGCATATTATTTTACAAAATTAAATGCAAATTAATTTTTCATTTAAATGTAGTAGTTAAAATTTAATTTTATTATAAAAAAAACTACAAAATATAAGGTACACATATTAGTCAAGCTGATAGTAAGAAATATATATTTAAAATAAAATTATTATATTTATGTACCAATTTTTGAAGTCACAGAATTGAGGTTGAATTAAAATTATTATTTCTACCATCTGGTTATTTATGGCTATCACCTTAGCTTTTTCTACTAATTTCCGCAAAACTGTATTTATAGCTACGAAGATCCATGCCAATATTCCATTAATCAAAAGATGTTTCTTGAAAAATGAGTTTGTAAATATTTCCGCCCAAGGCATCTCCTAAGCTTTCATGGCAACGCCCTGTGCCCGCAGCAGTTCTAAAAATCACTTGTCGTCGTCTTTATATAATATATATAATTTAGTTTACCATTGTCTCATATGCTGAAACTATAATCATTTAGGACTAGCAATATTAGAATGAAAAATATATTTTTGGCTTACAACAAAAATAAGTTGTAATAAGCGCATCAGAATTTTGACGTAGAACGCATGGCTTAGCTGTCAAAGCGATTGGATGGTTTACAAGAGGTGCGGGTTCGAATCTCGGTTCGTTCAATTTTTTATACGTTTTCTAAAAATATGTTTTTCAATTTCCTAAGAAAATTATCGAATAACACTTTAAAAAATAGCTGTGCAATATTATATACATAAATTGATAGTTATATAGATCTTATCTTAGGAAATGGAATCATTGCATAAATAATTTAGTAAGTCTGTTTATAAACTTTTGTCTAATATAATCAGTTTATTTCTCTGTATAATTTAATAATAATGAAATTTATTATTAATAATTAAAAGAGCTTAAAGTGTTCTAGTATTAATATCTTGTGTATAAGTGAAAATTTAACTGGCTAATATATTCATATGTGTTACGTGTTTTTTAGTTATTGTTAATGCTGTTTGTTTTCGCAACTTTAATACAATAAAATAAAATTAAAAAAAACAACAAAAACACAGTTACTGAGTGACTGACTGACAATGTACAGTTCTAAACTACTCGACGGTTATAGCCAATTTTTTAAGTGAAGGGCGATTTTACACTGTATAATCGACTATCCGTGTCTGGGTGCCTTTAAATGAAAGATTCCATACTTCAAGCGTTATCGGTTTTATGCGCCATTGGGTTTTGACGATTGTTCCATTAAGAACCATTCATTGACCAATAAGTAATGACTGAAAAGATTCCTGAGAATATAAGGGGATGCTTTACAAAGACTTAATTTAAATACTGTATAATAAGTGACAGTTTACTCAATAGACATATAGGTTTTGAACTCTAAATTCTTTCTTTTTTTTTACCAACAATTTTGTTTTTACGAATGAAATTCAGTCTTTTGTACTTCAAATTTATTCTTTTACGAATGAAATTCTGTTTTTAAACTACAAATGTTTTTTTCAATTCTAAATTCAGTTATCAAGCCTGAAAATAAGCTTTACAACTTTTACGTTTTAAAATTATGTTATAATTGACTTTCCAATTTATTGTATTAAATATGAAATTAAATGTAGTTGTATATAATTGTATTTCAAATTCATCCTTTTGAAAGGACAAAGTATTTGAATAGGAAGAGTTTATAGTTAGAAGTTTGAAATAGAAAATGTAAATGTAAATAAGGTGAATTTGATGATGAAATCGTGAGGTTCGTTTCTGGGTTCATTAAGCACTAAATTATATCCGAAATGCCTGAAATTTTGGCAAAATTTATTTATTTTATTGTAAAGTATTTTTCAAAAATAATCTGACATTGAGATTAATCTAATATTATGATTTGAGATAAAAAAATTATATGATATGACATAAAGCGTTCAATAGATATCAAAACAGTATTAAAAAACTTTGAAATAGCATACCATAGCAGTGTCATAAGGTACAGTTAGTTTATTGATAATTTTAAATAAAGACAGTAAAAGAGAGCTGAGTGCCAGACGTGTTTTACTTTTGGTATTAGAATTGAAACTTCAAACTATATACAGAATACTGTACATCAATACACATTAATATGCTAAGGAACAAAAAAAAAATCAACGCCGTTCCAAAATGATGCGGACCGTCAGCTATGACATTTGCCACAGTTGAAGTTTATATGAAAAATATATGCAGAAAACCAATATATTTCAGTAAACTACGCGACTAAATTATTTCGAGTTTTCGCCAGTCCGCGTTCGTACTTAAATCTCAAACTTTGCCTAAATTTCCAATTTGTTATTAGTTAAATGGCTGTAATGGTTGGTAATGGCTTCTTATTTGTGAAGCAATTAAACTGAATAAACACTAAACGTTATGGGAAGTTTACCAAAATATAATAGTGATGCATTTGAATTAGTTGAGCCGTTTCTGAGATTAGCGTGCACAAACGCACAAACGTACACAGATATTGTTACATTGATACATTGATAAATGCCCCCAATAATATTTTGTCATACATCTTCCATATACAGACAGCGATCAGTTACATTTTAATTAAATGTATATATTTTTGAGCTAATGTAAAAATTGATAAAAAAGCGCTTCTCAATTAGGCAGAGAAAACCTAGTGTCACAACAGTCCACTCTCCATTTTCTTCCCGAATCAAAACATTACGTGTTAAGTTGCGGAGCTTAACTCAGCACTTTGTCTTGTCACCAAAGTGGAAAAATTATTTAATTACTTATATGCATTACCCCGAGTGTGAATCGAACCTACAGCCGTCGCGTATAAAATCAGACGCTGTAATTATACCACGATGATGTCATTGATATGGATGTATACTCGTATTTATTTAGTTTTAAAATAATAGCTACCCTGACCGACATAACTACATATGCAGCCAAAGCCATTGGCACTCAAAGTGTATGGAAATATCGAGAGCTCGATATGTGAATGGCTGTATGTATTGAAGTCATATATGTTTGAATTGAATTTCAGTAATACGGGTTCCAAAAAAAATACTACTTTTTGATATACTATTTGTCTACATCCACATCTCCAGCTTATAGAGAACACAGATAACTTAGTGTCAAGACACTCCGTTCTCCATTTCTCGCCCGTTTTCAAGAATGTGAATGATTGTTTGCGGAATCAGACGCCGCTCTAAGGTTTAGGACTGAATAAATTATAATAAATTTATTATGTTTGTCTATAAATACTAATAATCCCTTTGACGGACAATAAACGGGCAACGGGACAGTAAACTAACCATCGAGGCGCCTTCGTGGCGCAATGGGACAGCATCTGACTATACACCCAATGATTGTGAGTTCGAATTTCACTCTGAAGAATGATCATTATTTAATTATTTTCATTTCTCCGTGTATGTGGTAATGTTAACAAGACACAGCGCGTTAAATCAGAATATCTCGAATTCGGATGGAACATTGAGACGGGAGTGTCTTGACACTAGGTTTTCTCGGAACACCCAGCTATACGGGAGAAAAACGTGAGGGGTTTATAAACTATTATTATTTGGTATTTTATTATAATATATACATATAATAAAAATCTTACTGATCACTGTTTGTATATGGAAGATACATGAGAAAAAATATTATTGGGGGCATTTACCAATGTAATAGAACACAAAAGAATGATTCATAATTTTCTTTTCTAAATATCTATGTGTCTGTATGTGTACGCTAATCTCAGAAACGGGTTCGATTTTAATGAAGTTTTGACTTTTGTTTTTTGGTAACCTTCCCTTAAAATTTTGTTTTTTTTTCAATCGATTCATAAGTAAAAAAGCACAAAACAACAATTTAAATTATAAGTTAGAGCAAAATTTCTGATTTAAGTAAGGACGTGGAAGGAGGCGGACCAAAAAAATGAAATAGTTAGTTATAGTCGTGTAGTTTACGCAGGCGAAGCCGCGAGTGGATCGCTAGTGTATGGCAAATATTGGCTTTCTCAACTTCTTCTGCATATAATTAGCTAAAATTATGCCAAATTTTACACTCCCATATACGCATATATTTTTTTAAAAAAGAAATAGAATTTGTTATATAGATTTACCACAACAATCGAGTGTACAGTCTCCTCCTTGTCTCTTTCAGCCATTCTTCATTCAAAATATAAGGTAATAAACATAAACCGAAAATTCATTAAAAGACGTATCATTTATTAATTTTCATTTATTAGAAAAATACAAGTTAAAACAAATGTCTAAATTACAAAGAATGTTTTAGTGAATTTATTAAAATTAATACAATAGCTTTACCTACGAGGAATTTATAAATAATTATATTTAAAAATATAAGGAATTCAAACCAAAAAACACATTTTCCTCATATATCAATTATTAGTTAAAATAATTTTTGGATTACGCTTTTTCCCGGTTAGTAGGGTCCTTAGAGAATGCCTAGTGTCAAAGTAAGCTTGTATTACCAAACGATTGGAAAAAACGAGAAAATGAATTTAAATACTATTATTCGGGATCGGGGATCGAACCCACGACCATCCGTGTTTACAGTCAGATTAATTTGTATAAATACAATATATATTTACACCTATTTACGTATTTTTATTCATATTTATAACTATATAGGTTATTAGTTTACAATCTTTATTAATTATGCTAGTGATGTGTTTATTAATTCTAGTGCTACACACATTATTAAAATAAATTAAAACAAAAATATGTCATAAATATATTGCTACTTCATAAATATATTATTATATAAAGTGAGATATATATTTTAATATTAAAATTATACTATTTTACAAATCACATGCAACTTACACACAATATTTAGAAGAAAACTGATTGACTGTACAAAAAACATAGAATTAATAGCTCCCTTCTAAGTCTGATTCTATTCAAATTACATAATGAAAATGTTCAATGAATTATATGACGACTAACTTCGCACATTCTACGAGCTGTTATGAAAGTCTTATATAAAGCACGCAACACTTTTTCTTTTTATAGAGTGGAGCTTACACTTAGGTTCCTTGAGGAGCTTTTGGTTGGTTAGTTCCTTAAGAAGTGCAGGAAATTAGTAACAGGGGAATCCTTCCAATTACTACGAATGCTTTGTGACTCTTGCCATGCAATTATCAAAGGCTATAATTGCATGGCAAGAGTCACAAAGTCCACGTGACCAAAGTCACAAGTACCAACTAGTGAATGATATGATGAAATATTTATGCACATTCTAGTTTGAAACGTTAAATTTATATTAACCAAGCAACACGCCCCCCTTTTTCCCTTTTCTCAGGCGCTGGGTTCTCAGGAGCTAGAGGTGCCTCGCTAATTCTTCTCCGGGCAAGAGGGCCCGGGGGTTCCCGTCATGCGCTATAGTCGATCCTGGCACAAACAACAGCGCTGAGCAAAGTGGCTATTGCTAAAGCAATTTGTACACTTGCTATGACGACTAAATCGCGGGAGGATGGTTTAGATTCTTCTTCGGGACCGTCTCTGAAATTTTTTATTTTATTTGTTTCATGATTTTAATATTTTATTAGTTTCCAATAAATTTCTTAGTAGAATCCTTTTTTTGTTTTTTTATTCTGTCTTCACATCACTTATCTCCTTTTCTTGCCTAATTTTAAGGCAATGCTATTTTGATAGTGAAACTAAACGCTGCACTTTGTCTTATCAGATTAAGTGAAAAACAATCTTTTGAATGTAGCCTAGAATATAGACCTTCAGACGAGTGTTAATCGAAATCATAGTCATACTGTAATTTCAAACAATTCCAAACAGTCTCATTCCAAACAAACTCATGAAGACTATGCATGACTAGCTGTAAAAAACTATTGAGCTCAAAGTCAACATTTCTACTTTATATTTCTACAAAACCTGTGAACATAGAACAGAAGAACAAGATGTAAAAGTGCGAAAATAAAATTGTTTTTTTTAACAAATAATTACTCCGAAATCTAATGTTCTCAAAAAAACCTACATTTCGTTCCCGCTACCTACCGTAATGAAACAATTTTAATATTTTTAAATGTTTAAAAGAACCTAAAAACGGAACGTGAATTTAAATCTTACCCATGATCAAACCCAGGTGGATCAAATATGGTCCTAGAGCATTGTACAATTAACCCTATAAGTAGACACCCAGACGCCGCCCAAAGTATAGCCGCCGTTGCTCCCGCACTCACGCCGCTAGATTGTCCCCAACCTCGAGATGTGTGTATTGAAACGGCTGTAAATGTATTAATTGTTGAAAAAAATGTATTAACTTGTATACAACTAACTGATTCATTTTTGAATACATATATTAAATAGCTCATCACAACTTATAATGCGCGATCAATATATAGTATAAAACAGAAAAAATTTAATATAATATTTTATGCGATTAAATCATTAAGAGCTGGTTATTAATTAAATGGCGATGGTTGTGGGTTCCATCCGCATTGAGGCAAAAATTTGGATTATTTTCATTTCCAAATGCCTTCGAAGCTGAGTGTAACAGCAACTGACTGTAAGCCCGATTGGTTATGGGCTCAATTTCTAATCAAGGAATCATACTAAAGCCCAGCGTTCAGTTCCGCCTAAGTCAGAAATTGAACAGAGTGTCTTAACAGTAGTTTCTCTCTAACTGCTCTCCTATAATATGCTGGAGATGTCTGAGCTAATAAATACGATAGTCTTGTAACTAAAAGAAAAACACAATATGAGTTTTTTACCTAACCTATGCATACACCCTGTGGTGATTTTCCATTGACCATCTTTTTAATTGCCTGGTTCCCTTTCGTTCTATATAAATAAATAAATAAATGTACACATTTGTCAACTAAACTTGGTTGTCCCAAAATACTTCAAATGTTGCGACAATCTCATTTGATGTCCAAAAAATTGTAGCATAAAAAATTATACCATTTTTATTTCATACTAGAACTTCGTATAAATACCAACGGCAAATACGTGAAGTTTAATTAACGCTTGAAAATCTAAATTTCGCTATATTCAAAACTTTCAGACAAATTATTTTTAATATTGTATAGTAGGTGATGTTCGCAGATCCGTTTGCATAAGTTCTACGTCTACTTCTCTCTTGTTGACATTATAATAACTTATCTTAAGGTAATTTTCTGGTCTCTAAGATTTAGACATCCAGACGATTGTAATTTGTTTTTAGTTTAATTATTTTCTCTCACGGCAGACAAAGAGGACCGACCTAATGATATTCCGTTCTCCGCTTTCGTGGAATTCGAGAACGAAACCGTATTGAATGCCGAAACTCAACGCCCATCTGTTTTACCGGAGAAAAGAAATAAAAACAATGCAAATATAACCATGCCATCAAGTCAGAATGGAACCCACAACCACAGAGTTAAGTCAAACGCTATCCAACTGTACCACTATGACTAAAAAGTTTAATGGTTTTATTTGTTACCATTTGAACTTCAAATGCTTTCGGGGTGAGAGGTTGTTTGTTTGCTTTTAAAAAAAGCGGCGTTTAATTATTCCTTATATAACTATAAGCTGGTGTATTATGGTTCTAAAACAGTTATTCTGGATCTTTATTTTTTATGTCAACGGAAAAAGCATTACACTGATTTTTTTCTGTTTAAGCGGCTTTTCCTTATTTCTTATAATTTAGCTTGTCCATTATCTATTATATAAACCATATTAATATGAAACTACATCAGGTGTTCCCCTTTTCGAAATTAATTATACCTTGTATAGTCCTGTCCAGGGTTAAAAGCTATACAACAAAATATGTTTCATTCAACAAACAAATTTGTAATTCGTATATTGATGTTCTATAATGTTTTTGTATCCCCCTTAATTATTTTATTGCAAATATATTCAATATATACATAGAATAGATTTTTAAAATAATACATACAATGCTTCTTATACAAAAGTGTATGTAAAACATGTAGTAGTATGTGTAATATGTTTAGTATGTAAATTTAATTATATTTTTGTCTTTTTCATGCTTAGTGGTCGAATATATTGCCTTTGTGCACTGCTTCTTAAACTATGCCAAACTTCAAACACCTCCATTGGCATAGCTTTCGTAAAAACAAGACCATTTTTAAACTTTACGTTTAAATAATAGATTATATACTTATATTAGATGTATATTTTAATTGGAAAGTCACTAAAAACCACCCCTTTTTTTAAATAAAATGAAATTAATTACATTTACTACAATATAGTTTTCTAAAATAGAATTCAATCATTATAATTCTTATGCGAGTAACGTAACTAACTTAAAGTGAACTTAGACACTTAAAAAGAGCTTTCAGAAAATCTCTCCAGCATCGTCTGTATCAAAGCAATGTACGACTGTCTATGGAGGACTGTAATAGGGAGGTATGATTATATTTAAATAACTTTCATGTTTCTGTTTAGGTAATATAAACGGCGTTTAGCTCCGCCATGTAACAAAGAAGGTCTCGATTATTCGGTAAATAAATGGAATTTCTTAAAATAATTTACTCTCTGTACCTATATGCGTGAATATGCAAACGTCCATATACTAACATTGATACCCCCTTTTAAGAAAATTACAAGGATGGAAGACTTATGTGTTTGATATACACGTTTATATAAAAGGACCTACACGTTGCCAAGGCAACGCATTGTTTACGCATAAATGTACTAGTATATTGAAATATACGGTAAGATACTACGGCGTCGGTAAGATACTACGACACGCTTTATGCTTGCCAGATATAGGCTAAAATCGAATCTTTGTAATACTCTGAAACAAATGGACGCCTCTATTACATATTGTCTGGATGAATTATGAAAATATGAAAATCGTGAAAGTTATATCATTCCTCAATCTGAAGAAGACCGAGAACGATAATTAATATGGTAAAAAAAATAAAAAACAACATTATTTTTTACGGTATCAGAGCATGGTAGTCAGAGAGAAACTAGTGTCAAAATATTCTCCAGTTTCCGCCCAAATCTGAGACATTGCGTGTTGACGGGCGGACCACAACGCCGCGTTCTGTCTTATCAGTAGAGCGGAGAAGTAAAAATAACCTAAATATATTTTGTTAACATTTTATAAAATGTTATTCCCACACTAAGGAAATTGAAAAAGACATATTTAGAAAACGTATAAAAATTTGAACGCAGCGGGATTTGAACCGGGCGCAGATTCAAATCCCGCTGCGTTCAAATTTTTTTACGTTTTCTAAATATGTCTTTAACCTAAATATAATCAGAAATCGAACCCCCAATCGCGATTAGAATAAGACGCTATCACACTGTGCCACAATGCTTCCCTTATTTAATCTAGCCTAGTAAATTGAGTATACTATTTTTCCATTACCTTACTTTATACAATACTGTCACGCTATAGCTTGGAGGTATTTTCCAGTAATACAAAAAGCATTTTGACATCGTTCCTAACATCCTTTGACCGTTATTTAATTATCCAATTGTTTGAAGTCAAACCAAATGTGAATACTATTTAAAAGTATCTCCAGTACCCAAGAAATAGAGATAAATTGAATATTTGATATGAGATAAATTGAAATTCAATACAGTATATATTATAATAAAGTTGCTTTAAACTTTGCTTGGATAAGTTAACCGATGTAGTTACTTAACTTTGAATATTAGTCCAAGATGGTATTATACAGTTATCTTAATAAAAATATATGTATATATATATATTGTTAACTGCACTTTAAAAAAAACAATACAATTACAAAAACATTACAGAAATTAAGTGAGCAACGGTGGACTTATCTCTAAAAGAGATTTCTTCCAGCCAACCTGTAGAAGTGGGTGAAGGCAATACAGCGGGATAGCAGTACTGTGTGTGTGTGTGTGTGTAAATAAACATATACATAAATACATACATACCTATTCGAATACATGTATAATATAACTATATATACAATAATAAATATAAAATAAGAGTAAAACGGTCATTTTATTGATAAGTGCTCTCTGATTTCGAAATTAAATGCATCATAATTTAAATAGAATAATAATAATTCCCCAGAGTGGCAATCGAACCCACTATCAATCACGTTAACAACAAAATGCAGTACGATTGCACAAGGACGGCCTCCTGGATATATAGTACCTGCAGCTAAAACACTAAAGCCTCCAGCAGGAATCCCAAGGCCCATGTTAAATTTCTGCCTTTCTTCTATAAAGGCGACACTGCCCATAACTAAAGTTGATATGCCGCATACAATCTGCAACAAAAGAGAACTAAATATTATTTAAAATAAATTATTTAAAAATAGAACTAATTATGCGGCGTTGAGTTCCGCCACTCAACACGCAGTGTCTCGATTTCGAGCGGAAAGTGTGGTACGAAGTATCTTGTCACTAGGTTTTCTTGTTAACCTGTTATATTGGAAAAAGCTTAAAGCTGCAAAAAAAAGAAAGTAACTTATATAGTATCCTTCCTGGCGTGGTTGTCAAGGCATGCATCAGATTCATGCAATGAAAATAGCAAATTCTCGTTAGTTTTGGACACTGGTGCATATTTTCAATCATACAGCAGGACATCAAGAAGTAGGTCAAAATATCATTGTAAAATGTTCTTACATTGATGAATTGATTTATTGATTGTATATATAATCTATACATATAATAAACATTTTTATACAATAATGTAATTTAATTATAATACATATAGTATAGATTATATGATGATATCGATCGCTGTCTGTACATGGAAGATATATGAGTAAAGTTATTATTAGGGGGGGCATTTATCACTATAATACATTTATAATGTTTTTTTTCTGTTTGCCTGTGCATACATGCACGCTTATCTGAGAAATTACGAAACCGACTTAAATGCAGTTTTTACTACTGTATTTTGGTAAATCACCGTTGACAATTAGTGTTTATTTTATTTCAATGATATCATAAATAAGAAAGTTACAAAGCTAATAAAAAAGTATTCAGAATTAAAATTAAAATAATCTGTAGTATTACAAAAAAGACAGTGGTCCACGGACCACGGATGGACTACTTCAAAGAGTCTAATCGTCAAAATTTATACAATGTATTTTCGAATACCAACATTTCGAATACGTGATTATTCTTCTTAAAACAGTTTCATTTAAAACTTTTAATAAAATTTTTGCTTTGTGGCGATTTTATTTCAACTATTCTAATACAAGTTTGTAAAAAAAGAAAGCAGTGTGGAGAACGGAATGCAATTTATGACGAGGCCATCGTGGCGCGATCGTGGCGCGTCTGACTGTAATCGCGATTGGTTGTGGGTTCGATTTCCACTCGGACAAATGATTCTCCTCTAGTGAACAAAACGTGGCGTTCATGATCTGCCACTCGACACGAAATGTTCCGAATTCGAGCGAAAAGAGGAGAAAAGTGTGTCTGGATACTAGGTTATCTATGACTGATTGACTCAAACAATATATATAAAAATAATAGCTCATTGCATCATCTTTATTTATTTTTAACAAAACCTACAATGAAATTACATTATTACAGTATTACAACATTTCCCGTATATAGGCAATTAAGAAATTTCATATCATAATGCCAATGATTGAAGTCACCCTGGCGCGTTGGAGCAGCGACTAACTGGGATCGCGATTTATTATGGTTTCAGGCTGCAGTTCACACTCGGGTGAATGTTAAAAATGTTTTTATTTCGCCGCTCTGATAATTAAATACAAAGCGCGGCGTAGACTTCGTCCACTCAACACGCAATTTTTCGATTTCAGATGTAACGGAGAGTTTTTACACTAGGCACTTTATGCTAATTGAAGAAAATGTTAAATAGAACTAATATTTAAATAGAACTAATATTTATTTACCTACCAATACTTTGAAATTTCAGGACGAATCAATTTAATTTTAAAATACACGCATACAATTTCCTCAATTTTTTTTTCACTACCAAAATAAAAGACAGATTTATATGCATTTGCCTTGTCTTGTCTTTGTATCCAAAGTCAAAGTCAAATTTGTAATATCCTTAAAGGTACATTAAAATAATTTATGCTTTAATATAGTATATAAGATCGTAATTTTTTCTATTACGCCAAAGACCCCTGCTTCTTACATCCAATTCGTTAAGCCGCAAATAATAATAAATAACCTGTTATAAGCCTTCATTTGTATTCATATGTTTAATGAGCTTTTATTTTCAGGGAGTATTATTTATTCGAAAATCATTAATTAATTGATCCTGGCGCAACGGGACATTGTCTGACTATAAGCGTGATAGTTGTGGGTTTGATTGCCACTCGGGGAAATAATTTTCATATTCCTGCTCTGATCAGTTAAATTACGCCTCTCTGAAAGAAATATCTCGAATTCGGGCGGAAACCGGAGAAAGTTCTCCGCTTTCGGCCCGAATTGCCAAGTGCCTTCAAAAACAGTGTGGAGCAAAAAAAAGTTAAAAATGCAAAGATTAAAATTTATCAACAACTGACATTAATATAACGAGCGGTCGTAAGATGCACCTGGGTGCAAATTTACGAATTGATATATGAATATCAATTCGTATATCAATTCGTAAATCAAAACTAATTTTCTCATAAGAGAAAATTAGTTATATCATTATATTTATAACTTTTATGTTAGTCACTGAGGGACTTACAGAAACGGCTGTTTTGCTGAAAAGGCAGAAAACAGACGCGACTACTGGGCGTAGAAAGGTCAAATTTATTATATAGGTGGTTTTGGGAGTTTGGGGGAGATTTCAACGAGAAATGGTAATGATTGCAAAGGAATTTTGTGGGAACTCGTCGGGAACGAACTTGTTCGAAAGAGCGCTTTTTTAGCTCCAGAGTTCGCAAGCTCGTTACTAAATGAGTGAAGATGGCGCCAATTAAACTAATGTGGTCTCGTTTACTCGCAAAATTATAAAAAGTAATTTAATTGACACCTAACCTAACAACAACCCTAATGATTTACATAAAAAATATATTTTATGAATATTCATTCATATATATATATATAAATATATACATAATGTACAATGATCGCTTATGTACTGACGTTCTGCGTAATTAGTTAATTAGTAATTAGTTTTTTTACACACCCCCCACATATCAGGGTAGTCAGAGGGCATTCGAGAAACATTGCGTATTGGCGGCAATGAACGCTGAGGTTTGTCTAAGTCACCAGAGTGAAGAGTGAAATTGTTTTAAATATAATCATTGCTCTGAGTGGGATCAAACCCACAACCAATCGCGCTTACAGTTGGAGCCGGTTAGTTAAATAGTTGAGTTTAGTAAAATATTAAAACGCCAAAATAAACAATGATATGGCGATTACCTCTAAATATAAGTCTTGTTTAACATTTAGTATTTCGGTATTAAATAAATATCATAGTAATAAGAACGTTACTATTAAGCATTTTGAATAAAACATATTTTAGAATGAAAATTACATATTTACATAAAGAATTATCTTTTGTCTGATACCCTCGAAGCGTAATTGGGACGCGTCTATCTGTGAACTCGTTTGTTATGGAGACGATAACCACTTACGTTAATTTTTTATAAGCTTACTAAAAAATATATATTTTTTCACAAATACAGATTTTTTTTTATTTCATATACTATGTATATTTTTCATATAGTTTAATTTACGGAAAATTCAATAAAAACGGACTTATAAAGAAATTTAAGTATATGGTGTATAGCAACGATTAATATACTGTAAAAGGTCCGACTTTTATGAAGATCGAGCAATAAAAAGCCTATTCCTAATAACTGATTAAGTAAGGCTACTTTTATTTTTGCTATTTTTAGTAGTAATCTAGTAATATGTCGATTGAACAATATTAAGTGTATCGTGGCGCAGTAGAACACCGTCTAAACGGCCAATTTCCCACGCTGCCAAGACAAGGCACGGCGTTGAATTACGCCACTCCATATGCAAAGTCTGAATTATCAAAAGTTTCACGTTGTTTTGTTTTTAAAATGTAACAAACTTTTCACAAAGGTTTTTAGTTGCACTGACTTTATACAGTTTCTAATACACTACCTTGTTAGCTGTAATTTGTTGGCTAGATTTATTTTCAGCTTCACGCTTTTATACATATATTACATACAAATATTATTATTATTATATTTTATAGAAAAATCTCTACAGAGATGCTAACAACTAGTATAGCAATTTCGACCCAGCTGGATTGAGAACGCATAGGTTAGCGGTCCGAGCGCTTGGACGGTTTCCAAAATGCGCTGGTTCGAATCCTGCCGCGTTAAAATTTTTATACGTTTTATAAATATGCTATTCAGAACCTAGTGTCGTCACATTTTTTGAGTGGCGGAACTCAACACTGCGCTTTGTGTTAGGTAGCATAGCGGAGAAATGAATATATTTTAAATATCCTTTTTATATTCCTGAACAGCAATGAACACACTACCAATCACGTTCACACAGACACACGCCTGTACACGTCTGCACGTGTATTGGCTACTAAGAGGGCTATATAGTTTTTAATAAGATGGTTTTGACTACTATGTTTCTCAAATTATTATCACATATTAAGTGAAGACGGCCCGTTACCGCGTAAACACGCGTTGCCATAGCAACGACTATTTATACACTTGTATGCCAAACATATCATATTGTGAGTTACATTTATTTTACTAATTTAATTTATTTTTATGTTTCTATATAACCTGTAACTGTTTAAAATTTCAAACTCCGGCGTAGTTTTCGTAAAAAGGTGTACAAAATGTATGTACAACAGTGAACCCACCTCAGAACATTTTGTTTGACATTTTTGTTACGATACCAATTCAATTTGCTTATAACAAAATTTGATTCAAATTGATCGATGTTTTTCATAATATTTGATGTTTTTGTAAGAATTTTTTTAAAATCTTATATAGTAATTTAATTTCTCACCTGTCGTAAATATATTAAAGAAACTCATTTAACGCCTTTTAACGTAATTTAGCTGTTATGTTTGGACGAAACACTTTAAACTTACTTTTCTCGAATTTTTTTCTATGTTTTCTTCAAATATTAGTATAAACAATTTTGAACGTCATTATTTATTTATTTTAATATTTAAAAAGTGTTATTCACATTACAAGAAATATAAGTATATGGTGTATAGGAACGGTTCATATATTGCAAAATTGTCAACTTTTATTAAAACTGAGCGATAAAAAGCCTATTCTAAGTAACTGACTAAGTTAGGCTACTTTTGTTTATGCTATATTTTTTAGTAATATGACGATTGAACAATAATATTGAGGCCATTATAGCGCAGTAGTATAGTTGTAGATTGGAACAACTCTGGGGAATGATTATATTTAAATTAATTTCTATTTCACTTGGCTAAGACAAAGTGCGGCGTTTAGTTCCGCCACAAACCACGCAATACAATACGGATTATACTGAAAAGCGTATAACTGTATTTAGTCTTTCTGATAGCCGCTTTCTGAAAGTCCGGAACTTTGCGATGATTTACAAAATTGACTCCTTTAGGTGTTGACACGTTTAGTCCGGAGTCCCACATAACCGCGTTTGAGTCCCCGATCGGGCGCATAATGAAAAAAAGGCATTGATGCGTTTAGGGTCCTATAAAGCGGAAAATCTTTTCAGCTAACATTACTATTTTACTATTTTACTACTACTTCCCGCAATAAATACAGTTTTAAACAATTATTTGACCTGTGTCTTGTCATAAAAAGGAATAAGGATTCTTAAGAAACATCTTAACTAACATTAAATATAAATGTTTATATGTAGACATTTTATAAATTTTATAAATCTATATGCGAAAATTTCTAAATGAAACTATTTATATTTCGATTCGAAAATACGTGTTGGAAACTTTGAAGTCTCTACCTAGAGACCTATCACAGCAGAGAGCAAGATCAGTCAGCTCATTCTGGAAGAATCCAGGGCAGTACGCCAGGCTATGAAGAAATCGGCGGTAGTTTGATATAATAATTATACAAACTGACAGACAATGTCACCTCAGACTACCTGTGACCACGGACTACTGTAATGTATTTTCTATTACTAATAATGTACGCGATTAATCCGGTTAAAGTTAATTTCAATATGTGTAAAAATCGTGAAAGCCAAAAGTCTTATTATATGGACAAATTTAACGTAAATATGTTTTCGTAATGCTGACTAAAATATTTACGATCTTTGAAAGTGTAACTGAACACGAGCTTCACCTATATTCATATTTCAGTTTATGATTCAATAGAGGAAAATCTTAGAGCGCTACTATGACCCATTGGTGCGATTTGGTTTACTTTACACTACGAGTATACATGTTCGGAATTCGAAGACCGTACAATTTTTAGATCTGAACCTTAATATCCTTGTCGGACGGCCGGAGGACGATCGGGATTACACAATGAAATAACGCATGGATTAGCGGTCAGAGAGAACGCTTGAACGGCTTTCAGAGACGCGGCATCATTCTGCTGTGTTCAAATTTTTATACGAATAGAATAGAATAGAATAGAATAGAGAATAGAATAGAATAGGGGAGCCAGAATAGAATAGGAGCCAGAATAGATAAGAATAGAATAGAATAGAATAGAATAGAATAGAATAGAATAGAATGAGACAAGAATAGAATAGAATAGAATAGAATAGAATAGAATAGAATAGAATATAGAATAGAATAGAATAGAATAGAATAGAATAGAATAGAATAGAATAGAATAGAATAGAATAGAATAGAATAGAATAGAATAGAATAGAATAGAATAGAATAGAATAGAATAGAATAGAATAGAATAGAATAAATTAGAATAGAATAGAGATAGGATAGAATAGAATAGAATAGAATGAATAGAATAGAATAGAATAGAATAGGAGGAATAGAATAGAATAGAATAAGAATAGAATAGAATAGAATAGAGATAGAATAGAATAGAATAGAATAGAATAGAATAGAATAGAATAGGAGGTAGAATAGAATAGAATAGAATAGAATAGAATAGAATAGAATAGAGAGATAGAATAGAATAGAATAGAATTAGAATAGAATTAGAATGAAATTAAAGACCAGAGGGAATAGGAATAAGGAAGAAATTAGGGCCAAAATAGAATAGGAGCCTAAGGGCTAGGTAGAATAGGGTAGAAACAGAATAGAATAAGGAATAAATTAGAATAGGAGTAGAATAGAATAGAATAGAATAGAACAGAATGGGCAGAATGAAGGAGATAGAACCGAGAATAGAACAGAATAAGTCTTGGAGATGGGAGGCTCGGAGATAGAGACAGAGATAGAACAGGAGATAGAACAGAATAGAACAGAATAGACAGAATAGAACAGAATAGAACAGAATAGAACAGAATAGAACAGAATGGGAGCATGAGAATAGGGTAGAATAGAATAGAACAGAACAGAACAGAACAGAGACAGGCAGAACAGAACAGAGGTAGGGCAGGGCAAGCACAGGGCAGAGACAGACAGGGCAAGAACTGAAACAAGAACAGAACCAGACAGAACAGGAGACAGAACAGAACAGAACAGAACAGAACAGAACAGGGGAGCAAATTAGAACAGAACAGAACAGAACAGAGACAGAACAGAACAGAGACAGAACAGAACAGGAGCAGGCTTAGGCCAGGGCAGGGGGCAGGGCAGGGCTAAGGAGGGACTTAAGACTAAAAAGAACAGAAGAACGAACAAAGAACAGAACAGAACAGAACAGAACAGAACTCGGAACAGGAGGGGCAAGGAGACAGGAGCAAATTGGGAGAACAGAACAGAACCGGGAGTGGGGGCTTCAGAGACAGAGACAGGAGCAGAACAGAGACAGGAGAGCAGAACAGAACAGAATAGAACAGGAGCAAGAACAGAACAAGAACAAGAACAGAACAGAACAGAACAGAACAGAACAGAACAGAACAGAACAGAACAGGAAGGAACCCAGAGCAGAACAGAATTTAGAACAGAACGGGGCAGAACAGAACAGGGCAGAACCGGAGAACAGAACAGAACTGGAGGAGCAAAGAACAGGAGCAGAACAGAACAGAACAAGTGGGAGCAGAACAGAGCAGAACAGAACAGAACAGAACAAGAACAGAACAGAACAGAACAGGAGCAAGAACGAGAACAGAACAGAACAGAACGAACAGAACAGAACAGAAAGAACAGGGGCCAGAACAGAATTAGAACAGAACAGGAGCAAGGAACAGACAGAACAGAACAGAACAGAACAGAGTGGGAGTGAGACAGAACAGAACAGAACAGAACAGAACAGAACAGAACAGAACAGAACAGAACAGGGCAGGGCGCAGAGGCAGAACCCAGGGGGGAGCAGAGGCAGAACAGAGCAGAGACAGAACAGGGCAGGCAGAACAGAACAGAACAGAACAGAACAGAACAGAACAGAACAGAACAGAACAGAACAGAACAGAACAGAACAGAACAGAACAGGAGTAGAACAGGAACTAAAGGAGACTTAATAGAACAGAACAGAACAGAACAGAACAGAACAGAACAGAACAGGAGACAGAACAGGGTAAGAACAGAACAGAACAGAACAGAACAGAACAGAACAGAACAGGGGAAGCAAAAGAACAGAGACAACACAGAGACAGAACAGAACAGAGTGGGGAGCAGAACAGAACAGAACAGAACTTGAACAGAACAGAACAGGGGGCAGAACTTGGGCAGAACAGAACAGAACAGAACAGAACAGAACAGAACAGAACAGAACAGAACAGAACAGAATAGAACAGAATAGAACAGAATAGAACAGAACAGAACAGAACAGAACAGAACAGAACAGAACAGAATAATCTTTATTGCACACAAAAAAAAAGTAAAACAAAAGAAACACAACATACATATACAAAATATTTGCAAAGGCCTTTACGCTTAAAGCAATCTCTTACAGACAAGTGTTGGTGCATAAAAACTACTAAAAAATAATCTATAGTTTCCATTACCATTCCACTAATATTATAAATACGAAAGTAAATCTGTATGCCTGTGACGTCATCACGGCCAAACCACTGAACTGTTTGTGGTGAAATTTTGTACAGAGGTCTTCGGATAAATCCAATCCAATCCAATACCAAATCCAATCCAATTTTTGCCGAAATTACGAAACAGATATAGTTCACGCGGGCAAAGCCGCATGCGAGTCACTAGTAAGTATATAATATATAATTCTACATACACATACATGTACTCATACATAAATAACATAACATGTAAATAAACGATAATTAAAATATAAATAAATAGAATAATGATATCCAATTACTACTAAGCGATAAGCGATAAAGTCGCCGTCTCAAAACCTTTCTATACCCCATTTTTTATACGATTTATATATCAAAGACATTCCCGATATATTGCAAGTCATCGATAAAACTCAATATATTCGCATAATATTACTAAGTCAAGAAATGAAATGTTCAAAGAAATTTATTACTTGTCATATATTTTGTGTAAATACTAGTCGTAGCCTGCAAGTTTGTTTGCGTGGGCTATAAATTGTATAATTTCCGGTTTTACTCTCCGTTACCGTAGGAGTTTAAGGAAATCTTAGTGCTAGATTTCCCAAGAAACCTACATGCTAATTTCGGCTTTCTGCCTACAGTAAGTAACTTTGCCTGAGCATTGTCTGTCAATCACTTAGTAACGTAAGAGTTCCTTTTAGATATTGACAGAGACAAACTAGTGTCAAATCACTCCGCTGCTTACATTTCCCCCATTTTTAACCTAAGCAGGCTAGGAGAAGAATATCTTAAAATATAAACATTTAAGATCATCGTCGCATAGTGTATGTCGGGATGTGTGACGCGATACTTGTAGGAGCATTTATATTATTTTAATATTTTTACCCTAATAATTCAAAGTGCACTGAGGAAATTGAAAAAGACATATTTAGAAAACGTATAAGAATTTGAACGCAGCTAGATTTGAAACCGCGCCTCTTAAAAAAACCGTTTAAGTGCTCTGACCACTAAGCCATACGTTTTTTAAACATGTCTTTTTGTTAAACTGATGCTTTAAGCATTTTTTTAAATACCAATCAAACCCACAACCACTTATTACCGTTAGATATATTAATACTGCGCTACTATACCGTTAATTTAGCACAAAATAATTTAATTTGCTTATAACCTAGATATACAAACGTATATACAAAACTATAATTAGATGTACATATTTAAGTGGCAGCAAAACAATGCTGACTCACCGTTGTAAAGGCCGAATTCGGATTAAGAAATGAATTTTAATTAAGATTATCATAAAGGGCGGTTTTTGGGATGCCTCCGCAGTTTAGTGTTTCATAGTGAAATTTTGTATTTTAAAATAAAGTCTAATAATAATAAAAAAAAAATGTGCAAAATTTTTCGAGAAGTGAGATAGCGAAGTAATATTTCTTTCTCGGTTCCCCTATCTATATTAGACATTGCATGTTCAGTGGCGGAACTCAACACCGCGTTCTGTTATACCAGAGGGAGAAAATTTTAATAATCATAACGATTTTTCTGAGTGGGAATCTAAATAACCCACATTCATTGCGTTTACATTTTAAAATCCTTGTGTTAAAACATTTTTAGTAGCCATTTCTTATTCTATAATAGATTTGTATCAATTTAACACTTGTATACTGAATCCATACGTTATTATTTATATTATAAAACTGAAGAGTTTGTTTGTTTGGTTGAGAACGCGCTCATTTCAGAAACTACTGTTTTAAATTCAAAAAATATTTTTGTGTTGGATAGTCCATTTATCGAGGAAGGCTATTATAGGCTATTATTAAAATCACGCTGAGATCAATAGAAGCCAAGCAGCAATGATTTTTTTTTTTTAACATTTTTTAAAGTGTTAATGGCACACTTAGGAAATTGAAATAGACATTTAGAAAACAACAACACATATAAGTTGTAATAAAGCATATAAGAATTTCAACGTAGCTGCATGTAGAACGCATGGCTTAGAGGTCCGAGCGCTTGAACGGTTTTCAAGAGGCGCAGGTTCAAATCCCGCTGCGTTCAAATTTTTATACGTTTTCTAAATATGTCTTTTTTAGCAATGAAAATTATCGTAAAACAGGAAAAATATTTCCGTTGCTTACACCAGTGTTAAACGGTTACCTAAAAATCATATATAATAGAATTGTTCCCCTATAAAAGTTCTAATATAAAGTCCGCGACAGCATATAGATATATCTTTTAAGGTCGGTTCTAAAATAACCTTTTTATGGTAATGCAATTTGTTCTAAAACGATGCATCATTTGCAAAGTTGTTTTTATAAACATTATATTAATCCTTATTGAAATAACACGTTATTCATTCACAAGTATTTTATTTGAACGAAAATTTCCCCTTTGCATAATTTTTATTTTAATTAATATTTTAGTATGTAATAAAATAAAATATTTGGAGTATTGAAATATTATAGTACTAGCTATTATTTTGGTGAGATTTTAAAAGTAAATTAACTCAAAAATTTATAAAACATGCATAGTGCGTATTTTGACTCAAAATTCTTTTATAATCTGCATAAAATTTAAATCTAATCTAAATCTTTTATTATCGTAAAATTTTAATATAGCACTGTGTCACACAACAAAAAAATTGTAAAGTTCCGTCAGTCACGCGAACGAAGTCGCGGAAACAGCTAGTTAATAATGAAATGAAGCCATTAGTTATAATAGTAGCAAGACACCGTTCTCCACTTTCCGCCCGGTTTCCAGACATTGCGTTTTCAGTTTTAATATAATAATTTCCCCGAGTGCGAATCAAACCCGCAACTAATAGGAGTCTCAGCCAGACACTTTCCTATCACGATATCCAGAATATTAATATGTAGATTATATTCTTTTATGAAGCACAAAAATTTCCAGTGAATTTCAGATGTAATTAACAATCATTCTGGTTATCAATATAATATTTAAATTATTTTCATTTCTTTGTTCTGGTACCTAAGACAAAGTGCGTCGTTGAGTTTGTCACTCTGCGTTCAATATCGGAGCATTATCTTGACACTAGATTCTCTCTAGATACCATGAAAAAAATATATTAAAAAAAATCGAATTCAAAACAAGATATTTTGTAACATTTTTATTATAACGGTACTAAAATTAAAATACTACACTTTTGCTTACCAATTAAAGCTCTCTAAAGGCTTGTTATTGCAAATAACTCTTGTGTCGCTTAATTAACATTCTCAATAATACCTTATAATATTAAACGTTAATATTTAAATACCTAAAGGTCACCGATATAACATGTATTTTATCAATCAACTAGCTGTGCCCGCGACTTTGTTCGCGTGGAATTCAAAAATAAATATTACTCCTTATTATATCAACCATCTGCCAGTTAAAGTCTAATCAAAATCGGTCCAGTCGTTCCAGAGATTAATCGGAACAAACAAATCTTGTAAAAATTTTGGGATATTCACTCTGTATACATATACATATGCATATATATATACATATGCATTTAGTAAAAAGCGGTAATTTTAATATTAGAAACAGATATTTCAATTTTATTTATTTGTATAGATTAATATATGTAAGAAAATCTTGCAACGTTATTATGATCCACTTATTGTTGTCCATTTTGCTTGAAAATTGTAGTGCCGTGGCCCTGGCCAGAGGCGGTGGAGAAGGAGCACCGTGAGGTTTTAGTGGGTATATGGACGGCCCATATCTGCCGGTCCGGAGTCCCACATAACCGTGTCCGAGTCCCCAATCAGGCGGGTATCCGTAAAGGATTTCCTTACGTAAAAAAAAAAAAAGGGTGGATCGATTTTCAAATTGGTTTGATAAAAATCGTGAGTAGGTCTTAAAACCTGCGTCATTGTCACTATTACAAAAAAAATGATAAAAAAAATATTCGAGAGCCGTCTACCGAAGCCTTTTTTTGATTACTTTAATCGAAAAATATACGTATTTCTCACCTAAATATCAAGCCCTGTGTTTCCTCAAAGCGTTTTTCTTGGTCTCGTTTAAGTTTGCTCTGATAAAGAAAACTTCATCATACAAAAGTTTTTTCTGCATAATTATAAATTTCCATATCCTATTACGCAAAGTGATGTGGACTTTCCTGTACTTGGAGTGCCTTTGAGATATTAATTTCATAATGCTACTCACAATTGAAAACGTAATGAAGTAAGTACTGCATGTGTGGTAACTAATTCATTAAAACAGCCAGCAGTTAGTAAAGTCTTTGTTATTGCAATCCGTGACATAGAGATAGAGATAATCATTTAGATTTTATCTTCTATTTTAAATGTGAGTAACTTATTAAAAAGCTTATGAAAATATATAATGTTAAATATTTGAAATTGATGCAATATCCACAAGGTTAGAGATATTAAAATTACAAGCGAATGGTCAATGGTCTTTTCACATCTAAACCAATAATACTAAAAATCACATTTTATTAGGAAGCATAATAAAAAAAAACTATTTAGAAACTACGAAAATTCTTCATAAATATGAAATTTTTAGTATAATATTAGTGTCGTTATGAAATATTATGTAAGTGTATTTTGGAGTCGCCATATTGATTTCACATTACAAATGCAGTTTCAAGGGCAATTGATAGAACCCAATTAGTTCTATCGCATTTCATAAATAATATACCGTAATATTTTGTTATATATTATTATGTAATGTAAAAACACTCCAACTCTTACTTTCTTCTAAACTCCTAGTACTTTTCGCCTGAATTTTGGAGATATTGAATTTAGGAAATATTGCAAGTTGAGTAGCAGAACTCAACCAGATCGAAGAAATGAACATTATTTAATTAAAATCATTATTTAATTAAATTAAATAATGATTTTAATTAAATAATGTTCATTTAACATTATTTAATTAAATTATTTAATTGAAATCAAACTGTGGATTTGGCCAATCACGTTACAGCCAGACGTATTCCACTGCACCATAATGGCTCTCGATTTTATTTGATTTTACTTAGGTTAAGTCTTAATATAAAGGTAATGGATTCAAATCTGAGTTGTGGCATCATTTGCATATATACATTACATAGAGTGTGTCGGTATGTTCCGCAGTTAGGTTAATGTAAAATACAAAGTGTGTACTACTAGGCTCTAGGAAGTTACTCTATTCTTGATATTACTTGAATTCATCAAATAATTTTCAATATAATCGGTTAATTTTTATATAGGTATCAGTAGCTAGGATTCACGGGTACTGGCTCAGAGGTGCGTGCCTTACCCACCACTGAGCCAGTACCCGTGCACCCGACAAATGAAGCCGTAAATCTGAAAAACAAATTCCCTTATCTAAAAAAACCGTTTTTGGGTCGCTGAACTTTGCTGCTTTGTATATAGAACAATAATTATAGAATTTAACTAAATAAAAGGTGGTCAATTTTATATGATATAACCCTGTTCAAGCTCGTTAAATTCCTAGCTACTTCTAGATATCATATATCAGTAGTTAGGATTCACGGGTTCTGGCTCAGTGGTGGGTTCCTCCACCATCGCAAGTGAATCGGGGTTGCTGAACACGGTGATGAGGAGACGCCTCCCTGAGACGCCTAGACCAAAGGTTACAGCTCTACGCCTTGCAGCATGTGAAAGTCATCTGATGTTTTTAACATCAGATAACGTTCTAATGAGGGTTAAATTTATTACCTCTACAACCTTTTGTTGCCGATGCTCGCCGCTCATTATTTAAACGACTTTCTCGATAACGACCGCTATTGTTCTTCCTAATACTCCTCTACTCATCGCATTTCAAATAAAATACTACACCAGTGATGACCTTTTGTCATCCTCAGTGGGTAGAATAAAGTAAATGATTCAAATTTGTTATTAAATTTTGTTCAGAAAAATATATTTAAACATTTTGCTTACACACTCATCTAGAAGTAGCTTGGAATTTGACAAGCTTCAGGTCTTTTATTTTATTAAATTATCCATTTAGTTAATTTTTATAATTACCCTTCTATATACAAAGCACGGCATTGAACGCTGCCACTCATCACGCAATGCCTTGATTTCGGGTGGATAGTCGAAAATAAAGTGTCGTAACACTAGGTTTTTTATGCAACCTGCGGATTTCATTGCGGAAAATAGCATACAAAAAAAAGTACTTAAATATTATTAAGGATAAGTGGCAACTGAACTCGTAACTACCTGTACTAAAGTTAAATACACCTTTACTATATAGACTTACAGACCCAGCCACTTGGCGAAGCCGCAGTAGAAGCATGGGAGTCCCATCTGCCATCTGCCAGCCTGACGACAATCGAGGCAGTTCGTCCGGCGTTCCGCCAGTGGTAACTGAGGCGTCATGGCGTCCTAACCTTCCGCACCGCGCAGGTCTTTGGGGAAGCTGATCGCCTAGTCATCTGGCCCGAGTAGGTGCGCGCTGGTCGCTCCCGCGTGCTACTCTTAACAGGCTGTCGAGAATGCCCACCACCCTGAACTCCGCGACGTGCCTTGCTGGCTCCCGCCGCCGAGGTCAAAGAAGGTTGGGGTTCCCATGGCCTCGGCTAATGGCGGTCGAGTGGGAGCACTGTGAGGTTCTATTGGGTATACGGACAGCTTATCTGCCAGTTCAGAGTCCCACATAACCACTTCCGAGTCCCCAATATGGAGGAAATCCGTTAAGGATTGCCTCACGTTAAAAAAAAAACGAAGAAGTATAGGCATACCTGTAACACTCGCAGTCGAAGTATTAGAGCTAACGGGTAGGAGAGTGGGCTTCGTAAGATGGTGCCATCTCGGTCCGCAGTCAGCGGCGCCGCTGACTCCTTGCGATGTGACAGCGCTGCCTGTAAAAAAAATATATTAAAAAACTAATTTAAAAAGAACTCTTTATGTAGATTTAGAGCAAATCACTTGAATATATTTTTTCGCTGTGGTCAGGTTAATGGTATTATAACAAAATGTACGTCGTAATAAAATTGTAAGATTGATTGAGGAGATAGATTGATCAAATAAAAAAAAATTTGAAAATTAAATTTTTCCGCTATGGAGATCAGACAAAGTGCAGCGTTGCGTTCCGCCACTCAACACGTAATGTCTAAAATCAGACGGAGAGTGGAAAACGGAGCGTCTCGACACTAGTATCTTTTGCCTACTGCTATGCGGCACGAAAGTGAGAAGCTGAAAAAATATGTATTATAATATAAAACAAAGCACAACATTAAATAACTCCAATTAAGACCAAACAAATGCCTTCATTGTGTTTAGTTTCTTTGTTGACATTCAATATAAGTAAAAATTTGTGATTCTACATAGAAAATCTCTATATTTTCCTTAAGAGATGAGCACCCATTGTCTTGAATACAACTGGACTGAAAAACGTAAAAATGTAAAAAATAATAAATAAAAATTAAACATAATCATACAAACATATATATTATGTAAACTAGCAGTATATATACATCTATACGTGTAATAAAAATGATCTGATCGCTGTCTGTGCATAAAAAATAATATAAGGGGCATTTATCAAATTAATAGAACCCAAAACAATGACTTTTATTTTCTTTTTTGTTTGTCTGTTTGTTTGTACACGCTAACCTCAGAAACGGCTAACTGATTTAAATGCAATTTTAATTATTATATTATGGTAAGCTTTCCTTAAAATTTAATGTTTATTTTATTTCAAATTTGCCGAATTGCCAAATACCAAAAAAAGTTACAACCATTTAAATTATTTATTTAAGTGAAGCTTGTGATTTAAGTAAGAACGTGGGCTGGTTTAGTCTCTAGTAGTCTACGCAGGTAAAGCCGCGAGCGGGTCGCTAGTTACACATAGTGCTTAAGTTATTATATTGACTGGTGAAATATGACACTCGTTTATTATATAATGATAAAAACGCAGTGATTTATTTATTAATACTTACATGTTGTTGTTTTTTTGGATTTACCTATACGAAAAAACGGGTAACCATAACAAAACTTACCTTACCCTAGCAACAAAGTCACAGGTACCAACCAGCGGCAAGTACCGATAGCAAGGCATGCGCTTACTAGCTTAATAACAAATTATTCAATAACGTAATAGAATTCAACTACGGTTGTAGTTGTTCTAACAAACTTTATAATCTATAGACCAGTTTAACTCGAGAGTAGGTATATGTACTGTGGTCTAATAAATAATTAATGATACAACTGAGTAAAAGAAGTAAGTTATAAAATATTCATTATAGTATATTATTGTAACATTTGAACAGATTGGTTTTTGAAGTTATATAGAAATTGAGGCTACTTCAATCATTTTTATTACCACACTCTGGGAAGACAAAACACTGGTTGAGGGTTGGACTGGGCTCAACACGAAATGTCTTGACATTAGGTTCTCTCTGTCTACAGTTTTATCAAGAGAAAGAGCAGAAATATGATTGACATTCAAATTGAATATTTCCAGATTTCAATCCTTCAAAATGTGTGACTCAGAAAGTGAAGGAGATGTGAATGACATCGAAGACTTGGCCAATGAGTCGTCAGATTCGAGTTATGAAGAAAAAGGGAGCTCCATTCGAACAGGTGTGATAATGAATATAAATAATTAAAATATACGACTTGTGGTTCGATTCCCGTTCGGGGAAACGATTATTGTTTAATTCTTAAAAAGATTTAAATTTTCCTGCTTCGGTATGACAAGGGGCGGGTGTTGAGTAGAAGTGAAAAATAGAGTGTTATTACACATGTGGGCCAAAGCGTGTGAAAGTAGTGGTTTTTGTCTAGTTATTGTTTTCACTTGCAGAAAATTTTATTACGCGGTTTTATTAATTGTATCAAAAATCTATATCGATATTGTGCCGTCTAAAAGTTATTCAATGTCGCGAAGGTCGCGAAAATCAGTTTAAACAAGCTTACATTTTTGTTCTCTTAACATGATGTTGGAGGTTTAATAATGTAATTTTGTTTTTAAGTATTTTATTAGTATAATATAGCAAATATTCATAATTTGCAAAAAAAAAGCAGTTGTTAAACGCTTCTTGTCACTGAGCAATGAAGTCAGAGAGAACGTTGTGTCGGAATACTCAAAAATCTGAAATATATTTAAATGTATAACTTGAAAAAACATATTGAAATCGTTTTCAGTTGTAAAATGTTTTAATGATATATTTATAATACTGAGGCTATCACGGTTGTGGATTCAATTCCCAGTAGAAGGAATTATTATATTTATATAAATTTAAATATAACCGCTCTGATAACAATAGAACGCGACGTTACCCTACTCAACACTCCACTGCTATGTATGACAAAAAACAATAAAGACCAGAATATAAGAATATATAGAATTTACTGAAAAATAATAATTATTATTATATCTACAAAAATAATAGACTCTCATTTCTGATCCAAGTTTTAACATTGTCGATGATTTAAACAAAATATTTACCATTATCGAATACTTAAACTGAGATGCTTTGCGAATAAATTATTGGTCAACATTTCTTTTTATTGCTTTCACATTCGCATATCCTCTTACGTTGTGTTTCTGATTTTGTCTTGAACATTTTTTGTTCAAACCAATCTATAAATCGTAAAGGGAATAAATGAGTTTTATATTATAGTATTAAATAAAAACTATTTGGAATTATTTGTACCGGATTTTAGTAACTTTCGTTAAATAAGTAGATGAGAAAACATTAGTTAGAATATAATTATTAATAATTTATTTAATTTATTTAACATACAAAAAAAAACATATATCGGTGAATGAATCTAAGTAGTTATACTACTTAGATTGAAACTAAAAGTTCACAGACACACGTGTACACACTCGTACACACACATGTAAGCACACACTCGTACACACACACTCGTACACACTCTCGTACACATACAAACGCGTACACACATACGCGTACATACGCACGTGTACATACACACACAAACACACGTGCGCCCTCACACGCACACAGACACACACACATCTTCTAGCAAATCGGATGGCAATCAGTGCGGGAAAATAGCGTTGGAAAATCTTTTTACATCATAATGTAAACATAAATAGTGAAATATAAAAGAAGCTAATTACAACACGATAACAAGAAATCCTAAATATAATATATTATTAGCAGGTTAACGCTTTTTCCCGCACGGCAGGTCAGAGAGCGCCTAGTACCAAAACACTCCATTCTCTCCACTTTCTCCCCAAAACTGCGGTGTGTTATGTGGTGATCAATGTCGTTCTTTGTCTTGTTTGCGAAAACGGAGAATTGAAAACAATATATATTTTAATTAATATCGTGTTTAAAATTTTTAGAGACAGTCTGAGTTTGTTATCTTTTTGCCTTTGCCTCTTACTTCTGGAAGGCCTTACTTGTGTGGCAAATATAAAAACTTTCTACAGTTAAGTGACTCTAGTTATAACTAGACATTAAAGTTTATTCTAGTTTCATTTATTTTCTACAACTTAATAATTTTCATGGGCATTTACAGTTAAACTGTTAGAAAACTTAGTTTTTAAACTTGCAATTACTAAAATAGGTCGATTCGCACAACTAGAATTAAAAGCAAAATTTAATCGTAACAATACCCTCACTGTAAACGTGTCATTTAAACAATAGGTATTTAGACCATAACTGAATTTCATCTTTTGTTTAAAATAGCTCAACATTTTATTGCAGTTTTACTCAAAATTGACTATGGTCTGCTCTTCAAGACGCTTTTACAGGCGTCACCTTTTATTTTTGAAAGCCTTCAACCGTATTATGACCCGCTTTTTGTTGTCTTTAAAACGTGTCTCAGCTCAAATAAAATACAATTTTTTTTCTAGGATGAATCTAAAATTCAACGTGCCAGGACGAGTTTCAAGGTTTTTACCCGCATAGCAGGGTCAGAGAGAACTTAATATCAAGATACTACATTCCAAACTCCAACTTTCGGTCTGAAATCGAGACTATTAGTATTTTAAATCTGTTACCTAAGACAAAGTTTCAATTTCCTAAGTGTGTGAATACAACACATCTTTTATTCTTACCCGTTCTTCTTAAACAAAGCGCAGTGTTAAGTTTCGCCCCTCAAAAGTGATGCGTAAATTTGATAACCATGAAATTGAATAACGAATAAAAGGCCTATGAAAGCCTTTAGTCTATTAGTCTCATTGGAGCTTACAACGGAGAACCGACCGAACCAACAAAAAAGGCAGAGACAACCTAGTGTCAAGACCCTCCGTTCTCCACTTTTCGCCCGAATCCGAGACACTGCTTGTTGATGGCGGTACTAAACTACGGTGGGAATTAAACCCACAACCATCGTGTATACAGTATGATGGCCAAAAAATATATAAAACATATCTAAACATTCAAAATGAAAATTACGCAATCAAACAAATATTTTTATAGAATATTCAAAAGGAATACAGGATCCATATACATATCAAGACCTATCTGATAACAAAAGAATCAATTCGTTGAAAACGGTACTACTGGGAAATGACATAACCTTTCGTAACAATCGTATTAATATTTCACGATGCCAGGATGAAAGGGTATAATAACAGCTCAGTAGCTTTGAGCGTTTGTATCTATTATTTGGGACGAGGCGGGTTCAAATGCGGCCTTATTTTACTACCACTGTTTTAAAAGTAAATACATATAGAAATTTATTTGTAAGTATTATGAAACAAACTAAGAAACTGTTTACTGTTTTTAAAAAAATAAAACAGTGAACGTAACACTATATTTAAATATTTGTTTTTGAACACGCTGTATAAAAAGAACGTGTGAAAGTTACAAATTAAATTGTTAGTTTAAATATTTATGGACTCATTCATTATTTTCATATCATGTGTGTTGCCTCTTGGTTCTCTTTGACTACCCACCCTTCTATAAGAGGAAAAAACAGTTTTTATTAAATATATTATAACACTACAGTCGCTTAGTCCATACTCGATACCCTAATTCCCTTTTTTTACCGTTTATTTTATAGTTACATTCATGGCCATAAAATATACTGTTAAGGTTTCCAGATAATAATTTAAAATTTATATGCAATTTTTTATTAATTAATTATGCAATCGTAACTATTGTAATAAACAGATGGATATTAAATAATATAGGAACTTATTGTCACTAAGCCTCTCTCTCACTCTCACCTCTCAGTTCTATCAAAATAGACTTAATATAATCATGAAACGAATTTCGCTATACAAGTCTCAAATACGGGAAACGTTTGTAACAAAGTTTCTAACAATGTTTGAGCTTTGTTGGTCTGCCTGAGTCCACTTATATAGACCGAGTGTTTTATTCAAACGCTTGAAACAGACTGAGCACAAAGAGGTTTTAATGTAGCAAGAAATTATAGATTGGCATAAATTTACTTGACAGTTGATGTCACTCATATAATAAAGGATACGATATATTGTAAATAAATTAAACTAAATGATATTCATTTGAATAATTACAGATCAGTTTGTTTGTTACAGATGACAAAATGACTTCTCCTCAACCTAGAAGAAAAAGATTCATTCCGAATTACGATGTAGATGGCGTATACAAAATTGTACTAGGCGAGGAAACTCAATTACAAATAGAAATGGTTGTTGGAACAGATGTTAATGCACAATATCCTTGGAAATCTATTCCGAAATCTAAAATAAAGGAGGCAATAGATATTGGCGGTGAACTATCAGAGTTTTTCCCTTTAATAGAACCATTAGAAAAATATACTGATGAATTAGTGTTAATGGGATATATTGTTGATGAGTCTAACGATGTAGATGAATTTTACGTGTGTTGTACTAAAGATGCTCAAAACCATTGTAAGCAGCAATCTGATAGATTTATAAGAAGGCAAGAGAAAAAGTTAGAAAAAGCGGTTCAAAAAAAGCCAAGGCCCTGGAAAAGTCTTGGAAGTGAAAAAGAAATACAGGAATTGATTCCAATTAATACCAGATCCTTATTAGAGATAGAAATTAAAGCTAAATTTCCAAAGCGTTATGAACCTGATAAATTTAAAGTTAGAGATACAAATTCAACAAGAGATGGTTATATAGAGCTTACTCCATATAGACAAAAGTTCAATAATGTTTTTCGACGAAGAGTTGACTGTGCCACTCAAGCTGCTCCAGCAACTATACAAAATGTTGCACAAACTGAACTACGCTATCCGCAAAATATATGGACGCAGTCTATTGCTGATGCTTTAGGTAAAGAAGATGATGTCGATGCTGGTGGTGACGCTGGCAAAGATCAACAAATAGATAAAGCTGTAGATAAAGCGAGTTCTGATGAAGAAGAACAAGTAGTTACTGAGGTTCCTGATGAAGTTGGTCTACAAGCATATAAAAATGCATTACTGCGCATGCGAAGACCCTCATATATAAAAAAAATCAACCAATTTATGACTGACAGGCAAACTGAAATGAATTCAATAGTTGAACTTAATACTGTAATGGACATTTATTGCAATGATTACCCGAACCTAGTAACTGAAAGAACTGTGGATATTTACAATACTATGACATTTGAAGAGTACGTTTGCTTTACAGACGTAAGGGCTAAAGATAAGTATATATCATGCGCTGTTTTTCACCCAATGTGGTCTGGTATTGTAGCTATTTCTTATTCGGACGCTTCACCAGTTGTACTAAAAAGTTTAAGTTCTCGTCCTGATCAAATTCAAAGAGCAGTATACGGTCTTAATCCTGTCTTAATATGGAGTCATATTGACAGTTTAATACCAAAGCTTTATTTAGAATCTCCAAGAGAAGTACTAGTTTTATCATTTTGTCCATTTGATGAGAATATTTTGATTGGTGGGTGTATAAATGGTCAAATTGTTATTTGGGATATAAAAAACAAACTGGAAAATGTTGAAAAAATGGAAGTTTTGAGCGAAACACGAGAAAAATACAAGATTGCTATGAACGCACATATGGATTGGATGAAAAATGTGCAAGATAAATCAGTTGTTCAATCAACGGCGTTAAGTAATTTAATGAACAGCCACTATGGACCTATTACGGCAATTAATTGGCTTTCACCCAACTTTAATGTAACACCAACGGGAAAGTCAATTTTGGCCACAGACAATAAAAAAACTCCATACTTTTTCACAGGATCTGAGGATGGATTCATTATGATTTGGAGTTTATCTGTGGAAAATGTAACTCTATTCGAAGGTAAAAAGATAAAAAAATCTAAGAGAGTACAAAAAAGACCTTCAGGTTTGTTAGTAGATTTCTCACCTTTAAAGGTGTTAGATCGTAACTTGCAACCGTGTTATAAGATTTTACTAGGCGTTGCGGGTCAACCGCAAACTTTGCCACTCCAAAGTTTTGGAATGAATCCCCCGGTAATAAAATACAAGTATATGCCCAGAAATACGGGTGCGGGTAGAAAATATTTTTCTTGCGAAATACAACCTCAAAGTGAATCTGAAATTAACACCATTCTATATTGCGGGTCTCAACACGGCGAGATAGCGAGAGTAACGTGGGAAGGCCACGAATTTAACACGGGCGAGGTCGTAAATTCTGAGTATAGCGATATAAAATTTAATTGTTACATTCATGACGGTACTTTAATACGAACGCAGAAGAATCCCTTCATTAGTCACATGACATTGACTGTTGGTGGTAAAATATTTGCGATATGGTCGGACAAATTAGAAAATCGACCTCTTATATGGAAAAAGCGTCCTTGTCGATTAACTGATGGTACTTGGTCGTTGTATAAGCCTAGCTTGTTATTCATTACGACATCTGAAGGAGATTTGGAAACTTGGGATTTGCTATTAAGAAGCGATCAACCAATAGCAATTCAAACTTTGTCTGGGAACATGCTCACTAGTGTGAGTCTACATACGCTTCCATTAGCCAAAAATATTATTGGTGTGAGCGATGTTAATGGTTCTTTTAGAATGTTTTTATATCCTTCAATTTTTATGATTGATAATCCGTCTTATATAGGGCGAATGGAAAACATGATCATACGTGAATTAAAAGTGATGCGTACGTTTATATCTTGGCAAGAGCAGTGGATGAAAAATAATCCGGAAATATTACAAGAAATCAGAAGAAAAGAGGGAGAGTTGCTTGCTTTAAAGGAAGAAGAAAAACGTAGATTAAGAGAAGAAGAAGAAAAGAAGCTTGACGAAGAAGAAGAAGCTAAGAGAGTACAGAAGCTCAAAGTCATCGGACCTGAGGAAAGGTGGCAAAATATAATTCAAAAACTCATAGAAAAAACAATTGCAGTCAAAAAGAGAATAAATAGGGCAGAATTGATCGAACACGAAAAACCGTTGCGAGAATTGGAAGCACAGCGCTTAGAAAAAGAAAGACGGATGTTGGATATAATGAAAAGGCAAAAAAATATATTTAATGACACAGTCGCCATTTTGTTTCCGGAAGCTATTAAAAAGGAAGAAAAGGTTAAAAAG
>JAOYRR010000514.1:0-180695 GCA_038994665.1 Podotricha telesiphe | reverse complement strand
GGACATTGAAGCCACAACCTTTGTTTGTGAATTCAAAAACTTTACAATTGCGCAATAGTGGCGTCATATAAGTTTCTTTTATTATATAAAAGTTAAATATAAATAAAAAAAATACTAGCTCAATTATTTTTCTATAAAGGATAATGTCGGTATGTAGATCAGACGTAAAAAACCGACACGTATGTATAAAAACTGTATTATTCCATTCCGGTTTAGTTTGATTATTATTGATTCGGGATCGCCTCGTCTGGCTTTAGAGGCCTCATGTAGAAACATTTCAATCACATAATACTATTCAACGCGCTTTCATGTATAAAAATTATACTGTGGAGCTTTTTTCTTTTGTATTGTTTGTATATTTTATATTTATTCTTTTTTTTTTAAATGTGACGTTTGATTATTCATTATTGTAATAATAATTCACAATTGATTTGTTTTTCAAAATATATTTAACTTATATTATGTTAAATTTGTATTTTGAACGCACGAAATACAAATTTAACATAATAGCGTGGAACAGCGGCTGGCTGTAAAGGTGATGGATGTGGTTCGATCCTAACTCGGGGGAATTATTACATTTAAAAAAGACATATTTGGAAAACGTATAAAAATTTTAACCCGCGCCTCTTGAAAACCATTCAAGTCCGTCCGTTCAATTTTTTATATGTTATCTAAATATGTCTTTTTCAGTTTCCTTAGTGTAGGAATATCACTTTAAAAAATGTTAAAAAAAATATATTACATTTAAATTATTTTCATTTTACTCTACACAAGAAGTCAAACTCGGGCGGAAAATTGCGTACTTTGTCTTAAGTATTAGGTTCTCACTGCCAACCTTGCTAAGTCTTAAAGCTGTTTTAATATTTTACTATAATATATAATTTCTCAAATTCTTGTATAAAATAGCAATGTCAAGTTCTCTGCTCTCTTGAGATGAATGAGACAACTCGTTCAGTATCAGCTGATATTTGGCACGCATAAATTACATTATTTTTACTTACCTAATCATAAGTATCGAAAATGATAATAAAGCTTTAACCGGAATATTTTACATTAAAACTCGTTTCTGATATCAAACAACGCTTATCTGTAACTTTATAAATAATATAAACTGTATTACAATGGCCGTAGGTATATAATCGTGACATTTAACATTAGGCCATAAAGTTGCCGGTGTTCTGGGAATTTTTGTTCTGTGTCTACAAAATGAATGAATGGCGCCAGGATTTACGTATAAAGATACATTCTTTAATAGTTAAGTATGGTTTGAGGCGGTAAATATATTTTTTGTTTCGTCTATTTTCTACCTGTATGTAGCAAGTGCCTGGTATATATGGTAGGAATTGTCAGATAGACTTGTGGAATGTTAAAACGATCTGCAATTTTACTATTATCACGTTATTTTTATTGTAAGAGTTATTAATTAATAAAAAACATTTGAATGTACATCATTTCTTATTAATAAGACAATGTTCTTATGTATTTTGGGTATTCTCATTTATTTAATTTATAGCTAATGATTATATTTATTTATTTAAATTTTATTATTATTGGACAAACAAACAGCATTTACAATAAGTAAGTGAATCATATGAATAATACATTAGCCAATTAATTTTGCACTTATACACAAAACATGGAGTGAATAATAAAAAGAAAAAGTATAAAACAATATGAATACTAGAACACTTTGAACTCTATTATTTGCATTAATAAATTTCATTATTATTAAATGCTACTAGAAAATGAGTTATTTATTTAACAATGATTGTTCTTGTAAAGGTATACTTGTTTATTTATTAGGTACAAATAGCGAGAAAAGAAAAGAGGCACTCTGACAAAATTACACAAGTTGTTGCTAATAGAAAAAAAATGTTTACAGACGTAGCGGCTATGATTCAGAGTCTAGCGAATACTCCGAAGACTCCGCGGCATACGAGGATGTGCCGGCTGCAACCAAAAGCGCTGGGCCGCGGAAGAATATCAACAAAGGGAAATGGACGAAAGACGAGGTATGATAGTATTTTATAAATAATTTAAAATTAATTCATATATATAGCGGTAACAGCAGTTTAGGGAGACCTCGGCCATCGTGGCACAGTGAGGAAGCGTTTGACTGCAAACGCTATTGGTTAAGGGTTCGATCCTCACACCGAGGAATGTTATATTTCAATTATTTTTATTTCTCCATTGTTGAAGACAAAGCGCAGTGTTGAGTTAGCCATTCGGCACACAATGCACCGGTGGAAAATGGAGAACAGAGTGTATTGACTCATAGGTTATCTCTGACTATCCTGATATGTCGTAAATATTGGCTGACTCAAAGGAAATAGACTACATAGTACATTAACACTAAACAATACACTAACAATGCGAATTCAAAAAAAAAAAATGTCTATATTTCTTTTGCCCTTTTATCTTACGGGTCAAGAATTCTGTAATAATGTCCAATATCGACACAAAACTAAATTGATTCTCATTCTTAATTGTTTTAAACGCTTTATCGAATTTTCTTTATCACGCTGTTCTACATTAGCTTTTTTGTTATTTTAAATGATTATGAGCTACTTAATTAAAATTAATAGCTTTTTTCCACCAATAAACATATTACTAAGTTTTTGTCCTTTTTCCATACAGGATAGAATGTTAAAAATGTTAGTCAAAAGTTACAACGAAAACTGGGAGCTCATAGCGGCGGAGTTCTCAGACAGATCCGACGTTCAGTGCCAGCAGAGGTGGTCAAAGGTCGTCAATCCTGAGCTAGTCAAAGGCCCTTGGACGAAGGAGGTGGGTACTAGGTTCTTAGTTCACTAGTATAAAACTTTTATTTTACAAACTCTAATTTTACATTTAGGTTTTTATTTATTTAAATAGTAATATAGGAAAACATTTTTTATAATATTGAAACGTATGGTAATTTAGCAAATTGTTAGAAAAGACAATTTTAAAAAAGATAAAAAATTACCTGAACAGAAATTTAAAGGTTATATATTTAGTATTATTTACCTAAATACACACACAACTAATATTTAAAATTAATAATATCACTAAAATTATTAATATGGCTTAAGAAAAAAGTTAAAGGTCAACGATCAAAATTGGAATGTGTTCATTTCCGCACCTTAGTAAAATAATGTATGGAGCGTTTTCCCTATAACGTCATACTGCAAACGAATAAAGTCAATAGGATAGCTTTAAAATTAAAGTCTTGCATGTATGAATACTAATATTGATATATTATTAGTAGTAATTTTAGTATCTTCACACTAGGTTTTCTTACTGAGGAAAGAAAAACATTGAGAAACGCATAAACTTTTGAAGGTAGTTGAACTCGAACCCGCGCCTCTTGGAAAGCGTAAAAGCGCTCTAGCCAATTAAGCTATACGATCTTATCAAATGATGTAGCGATTTTACTTAGAAAGAAGTACATATATAATATTAATATTTAATATATATCGCCATTATACTGTGGTTGTAGGTCTAAATTCCATTTAGGGAATATAGGGGAGCAATCCTTTTATACGATAATTATGCGGACATAAGAGTATGAAATTTGTATGTATGTAGGTATATATGCATATATATCCTACTAATATTATAAACGCGAAAGTTTGTAAGGATGTTTGTTACTTTTTCACGTAAAAACTACTGTATGGATTTTAATGAAACTTTACAATAATATAGCTTATACATCAGAATAACACATAGGCTACAAGTTATAAAGACCAGAAGATTGTGTGAATTGACCAAAATATCAAGTAAGTATCTTATGTTCAAGCCATTTAAGCCAAAATAGTAAACCATAGAAGTCAATAAATTAATATTATGGTATATATATGCTAAATGCATATATACACGCTACATATACCAGAATATTATTTTTTGCTATTTTTGTGTCTGTCAGTTTGTTTGTTCCGGCTAATCTCTAGAACGGCTACACCTATCTTGACGGGGCTTTCACTGGCAAATAGCTGATGTAAGATCTCCACGCGGACAAAGTCGCGGGCACACCTAGTATTTATATATATGTATGTTTAATTTTTACACCACCTTAACTGTTTATCATTATTATACCAGCTTCTTTTTGGCCTAAAGGTTGCCTGGAAGAGATGGCTACACCCATAAGACCGCCTTTTGTACATTTCTTTTTTTATTTGTTTCGTGCCTATTGTTTTTGTCAATTTAATGTGGTGTGCAAATAAAGTAATAATAATAATAAATTTGGCATAGTTAAAGTTTATTTGACGTTCAGAAAATCTGTATTTTTCATAATAATACATTAGTATTACATTAAATTATTAAAATATATATAACAAACACTACCATGTGTTTGACATTCATTTTTATATAAAGTAACATTACAAGTCAATAGACAAAGAGCTTCGTTAGGTTCCACAACATAGCACACAAAAAAAGACATATTTAGAAAACGTATAAAAATTTTAACCCGCGCCTCTTGAAAACCGTTCAAGCGCTCTGACCGCTAAGCCATGCGTTACAACTTATATTTGTTGTAAGCATCTCTGTAGAGAGATTTTTAATTGACATTATCTGCACACTTGTTCATTTCAATACTTTTATACTCTTAATTTAAATAAAAAGAAAGAGATTGGTTACCATATTAATAAAAAAAAAGATGGACAATCGACTAACAAAGGCTAACCGTTTTACTATTCAAAGAAAGTAAACCGTAATAAACGGAAGCGTTTATAATATAAACAAATGTCTAAGACCAATTCCATTCAATGTGCAAGGAAGATGACTCAGCCTTAGGTCAGTAAACATGCAAGGCACATTGCAGTCGCTCACTCATTGCTATTATTTAGTGACCTTCAGCATTGTCTAACAGCTGCTCTCAGAGTGGCTATTTAAATTTTAAATGGCTCTTATTCAATATTATCATTTTTATTTAAGGTTATTTTAACAATTGTTATTGATTAATTAATCTATAAATTCATTCATATAATACTAATTTTGTATTCCTAAATTATACATATAATATATATTAAATTGAAATGTTCAAGACGAATAAAATAAAGGGATGAAATCTCTCTAGATATTTTTTAGCTACTCAATATTCTCTTTCTCAGCATCCTCACTCAAATTTGTTTTAAAAAGAAACTAAAATGGATACGCTTAAAATATATTTTAAACTGTCTTGGTCAACCAGTGCCATAAATATATAGTGTGCCATCTTTCAAGCAAAGGAGATGACAAAAAGCTTAAAATAGGTTTAAAATAGGATTGTAAGATTATATTACATTGATATACAGACATATTCAGGGGAAGCCAATAAAAGTGCTTTAAAATATCATAAATAAAAACAACGTGACACACATTTAATCCCAAATTTAATTTACGTCAACTTTTAAAATAGCTAAGATTCTTAGATTTTATGAATGAACCTATTGTCTATAGAGCGTGATGTGGATTTAAAGTATATATATTCCGTATTACTGCTTTTTAATAGGCTTTACTAGGGACACATATGACGAATGAAATCGTGCAAAATTTTTGAATTTATTGAAGATTGAGCTTGGATTATCTCTAATTCTATTAAATGTTGTATATTAAATAATTGAATAGAAATATCAAGCTATACATATAATATAAATTAAACCGATCGCAGTCTTTACATGGAAGATATATAAGAAATAATATTATTGATGATAAAATATTATTTATCAATGTAATAGAAGCCAAAACAATGGTTATTAAACTTATTTTCTGTTTGTCTGTGCGTTTGTGCAGGCTTATCTCAGAAACGGCGGAACAGACTTTAATGTAGTTTTGACTATTGTAAATTGTTATGTAATATATAGTCAATTCAGTAGAAAAATAATATAAAGTCCTTTGAAAAAAAAAGCCCGCTAAAAATAAAATAGATTAGATTTGTATTCTTTTTACTTCACGTATGTTTTGCACCATGAAGTCACTTCGTATTTTACCTGTTTTCGAAGATAGATTAATCAGAATAAAAAAAAAGAATACACGATATATTTCAAACGACGCCGTCGACGACACATTTGCCTTATATATTATAAAATATACACTTATATTTTCAGTTAAATGCACCTAAAACATTATTTAAAAACTGACGACATCAACATCCCTTAAAATGACCACGATTAGCTCATACAAATTTATCATTCTATCCCCGCCTTTAGTTTATAGCTTTAATTTAAATATTGACGTAATAAAACATCTGTTGATATCATCTGTTTAGTTTTACAGACAGACGACTCTAATACTTTAGTACTTAGTGTGTTATATTTTTTTTGTTCGAATGACGAGCTTCTAAGCTTTTAAAGATAACGTTTGAAAAATTTGATTTATGTTTAATCAAATTTTGTTGGGGGGTCCTTTGAATTTATAATGCCCCTTAAAAAAAATAATCTTATCTTATCTTAATACATATATATATATATATATATATATATATTTTTTTTTTTTTTTTTTTTTTTTTATTTATTCAAATATTCATGACATCTGTTAAATAGATTTTTTTTAACTTCAATTTAACAAGGAACACAGTAGCTAAGCTGTCCATCATTTTGTTGGTAGAGTGCGACCGTCAATTAAGATATTTATTCATAATTAATAAATAATTTTTAATTTCCATTTTAATTCTTATTATTAAGATATCTTAATTATGTCCATATTACGACTTGAAGAATTTACAAAAGGCTAATAGTAGAAAAAGAAACAAACTGATGTTAATAAATTAACAACGTTGGGGAAATCCACAAAACTAAAATCATTTTGTATTGACTAAAATATCAAATTGATAACTTATTCAGTCTTGTTTCCAAAATTGTTAATACATAAATAATGTTTGAACTATATCCTGTCTGTATAGTGTTATATTAAATGGAATGCCGTTTTAGGTGTGACTAACCGTGACTTTATTATATTTATTTTAATATAAAATAGTTAATACGGAGGTTTCTTTCGTAATATAACATTTAAAAAACATGATCAAAATTATTAATTCCATGAAATACGTTTTAAGTATATATTATTCGTGTTTCTTGTCGTTTAAGATATAAAAATCCATTTAAACATGAAATTACTAGAGTTATTTCAATGCTTCGTTTTTTTTAAAAATTAATCTATTATATAAAGCTTTGAGATCACGTGGCGCATAGGTACGAACGTGAAACGTGGTTGGTTGTGAGTTCGATCCCCATTTAGAGCAATGATTATACTTAAACTATTTTAATTTCAAGGTTATACGGTAAAGCGCGACGATGAGTTCCGAAATTATACGTTCAATGTCTCGAATTCGGGCGGAAAATGGAGGAACGGAGAGTTTTGACGCCAGGTTCACTCTGAAATATATTAAAAAAAAAATCCTTATGAGTACAACTTGAAAGTTAACTATTTTTTGCGTAGATTAATACGTAAAATCAGTAAAGCACTTATTGTATTTAGATTTTTACTTCTAAAACTAAAACATGAAACAAATTTCAAATAATATATCGTATATCAATTCCCACAGTACTTTAACAAATGATTAATTACCATCTACAAGCTAACGCCTAAAAAGTGTTTAGGTTTGGATCAGTCTTTTAGATGTAAACATTAAATGCAGAGGCTCTCAACCTTTGACACAATATTATTTACATTTATTTTGTTACTTATGTTTTAGATAAATTTATGTTTTATTAATTATAATGTTATAAAATAATTATTGTAATACACATAATTTTGTAAATGAAAAAAAATTAACGAAAGTCAGCAGTCAGTCTGAATGTATACGCGATGATTGTGGGTTCCAGTCACACCCGGTGTGATTATATTTAAATAATTTAATTTTTTTCGCTCTGGTGAGAAGACAAAGCGTGGCGTTGAGTTACGCCACTCAACACGCAATCTCTCAGATTCTAACGGGAAAAACCTTGCTATCCGAAAAAAAGTTTGAAGATGTAAAAAAAGACACATTACATTTTATCTATATTCTAACTTCATTTGCTAGAGCCTTACTAGGCTTCATAAATTTATTATTAATTTATCATGAACAGAATTTAATAGCGATAATAATTGTTAGTCGTATTTAGAAATGTTTGCGCTGCCCTGGCTAATTAAATGCTTTTATTTTTACTAAGCAATTAAAAAGAACTTGACTCTATTTGCTCATGAAAAACTTTTGTTTCGACTTTAGACGCATGTGACCGATACTTGGTTTGACCTTGTATTTTTTTATATGTCACAGTCATCGTGAATTACTGAATTTATATTATTATTAAATAAATTATTAAAATTATATTTATAATTAATTTTGGTACTTATGTATGATATATTATCAAGATTCTTTTTACTGTTAGAGTGGCTTAAGTAAGTTTCATAATATTTTAGAGACAATATTGAAGGCACTAAATATCTGGCCTTAAGCAGCTTTTAAATCTTTTAGTATTAATGCGCTAAGATAATTAACTACACATAACAAAAAAATAATTCATATTGTATTTAAATTTGGCGAAAATAATACAAATTAAAAAAAAAACTTATCAATATATATGTAGTATGTATATTTTTTAATAACAAGTTTGTCAACTATTCTGTAAAGTTTACCAAGTTTTATGATAATCGTAGAAAAAAAATAGAAGAACATTGTACCTGCTGCTAATATCTCACTGATTATTAAACTGTTTAGCATTTTCTTTTGGCATTATAATTTCATATTTGTTTTTTAGAGCTTTATTTAAAAATTTATATCATGACACATTGTTTGTTATAACGTCTGTATAATATATTATATCCTATTCATACGTAAAGATCGCGCTTTAAATTACTTAAGCACTATAAACCAAATGTAACACATCCCCAAGACTTATAAGTGTCCAGTGGTTTTCAAACATTTCTGATAATTTTTTATAATTTTGCAAGTATAACATTCGATGAGAACATTTAATTTACAACAGTGAATAGGCTTTTTGAGTTCACCTTTTAATTATAAATATTATCTAACATTGAAATTTTTTTAAATAATCATTGTACACGATTTTATATTATGAAAAATTCTAGTGATTAAATAATGTCTATTACGTGTTATTTATACGGAAAGTATATGTAACATTTAAGTTTATTTAATTATAATTAATTCTTACGGCTCTTAGTTTGTTGCTCATCGTTCTTCCAAGAAAGAATTATGTTTTTGTTCATAGCTGGTTTATCAACCTAACACGTGTATTGAAATATTGAAGGCGTAGCCAATTTGTTAAACTGATCTCGATAGATATGCTATGTACATTTGGTTTTGTAGTGTATTATTCTTTTTTTATGGAACAAAAGGATATGATCCAACAACTCCTATTATAAATAAGATAATAAAATATTATTATATTCAAATTTGGCAAAAAGATATAAAAATCATTAGTTGATAACGCCGCAGACATCAGACGGTCGAATTTGTAAAAATATCCTTTTTTATTTAAAATAAAAACAATATAAGAAACAAAATCGTTTTACATAAAGTCAGACGTTCCTTGTTTTACAAATTTTATGTATTAACATATTATAATAAGGCTATAATAATAAAAACACGATATAAAATATTAATGAAAACAATCTTGTTCAGCGAATCGAGTTGTATTTTCAAATTCGCTCAGCTGTTTCAACGGCTTTTACCAAAACAAGATTGCCTCGCAACTTGACGGCTTTTCATAGAGGTTTTTTGTTATTTTTTATTGGCATATCGACCATTGATGATTCGCAAGGTTTTTTATATAGGTCAGCCATTATAAATTGCCTAACCCGCAAAATGATGCTCAAGCACGATGGGCCAGAAAAATCTGTTTTAAATCTCTATTCACATCGGATTTAATTTTTATACATTTTCACTACAGTGCGGCGTAGTTTTATATGTTTTACTTCAAATAGCTATAATTTTAGTTACATTTTGTAATATTTTTAATAAAAACTTTATTTGTTTCACGATATTTAAAAAAAAGTATGTTATTAAAACTAATTCCTTATTCAATGTACATTCCTTAAAATGCATGTAGTTATTATCAAGGTATATTTCAAAATAATTTTCTATATTTATATCCAAAGAGTAAATGGCAATAAGCATTTGTTACGTTAAATATAAACAAATTGTTGCTTTTTTTAAAATAATATGTAAAAATAAATCTAAATTCTCAAATTCAGTATATTTTCATCATTTTGAATTTGAAAAATTAAAAAAAAAAGTTTTTTTTTTCGATTACGACATAGGTCTCTTCTAAATAATCAATTTTAACACTTGTATAGTACATTAAACGTGTAATAAACTAATAGAATATTGTTATTAGATTATATCCTAAAATTATACATGACGAATTGTATATTGTCCGTGTCAATTAAACGGCGGTAAGCTCTAGTTGTAATGGAATTTAAAGTCGTTTACATAAAAATTGTAGTTTTTATTGAATTATATTGTTTTCGCAAACGGATTGTAATTTTCGAGGTCGATTAAGATTATTACATAATATTTAATTGTCTGATTGAATAATCTTCCTTATAGTTTCACTTTTAGACCTTAAAATGGCCAGTAACGATAATGCTCTAAATTTTGGCCACTATAAAAAGAGCTTGTATTTAGGAAAATACGTTAAGCTACTTTTTCTTTTCAACTTATTTCGTATATTATTAATAAAAAAATATTACAAACATACCAAATATATTACTTAAGATGTTTTATTTTTTTTTAAACTATATTTTTTCATGTTACAGGAAGATGAAAAAGTAATGGAATTAGTAGCTAAGTACGGTCCAAAGAAATGGACTTTAATCGCGAGACATCTTAAAGGCAGAATAGGTAAACAGTGCAGGTGGGTATCAGTAATCATGTCAAAAATAATATTTAATACAAAATTGTAACTATAATCATCGTGGCCCAGTGTGACAACGTCTGACTGTATACACGATGGTTGTGGGTTCGATTCCCACTCAGGGGAAATATTATAATTATAATACCCTACTACGTATTATATACTCTGGTGAGAACCGCGAAAACAAATCGCGGCATGTACTTCCGACACAGCAGGATAGATGGTTTTCTCCATCTACCCTGCTAAAAAAATATAATATAAAGTTTCTGAGTGATTATTAGGACTGAGTTTTAATATGGGTTTGTCTTGGTAATAATATTAAAGTACATTTAGAACTTCAACCGAAATATTTATTTATGAATATTTGTTTCATATAAAATCAATAAAATAAAATGCTTTAAATATTATGGCATAAATATTTTTCAACCGAATTCTTATTACTAAAAAGTAAATTAATATATTTCTAAAGCACTACAAAATTGTTATAAATAATAAATTTCATTTCAGGGAACGCTGGCATAATCATTTAAATCCTTCTATAAAGAAGACTGCTTGGACAGAACATGAAGACAGAATTATATATCAAGCTCACAAGCAACTTGGCAACCAATGGGCGAAAATTGCTAAGTTATTACCTGGAAGGTTAGTAATTATTAATATAACTAATATATAAAGAAGAAGTTTATTCACTCAGTCACTTACTCATTCATCACGGAATATTAAAATAGTTGTATGAATTTGACATTAAAATTTATTAATTAGACGAAATTCATCCCCGGAATGGTTTTAGGATAAGCGGATAAAATTTGTATGAATTTTAACTTTTTTTTTTTTTTTTTATCTATTTTTATTTAGGGTCTTTTTATGTAATAATACAAAAATGTCAGCCCCATCGTTCCCTAAAACAATCTTCAAACACACAATTATAGCATTTCCTTAATCTTCTAAGAACACTATTTATACTTAAATTTATACAACATCTTAGTTACCACAGAACAAGGTTCAGACAATAAACATTGGAAAACACCTACATAATTAAGCCTTAATAATGAAACTTCTTAAAACTTGTGTTGTCAATTTTCTGTGTACATATTTCAATCTAACAAATGGATAATCTGTTATGACAGTAAAATTGAGTTTATGAATACTTGTAATTAAAGCAGCCTTAAGGGCGCCATCTCTGATCGTCTATTAAAACCATATAATAGTAAATAAAATATAAATTTGCCTGCGGGGAGTAGCCATAGCGATATTTTTTGATACAAAATTGCCTGCCATTTTTTGCAAGAGAATACGATACTACATATGGAAATAAAAAGGATACGCCAAACCTTTACACACAACAAAGCAATATCCTGTGTCATAACAGTGTAATTACGAGTTTCCTTCACATAGCAGGGAATAAGCAGGGAAATTCGATTTTACAAATGAGATACAAAAGTTGTCATCAACAAAGGATTTTATATATTACGTATATCAATGGTTTTGTGTCATTGGTTTTCTAAATGGATATTTTTTTTTTAAATATGACTAATACATTTTTGTGTTGATGTTCAGGAAACTTGTAATAATTTTATAAATAAATAAAACGTCCGATTTACAAACTAGTATTTATTAAATGTTAAACGTTAAAAAGTATTTTTTAAAAATATTAAACGTTTAAGCACTTATAAGTATTGTATCATGAATATTTTATTCAATATATTCAATATTTAATATTATGCGTGTATGCGTGTTCAACGGCGTTGAGTTCCGCCACTCAATACGCAATGTCTTGGATTCGGGCGGAAAGTGAAGAACGGAGTGTCTTGACACTAGATTCTCTCTGACTATTCTGATATGCGAGAAAAAGCGTGAAGCCACCAAAAATAATAAAATAAATAAAAAATTTACTACACATAATATATTGTGAAACAAAACATATTTTACAATTCCAGAACAGACAACGCAATAAAAAACCATTGGAACTCCACAATGAGGAGGAAGTACGAACCGGAACTTTTGGACAGCTTCGAGAACATTCGACGGAAGCAACGCACTAAACGACTAGAAGTAAATGATACTGAACGCAGAGAGAAAGTCACTGTTGCTTATAATAACGTTAGTTTGCACGCTTTTTAATGCCGTGTTTTGTTTTTTTGTTATATATATTTATTTATTTATTATAATTTGGATCTTGAAGTGGAATTGGAATTAATAATCCTGCGCCTAAACTACTTTTTTTCGCTATTTGCATATTTACAAAGGGAGTATTCCCTAGAAATAATTTACCCTATATACCCTTTTTACTGGATGAACCAATTTTGATGATACTTTTTTATATGATAGCTAGCTAGAGCTAGAGTAATTTTGTGAGTTATTCGTAGTAATAACCTACCTGGTTGCGTTATAAACGCACATATCTTATGATTAATTAAAAATAAGTTAATATTGAATGTCATGGACACTAGATTTTTTTAATTTTCTTTATTTGCTATTAGTGCTAATCTAACATGTCGTGTTGTTTTCTTTTATAATTAATTACTTTATTTCATGTTTGTTTGTAGTTGTGTTTATCTTATATTATATTATTTAGTTATTTAAAATTTACGTGACATTAAATAGATGAAAGTATACGAATTTGAAACTATTAATTAAAGTCAAGTCAAGTCAATTAAATGCTAAATGTCGTATTTAATTGCGGTTATTAGTGTTTTTCATTATGTTTTCATTATTTAACATTATGGCTAAAACTTTAACAAACACACAAAATTGCACTTTTCTTGAAATTGTTTTATAATAATAAAATTAATTAGGTTATTTATATTTATATACACATAACTGTATACGTCGTAACGAAACTACTTACTCATTGAAAAATGGTTCAACTAACATAACTTAATATTGATGAAAGGTTCACATCCCACAATGATGTAAACAAATAACTAAACACTTTTACGGTTTCCAAGAAGCGCGGGTTCTATATTGTGTCCACATTAACTTTCAGGATACCGTACTTCAGCCGTGGTCAGACCTGAACACCTCGGCTCAAAGTACAACAAGTACCAGCGGCGGAGTCACGAAGCAAGCGCAGCATCTCCGACAGCTGTTGAGAGCTCAGCAGAGATTGCAGCCCGCCGATACTGTGGAAATCGTTGCCTCACCTTTTAAGTGAGTTTCTTTTGTCTTTTGTTTTTTATACTACTTTTCGTTACAGGCAATTGTTTCTTATAGGTCACCGTGGCGCAGTGGGACAGCATGCCTGCAAACGCGATTGGTTATGGGTTCCTTGCTCTGGTACAAAACAAAACGCGGAGACGCTTCTATCTGACTACTGTATCTGATATAATTATTTTGTTTCTTCATAATTAGAAAATAAAATGAATTCAGCAGGATTTGTTCCTATGACTTTTAAATGATTACACTATATATTTAAATCTCCATACAGAATACAGAAATGCTTACATAATAAATTGAAGAAAAAAGTATGTCTCTCAGACAAAGCCAAGAAAATTGTATAAAGTAATTGTTTATTTTATTGTATACCAAACATATATGTGAAAAAATCTAATCACGGTTTTAACAAATGAGAAAAGTGTTATCTTACCTCTAATTAATCTACTCGCTTTATATTTTTAATATTTATTAATAAATATCTTTGCAGATTTATCAACATAGAATCGCTGCCATCAAACTCTCCAATTAAGAACTACTTGAGTCAAGTGTCGTCTGACAACGATGACCCAAATACAGGTAAATATAGATAGATGACTAGTTGTAACCCGTAACTTCGTTTCTGTGAACTATATAACTTAAAATCCCACATTTTAATTCCCGTAGGTACTTTGAAAAATCCTCTTTCTACAGTGTTCTAGGAATCTAACAAGGCACCTTGCAGTTTTCTACGCCTAGTAGTTTTGGTTGCGCGTTGTCTGTCTGTCACTTAGTAACGCAAGGTCGCAAGCCTTTCATATACATTGATTGTTACATGTTCACGCTCTTCCCGCAGACATAGATTGTGGCATCGAGGTATTGCATGTTGAGTGGTGGAACTCGACCAGAGTGATGAAATTAAAAAGATTTACATATGTTTTCATTACTCCGAGTGGGGTTCGAACCCAAGACCAATCTCCTTCACACTCAGACGCTGTCACACAGCGCCACGATGGCCTCATACATAGATTGTATTGGTTACTGTTCATTAATTGATTGCTATGATATTAGTAATACTATTAGTTTATTACAAAGGATATATCCTTTGTAATTATCATCAAAATTATATCCTTTGTAACTTCTTACTTTGAATAAAATTATTTGACTATGACTTTTACACACAAATAAAGTTACTAACTAAATATTAAAGAAACGTAAAAATATTTAAAATATAGGTATATAATAATATTAAATAATTTATTCTGTTTGCAGTGACATATTCAATACAGGGGAATTCATCAAAGGAGATTATAGTGCCATCAGTGTTCTCGCCTCAGAAAATGGAGAACAATAGTCCGCCTCCTATACTACGGCGAGGGAAAGTTAAGAAACAACTCACGCCTAACCCTAATAATGTGAGTTGGTATCGATGCGTCTTTTTCTATATATTTTTTTTATTATTACATGATATATCTATGTGAAAAGGCGATAATGGCGCTATGAAATAGTCTGTGATTGTAAACACGATGGAGATTTTATATTCATAATTATATTTCCCTTAATAAAAAAAGCCTCCCATAGATAAAAAAAAGCATTTAATTTCATCGCTTAATTTGTTATTTCGCAACGCCTGCAAAGGCCAGGATATGAATGGACGATAATATTTAAATATGAACTCAGTAATCACTAACTAAATACAGATTTTACCAACAAAAAAGTAGTAACAATTTAAAGAAAAATCTTTGTAATTTTATATAAGTCCTCATATACTTTTTTTTGTCTATTCCTAGAATATTCCTAACACATTCCCTATATACATTACAGATGTGGGCAGAAACTATATCGAAGGCTCTAGAAGGCACCACTCCAATAAAACCATTACCGTTCAGTCCTTCACAGTTCCTCAACGGAACTGATTCTACTGCTTTATCTTTACCTGTGTTCGACTCTACGCCTTTAAGACATGGCACTTATAAGGTAAGTTATTTTAATTACTGATATAATTATTTTACTTAAAAGTATTAGGTATTTTATATTAAACTAGCGACCCGTTCGCGGCTGCGCTTACGTAAACTAGACGACTTAACTGTCTTTTCATCCACCTGAGTTGTTACTATAATTTCAAACTTTTCTTAAATTTATAATTTATATGGTCGGTCCTACCGATGGAAATAATATAAATACCATGTTGTTAAGGAAAGCTTACGATAATACAATAGTCAAAACTGCATATAAATCGGTTAAGCCGTTTCTGGGAGATTTACAAACGCACAGACAAACACAACAGAACGGAGTGTCTTCACTAGGTTCTATGCTTACTCTACATACAAGGAAGGTGCGTGAGGCTTAAAAAAAATTATTGTTCATACACTTAGGAAAAAGAAAATGATTTAATGTAATAAAATCCTGTTAAATTTAGATGTTTGTACGATTTCAATTTGAGATGTCATATAGATAAGCAATCTTTTGTTATAGATTAGTTTCCAATTTAACTTAAATATTTTTATTTACTTATACATAATATATGTAACTTACTTACTTATACATTAAAAGCCAAATACACAAAATATTTGCTTAGTTTTTTTTGTATAGAAAACGTCAAGGTTCAAGGTTGGCAGAAAGATTATTTTTTTAAAATACAGTGCAATTATCATTATTAATAGTTAAATAGATATGACATTATAATATCATCTTGGCTTATTGTCATTACTAGAAATAGATTTACTAATATTGCTTTATATGTTCAAAAACAATGTTAAATTATATATATTTTATAACCTTTTGAATTATATAATTACAGGAATTAATAGGAGCAAGCCCACTTCTCCATACACCGACACCCGCCGCCTGTAATCTCACACCAGTGAGAACACAACTGAAGAATAATACGCCAAAGTAAGTTATATATTTTAATATTTTTAAAGTTTTATTCACACACTTAACCATAACGAAATAAGAATTTCGGCGTAGCTGGATTAAAAATGTATGGCTTAGAGGTCACAGTGCTTGCACTGATTGCAAAAGGACTCTCTACTTAACATTTTTATACATCTTCTAAAAATGTATATATATTTTTTTATAAATAATGATATTATTTTAATAATAATATTTAAATAGGCTGTATATAGAATCTAAGATATATATTTTTTAACAATTTAAACATTAGTATAGAAATTTATTAAGTTATTACTTAAATTGTAATGGAAAGAAAAGGGTGTTTTTTTTATTTAGGTGTATTTATGAAATATATTTATGTAGAAATGACCTATTTTATTGTATTGAATAGAAATTTCTAATACGAAAATGATTCTGGAGGATTTGAACTGGTTACCGCTTAAGCAATTGAGCTAATAAAATAAAGTCATTAAATATTATGTTAATTTTATTCTAACCTAACATTTACTTTACAATTTTCAGAACACCGACACCCTTCAAAATAGCAATGGAGGAAATAGGCAAGAAATCCGGTCTCAAATATGAACCGTCAAGTCCAGGTTTATTAGTGGAAGATATAACGGAAATGATACAGAGAGAGGAGAATTCAGACACTACGCAACTTAATGATTCATTGTTGTCGTCGACTGCTGACCACGAGAGTAGTATGCAGGTTGGTACTTTTGTTATTGTAATATTAATAATAATACTAATCCCGGCTAAAGTGTCATAGTAAAATCGATTATTATCTCCAAGGGTTTGTGTTGAATCTGTGTCCTGACGCAAGCCTTCCAAAGGACCGGGTTCTTCTTTACCCGAGATTTCTTAAAGAGATACTTAATAATAATAAACTTTTATTGCTTAGCCACGAATAAAAATAATAACAGAAAAGAAAAAATAACTAAAACATACAAATACAAAGTAGAAGAACATTTATATAATATACAGCCTTATTTCTAAATTAGCGATTTCTTCCAAGCAACCTAGGATAGGCGTAGGAAATAGCAAATTAAGTTATAATATGTTAGTTTTAACTTTCTTACCACTACACAAATACATTTTGTAGAATAAAATACATTATACACCCAAATGACATAATACATAAACCAATAAGGTTTTAAGTGATTTTTTTTGTCAAATATTAATAAAATAAATGTACCACATTCCGAAACTAATGAGGTAATTAACAATTGAAGGTGAACGACTCCGGCATCGGCAGCGGCCGCCGCGGCAAGGAGAACGTGCCGTCGCACAAGAAGTCCCGCAAGGCGCTGGCGCACAGCTGGGGCACCAGCACGCCGCACGCGCTCGGCCACGCGCCCGCGCACGCGCTTTCCGCCGTGCCCGACGTGTCCTTCATTGCCGAGACGCCTGTGAGTGTCATTGCGGCTGATCTGTGGAAAGTGGTGAAGTTAGTGGGAAGACAGTCGTGGGTTCGATTCCCTCACGGGGGAATGATTATATTCAAAATATAATTTAATATTTCTCCGCTCTGTGTCAATGTGTCAATTTCGGGACGATAAGTGTAGAATGGGTTCTCTCTCAACCCTGCTATGTGGAAAAAAGTGTGAAGCTGCAAATTAATTAAAATGTGTATATTAATTAAATGATTATTTTTGTTGCAGAGCAAAACCATAGCTGGTGATAACTCAGTGGTATTTTCGCCGCCATCTATAGTGAAACATTCGCTTCTAGAAGAATCAACGAGCTTCCACAGTTTATTAAGCACAGAGAACACACCAGAAGCTAACAAATTCGAAGAAATGGATATAGAAACACAAATGACAGAGAAATCTAAGGTACAACACCGGTCCTTACTCCATACTAATCCTATACCTAACCTAGACCCTAACATGTATGAGTATCAACAAACAAACATACCAAATCATAATATATTTAGAAATATTACTAATATAAACTCCCCTAGAAGCTTTGCGAGGTTAAACGCTGAACGACTTAGAACTATTACAACGTCGAATGATTTAGCATGCGATAATATTAACATGATTAACTGTAACAGTAATAATGGTAATCACGGTAATAACGGTAATAACGGTAACAACGGTAACAATGGTAACACATTAATAGCCCCAAAGGAAGTGTTGGCTAATGCTCTAGCAGATCACATATATAAAGTGACTAATCAGAAACCTTCAACTTCGCGTATAGACGAAATATTAACGAATAAAGTTCTAAATAAACCAAATGAAATGGAAAAGGAAAATCAATGGTGGCATATAGATAAGGATGCTGAAGATTTATACAATGATTATTTTATGTTTACTAATATGTAAGCATTTATGAGTATAATTAGAAGGGTAGGCGAAGATAGCCTAGTGTTTAAACACTCCGTTCTTCGCATTTCGCCGGAATTCAATACATTACGGCGTTGAGTGGCGGAACTCAACAGCGCGTTTCCTTTTGCCAAGGCAGCGAAATAGAACCCACAATCATAGCATTTACAGTCGTTAAGTTCTCAATGTCACAATTATGTTAAATTCATATTATTAAATATAAAGGTTGCGTAATACCTAAATGTTTGTGATAAAGTAGTCCTAGAACTATTAACCTAATAACTTATGACAGTATATTAAATAATGTGATTTAATCTTTTTTCAAACAAATTATTTTTTTAATATAATCGTACGTATTTTCTATTTTTAATACGAATAAACGAGTTCTCTGGTAATACGTAATTGATGAAAAGTTTTTAATATTAAAAGTACGGCTTGCGTGGGTGCAAAAAACTATGTATAAGAATATGTTTACATGACTTCTATTCAACGATATTCAACAAACAAAATATGGGACGTGAATTGCAAATTTCTATAAAAAAAATCATTCATTATAAAAATAAAATGCATAATTTTATATCTAACAATCGTGATATTATTCTACATATTTAGTTTTGAAAAAGACATTTAAAAAACGTATAAAAATTTGAACGCAGCGGGATTTGAACATGCGATGAAAACTGTTTACCGTTTTCTAAATGACTTTTTCAATTTCCTAGGTGTGCGAATAACACTTTAAGAAATGTTAAAAAAAATATTTAGTTTTTCTATTGAAGATTATTATAATATCGTGGAATTGACTAAATAAGGCTGTCAGCTATTTTTGCTAAGCCACAAATAAAAGAAAACAATTATTCTTTAAAAATTATTTTAGTTTTTTTTCCTTTTAAATACATATATATTATCAGTATTTAATCGATTTTTTTATGTTTCGCCACTTTTTACTGACTGATTTCCACTGATATATTAACATTACCGAACAGAATAATTTTAATTAGATTATTATTAATGTTTATAAATATTTCTCTTTTGTACAAACACTTGAAATTGTTAGACATAGGTATAGACTAAGAGCACCAAATTGAAGAGATTAGCGGTTAGACTACCAAAGATGAAACTTTCATCAAATGAATATTTGTTTTCGAATTCTAATTAATATATAATGTAGGCTAATTAGGTTTTACGTTTAAAACTATACCTCAAGTTTACCAAGCACCAAAACGTTTTAGTGTTATTAGGGTTACTTCGAATTAAGATTCAAGTATTAATTTTAGATTAGGAATCTCTCAATTTGGATTTGAAAAAGTAAAAATTCGCATGTCAAAAGTATTATTTGGCTGTACGGTGTAGGATCTTTGCCTATGGCTGAATAGATTTCAGCTTTCGGCTTATTAACACTAATCGTCCTAATTAGGAGTCTATTCCTATCCTAATATTTATTTATTTTAAATGTCTATTAAATAATTAGCTTTTGTAATTTGCCTATAACCTTTGCCTATTAACATTTTTTTTTCTTAATTTATCTGACTCGAGGTTGTATTGTGTAATGTAATTACGAATCTATTTATTATCTTATCACTTTTTTTTGTTATAATATTCACAATTTTAATATAAATCGGCAGCTACTTAAGAGTACTTTATTGGAAATAAAGAAATGACATTTCCATGACCAATGTCCCGCCATTTTGTCCTCTCCCGCCTTTCCCATGCAATATTGACAGACCAGTGTTGAATCTACATTTTATATTTATATGGAAAACGTATTTATTATTCTTGTTGATTTGTTTATTATTTCTTTTTGTTATTAATTTATGTTTTTTAAAATTGTTTTTCTATTTTATAATTTATTCTGTAGCAGTAGATTTTGTATGCAACAATTTTGTATAAAATGTGTTTTTATAACCTGTTTTGTAGTTTAGTAACTGTCAATATTGTTAGTTCCATTCCACGGCCCAAATTAAATCCAATGTCATTTTTTATTTCAATAAATGTATTTAATTCACTATAATATGTTTGTTTATTTTCACCTGACACCGCCATTTTGTGTTATATGTATATTACATTTTAGCAAGTCTTGGTTTGTTGTTGTGAATTTGCACGCATAATGTAGATTGTAGATGTTGTTTAGGCGATATATTAGTTTATTTTTATAGTAATAAGACTTATTACTTATACTAAAAATATAAGAATACTAATTGTTCAATTCCTATACTGGGATAAATAAAAAATATTTATTGAAAACATATTTTCTCTGGTAAAGATAAAGCGCGGCGTTTAGTTCGCCTCTCAAGTTCTCTTTCACTAGAATGCTATGCGGGAAAAAGCGTGAAGCTGCAAAAAAATATATAAAAAGCTATATGCTTTCTTAGCTACTGCTGTGCAGCAGTAGAGACGATAAACTATTATAAAGACGATTTATAATGATATATGGCGATTTATAAATGTATATCCATTTTATAATTCATATTTATCACATAGAATTTTTTTTTAAAGATGTTTAGATACAATATTTAATAAAATATGTATATTGATAAAAATAAACTATAGTTAAAAATATAATTTTACACTAGGAAATAGAATTCAAAAGTAATAACAAAATAATAAATACTAATTACTTATTCAGAGAGATAAATAAATAGCTAAAAAAATACATGTGGCATAATATATTCAACGCATTTTTAGCTACGAAGACTGCCTGGAGAGCTGTTGGTGTTAAAAAGTTCAGCGGTACGATCTATAAAGTTCGATCAAGGTGTACCGGAGGAGCTCAAGGAAGAGAAAACTAACTTTATATTGGTTTGTATTTTTTAATTTATTAATTTTTTATACGAATATAATTATATTATAGTAAAGTAATAATATAATAAATTCAATGTCGTTGTTATTGTTTGTATGTCAAAGAAATATATCATAATGGAGTAGTTGAAAAGAATACACTCGGTGGTTGTAGGTTCCATTCCCACTTAGGGTCATGATTTCCTATTTACGTTTTTTTTTTTTAAATTATTATTAACGTTATTAAATTATTATTCCATTCGCTCTGGTGTGAGACAAACTCTAGGTTAAACCACCCAACATCATCATCATGTTTTTGAAATAAGATAAAAGTGTGGGATTATAAAACACTTTTGGATTATATCCTAAGTGTGTTATTGACTTTAAAAATTATTAAAAAATAAGTTCTTTTACCTCATATAAAAGCAACAATAAAATATTTGCTTTGTCATATATATATATATATTTTAAATATTATTTAATTTTTCACTAGAATTTTTAATTTCCAGGCTGATAACAAATGGGAAACATATGCGTGTGGTAAAACACAAGACCAGCTGGATCTTACTAAACTAGCTCATCAGTATTTGAGGAAAACTGCATTGAAACCCAGATCGCTTAATTTTTAAATAATTTGATAACTCTTAGAATTTAAGAATATTTTTGTAATTTAAAGGTTTTGTAAAATTACCTTATATTAGGGTGGTTTGTTAAATTAGTCTAATCTTGTCTTTTATCTATAAAACTGTATGTAACTGAGGTCACGTGGCGCAGTGTCAGACTGTAAACGCCATTGGTTATGGATTCGTTTCCCTCTTGGAACAATTATTTTATTTAAATTATTTCCATTTTTCACTCTGGATTTACACACCACGGCGGTAAGTTCCATCAACACGCAATGTATTGATGTTGATTTAATATGTTGCCATTTTTACAATCAATAACTATAAAACATTATGTATTTTTGTGAAGAACATTATGTATTTTATATATTAAATTTTTTACATGAAATATTACAATTCACCTGCATGAGCTTTATATGGAAATGGTAAAACTTTTAAATTGGTAGAGGTAAAAGTGGTAAATTTCAAAAGTGGTAAAAATCTTATATTTTGTATTTTTTTTTCAAGTAAATCTTTATATTACAAATAGAAATAAAAATGGAAAATTGTGGTAATAATAAACATAATAATTTAAGTGTTTTAAAAGTAAATTAAAATAAAGATAATTTTGTATAACGTAAGAAATATAAAGAAATTATGTATGTAGGCTAAGTGATAGATTTTGTGTAATATTTTTATAGAAATGGTTAAGGTTTAAAATTTTAGTAGATGTTGTGTATAAAAAAAAAACAATGTGTGATGCTAGTTTTAAGATAGTAATTTAAATAATTGTAATAAGAATTCTAATCACTTAGTTTCTGATTTAAGCCGAACTAACTTTGTTTTTACTCAATAGACAAAAAAAATCTTTTTAGAATTTTAGAACATTCTTTTATTGTTTTTTTTTATTTTTTTATTAATTTGAAGACTTTTTATTCCTTTAGAAATATAACAAGAGGTTTTTATTTTAAACATTAAGTTTTATAAAGTTAGTAGATAATTTGCATGTGTGTTTGTGTGATGGAAATTTTAAACACGTAATTGTATTGTAACTTATTTAATGTCCTTTTCTTTTTTTTTACAATTTTATAAAAATATTATTGTGAACTTTTTTACACTGTGATGTTGTTATGAAAAATTGTACTGCTTTTAACGATCACTGTTGGTTCGAATCCCGTAATTTTCTATATATATTTTACTTTTATAATTCTATTTATATTGTATATAATCCTTTGTGTCTAGATTTTATTTAATATTGTAATTTTAAGTGAAACTCTGAGTTTTTTTTTGTTGATATTTTAAATATATTTAGTTTTAATGGGAGTGATGTAGACTAGTTATAAGTTGAGTTTTAATAAGTGACTCAAATACTGTATGTTATTGTTATATACAATATATAAGATAAGGTTTAAACAAGGAAATAAAGGATTGCATATGTTTGTTATTTTTATTACATACTCTATAAACGAATAAGTGAAGGTTTGCTGTAACGGTCTATTACTTAAATAAAAAAATCCATTGACTATACTGTCTAGTCATCGTGGCTTCGTCGTCGTTATATTAAAATATTTTTAATTATTAGCTCTAGTATCTAATACAAAAGGTGGTTTGGAGCTCATAGAATGCCAAAAAATAACATATAATAACAAGTAAATTAGTCTGAACATTGAAAATGAGTAATAAATGTAATATTTTAGCACAAGGTCGAGTGAATGTGACTTGTAACTAGCAACTACACACGTTTAAATTAATCTTTCATAATAGACTGGCAGTGTTTTTATAAAATTGCAACATTATTAAATAATGTTGCAATTTAATAACCGTCGTCGTCTTTTATAAATAATAAATTATTTTGTAGTTTATTTATATACAGATAAAAAATGCATTTTAAGATTGTAAGTTAATTGAATATTTTTTTGGCCAAGTATACAATATACCTTTAAATTAACTTTTGATTAAGAAATTAATTATCCTCAGAATGTTAATCTAAATTATATTAGTTTGCAATATAATTTAGCGTGTAATTCAAAAGTTAAATCAAAGGTTGTCAGTAATTTTATTATTCCTAAGTTTATGACAGAAAGTGTAACAATGGTAAAAAATTAATACAATTATATAAACTTAACTTCTAAGAACAAACTTTTTGAATTTTTCAATTAAAGGAAATGGTTTTTTTTATATAGCTTAACCGCCGCTCAAGCACTTCTTTCGGAGCGCATGTCGCAGTCTAATGTAATCTTGTATTTGTACAATTTAGTGAAACATATAATAATTCAGAGTAATAAATAATAAAAAGTGAAACATGCAGATAGTGTATATAGTGTATGAAAATACACCTTTTTATATAGTGTTATTCAGACATAAAATTTGAACGCAGCGGGATTTGAAGCTTCGGACGGTTTTCAAGAAGCGCGAGTACAAAGCCCGTTGCGTTCAAGTTTTTATACGTTTTCTAAACATACACCTTAGCTATTTTTATAATACGGTTACTTAAGGCTTGACTGTGCAAAAATAATTCTTGAACAATTAACATTTAACACAATTAAGCACTCATTAAAAAAAAAAACATTTACATAAAGAACATTTTAAATACAGCAAAATATCAGCTGCGTTGTTTTGAACTGTCATCATTGCCTAAACCAATATTTTCAATAAGCTTATCCCCTTTGTCACCGTACTTGTTCACGAATTCGCCTCTTCTCTTTAAAGAGGATTCAGGATCGAACGCCCAAGACTGTGCTTGATGGATGAGAGGGAACCCTATCAGGTTAGTTTGTATGAATCTGCCTATAGGTCCCGCTGGCTTTGTGGAAGTTAGGTGTATTAGGAAGAGAATGGTAAGCTGTAAAAAATATGTTATTTATTTATTATTAAGTAACGTTTTATACTATTAATACATTAGTATGCAACTAATTGTTAAATATCTCGATTATATCCTAATTCTACTTGTTTCTATAAAATATATTTAGATAATTTAAAATCTAACATAAAAAGTGGTGCCTAAAAAATAGCTATACAAAAAAAATAAATAACAAGCCAGTAAACAAAAATAGTTACGATAAAAATAACTTTTAATAATATTGAAGACGCCATCGTGGCGGAATGGGACAGTGTCTTACTGTAGACATGATAGTCGTGGATTTTCGGTAGCGGCAAAAAAAACGCGTCATTGAACTTTTAATATAAGAAAGAAACTATACCAAAAATATTTTTTTGGGAGTTATAATATACAATAAGAGATCATAGTGGCGCAGTGGGACAGCCTCTGGCTGTAATCGCGAATGGTTGTGAGTTCGATTCCCACTCACAGCAATGACCATAAATTAATTAATTTAATTTTTCTGCTCTGGTGAACAAGACTAAGGCGCTGAGGTTTGCCACTTAACACGCAATGTCTTGAATTCAGCCGGAAAATGGAAACCGGAGTGTCATGACACTTGATTCTCTCTGCCATATAGTAAATATAGATAGATGGATAAAATTCTTTATTGCACACAATAAAATACTAAACAAACAAAAATTATTGAAACGTATATAATTGCAGAATACAAAGGCGACCTTGCACTATTATAATATAGAAGAATATTATAGTATATTACTTATGAGATAATAATTTATTCTCATATTGAGATTTGTATGTAAATTTATGAGAGTAATAATTGTGATTAGAAATTGTAACTTGTACATTATAAGGTAAGTACTAAAGCCACTGCACTATTATACTAAGATATAACAGTAGAGACTTGATTTACTAAACAAATTCTTGTCGGGTTATAATCGGATAGTCGACAAATTATGAAAAAATATATATAAAGTGTATGAAACACGTTGTTGGGACTTATTATAGCATAATACATAATGTTTAATAATTACAAAAATTAATCAAAATTATTAACAAAAACCGAAGCTTATTGAATTTTTTTTAGGAAATAACATATTTTCTTAAATTACTAAAGTACCGCAACTTTCATCGTATTTATTAGATTTATTTGTATGAAATATTTGGTGATTTCCATTTAATAATGACGATATAAAATACACATAAGAACATTCAGTTCTAAGTTATTAAAAGATTCAGTTATTTATTTGTTATTATTAAAGGTATAAAGTTATGTAATCGGGGTCAATATTTCGGATAATCGTAAATCCATAAAACTGGGAAATTTAACGCTCAATTCCAAATTCAAAATTAGTACACTTTTTGTAAATTGTGTGAAAACGACATTAAAATAAATAAAAGTACAAAAAAAATACTCACAATGTACCGAAATTTCATTTTATAACTTTAAGCAAAATGACGTCCAAGCCTTTACACTTCCAGTTGGTTATTGCAACTTGTAATATTCAGGTTGCTTAATGTCTGCCATTCTATCCTTAAAAGTGTTGCGAAAACATAAAGATTATATATATTACAGTGGATATATTAAAGATGCTATATTGGCGCAGTGGGACAGTATCTAACTATATAAACTATATGTGTGGTTTCAATCTCCATTCGGGGTATATTATTAAACCATTTATTTTTGTGTTATTTATACACTTTAAAAAGACGCGGCATTAAGGTCCGTCACTTAAATAAAGCTTACAAATATATTTTAAAAAGTGTTAATTTTAGATGATTTTTTCTTATCAGCAGCTAGTAACTTTAATACACACAATCATTTAAGCGTAAGGCTTTGAAAGTTATTTAGTTACTAAGAATTTATTCTAAGTAATTATTTATATTAAGACGAAAAATATTTATAAAAAAAACACGATCCAAAGTCCATAGTGTTATATAAATTTAGCTATGATTATTTAATTGTTTTTATTAAGTAATAATTTATTAAAAAACAGGATTAAATTTTTGTCTTTCCACTCTGGAAATTGCAAATATTCGTTAACATAAACACAAATCCGATCTCCATTTAAAGAAATTATTATATATTTTCATTTTCTCCGCTCTGGTTTGTAAGACAAAATGCAGCATTAAATTCCGCTACTCAACAGGCAATATTTTGTTTTCGGACGGAAAGTGGAAAACGGAGTGTCTCGGAGTGACACCACGTTCTGTCTGACTTCCCTGCTAAACGCAAAAAAGCGTGAAGCTTCTTCTATAAAAACAAACATATACATGATATAATGTAGACTTTAAGGTAATATCTTAGTAAGGGCGACTAACTCCAATACTAAGTTAGAACATATGATTTTAAACTGTTTGCAATACACGGCAAAGTTGTAACTGCATTCGCAATAAGATCACTGCAAACTAACATCGCCTGTAGCAATTAAGACTGCATGAGTCCAAATTTAGTTAAAGCCAGGCTCTAATTTATCGGTTCACTTGCTTGTGTACTGGGAAAGTTAGTTAAAATTACGTACAACATTTAACTAGACTCTTGAAGTAATAAGATTTTGCGATCTTTACGGAACAGCGAATAAACTCCTGGTAGGGTCTGAGACTTTAAATCAAATTTACGGATTTATAGATTTATTGCTATACACTTTATAGCTTTACAATTTTCCTCACGTAAGAGGAGAGAACCCAGTGTCAAGACACTCCGTTCTCTACTTTCCGCCGGAATTCGAGACATTGCGTGTTTATGAAGGAAGAAGAGGAGAAATGGAAATATTTTTAAATATAATCATTCCTCCTTGGAATCATACCCATAACCAAACGTCTGTATTTTTGAAACATAAAATTTCCATTTGTGTTTTATCATTACAAATAAACAGCTTCTATACAATAAGACTAACATTTTAAAATTAGTTTAAAATGTAAAATGGCGTTGTGTCCTGAATATAAATATATATTTGAAGACCTTTTTACAAAAATTATGCGGATAGACGCAATTGTAATAGCAAAATCTCTTTCACTTTATACGAAAGTGTACGTCAAATACACATACCGCTACTGCATACACATTTACCGCACATACACATACCGCTAAGCCATGCGTTCTACATCCGGTATTTCTGTGGTTGAGGTCTAAAAATGTACTACAATTTCTTAAGTGTGTATAACATTTACAATAAAATTAAATGAAATTTAATCTTCCATATAATTAAAAATTTACACAGCCAAATTTCTTGCTCGTTATAATCAGCATAAATTTCGCAAAAAGGCGTCGAAATCATGCCTTCGTGTATTTATAATATAAATAATATTTGAAGCATTGAAGAACGTAACTTGTTACCTTATAACACGATACTCAGATAGTTAAAATCATATATATTAAACGATAAAAGCCCCAAGACGACATATAATTGACAAGAAGAAGCGACGCGGAACACCAAACCGCACGAGACTTCGGTAACAGCGTTTAATCTCAACCTACGTTCTCATCCCTCATGTAGACACACCAGAATTTTGTACTTTTCAGGACAAACGCACAAAGAATTTATAGTGCATTAGAGCAGTTGGGAAGTTATTATTTATATATTAAAAAGACAAACAGTTATTGAACTACATAAAACAAAAATTAATATGTAACGTATTTACACCTTAGGGAAGACTGGATTAAATGTGCATTAAATCTGAGAAATAGATTCATGAGAAGTGCACTGGTGGGGCTGCACTTCTTCTAGAGGCTTTACTTGTGACTACTGTGAGTAATACGGGCCTTATCCGTAAATGCTACCGAATGTCCCATGCTGCCCGTAATTAAGAGAACACATATTCCCATTTACCCCGAGACCTACGGGTACTTACGGACAGACGTAATATTGTTTTTAATTAAAAAAATGTTATAAGTTCTTTGATTTTCACGATTATTACACATTTTGAAATGAAACTATTTTACCCAGGTAGAGTCTACCTGTGACCACGGACTACTGTAAAGTGTTCGAAACGTCGGGTTCTAAAATGTATTTTCGAATACCAAAATTATACGCGATTAATCCGGTTAAAATAGTTTCATTTCAAAATGTATAAAAATGTTGTTGATGAGTGATCTTATATAATATATAATGTTGATTTTGTGTTTAACTAGAGTTTTATAATAAATGATAAGAGTTTTATAATCGATTTTGTAAGTATTTTTGTTTCACCGTCCACAATTCCTTTACCATCCCCTACAAGAGGCGGCCTCTTCCAATATCCCTGTTTTAGCAATAAGCAATGCCTAGAAAGACAAACTTCGTCATTATTTATTGAATAATTTATTTGCCCATTTGGCTTATTGTAAAAAAAGCTATTTAATTTACAAAACTTCCTTGAAAAACTTAAATTATAGCTACTCTATTTTGTATGCTCAAATGGAGAGTTCACCTTAATTGGCGGCCTCAATACTGTAACAAGGCAAATGGAAATTACGATCAAGGGCAAGCGTAATCGAATGAGAGCCACGATTTAGTTGAATCAACCTGTTTTTTTGATTTAGCCTTTATTTATTTTACGCAAATCTCACATTAGTTAGGTTTCTGCTGTTTTAAACTTCACGCCTTTTCCCGCAGAGCAGGAAAGGTAATTGGTAGTCAGAGAGAACCTAGTGTCAAGACACATCGTGTTTCCACTTTTCGCCAGAAATCTAACTTGAACTTAGGAAAATCGCCTTTGTCTTAGGTATCAGAGCGGAAAAACGATTTTTTCTTCAAATATATACATTTCCCAGAATCGAAACCACAACCAGAATATATATGGGGCACTATACTGTATATATATATACAGGATAATGCCCCATGATAGTATAAAATTATGTAAGTCCTTGCCTTTAGGGTAATTTTATGGCAGTATTGCTTTGTTATCCGATTTGGACATGAGTGTAAATTTCCTAGCATTTCGGACGGCATGAACTGGTTCAAATTACCGTTGCAAGGTTTTCTTAAATTGTAAGTTAAAGACAGCCAATCTAATAAATTGGAACTTTAAAAGGAATATTTGATAGACAGGTGCAGGTTAAAGGAAGCCTGTAAAAATATAATTATTGATGAATAAATAATTCAGAACTAGCTAAAGATTAACGATGTGTCAAGGAAGATATAAATCTTTTTGTTAAACAGTCTATATATTCTGTCGAATAGTTGTTACAATCTGTTATTAACGGAGGTTAATTCCCAACGGGACAAGCTTCCTTCATTTTTCTGTTTAACTTTACGGCGCTCTCGACGGGCCAAACCCAAGGGTTACTTTGACTAATAATTTGTTTAAATCCTCGATTACTTTATTTCATCATTTAAAAGTGCCTATAGGTACATATGTCTTCTAAATCAAGTAAAATTTAAAGAAAAATAATAATAATATGTAATTAATGAATGCGCTAAAAGCTCATAAGAAGTACGGCTCACTTGTCCATAGTGATGAATATATACAAATAAATAAAATTGGAGTGTCTTTTTGTACGCTACATATACAAAGAAAATATTTTTTACAATTTGTGTCTCTCTGTCTGTAAGATGGTTCTGGCTAATCTCTGGAATGGCTGAACCGATTTAGACGGGTTTCTCTATGGCAGTTAGCAGTATTTTTTATTTTGAACTTTACGCGAAATTTTATTATGGATTTCATGCGAACGACGTAGGCACCGGTAGTTAAATAATCCCGCTCTCTTAATAGTTCTCCAGTATACGATGCCGAGTAATAATATTATATTTAAATATATATTTAAGTGAAATAGATAAGAAAGGCCATCGCGGCGCAGTATTACAGCGTCTGACTGTATACGCGACGGTCGTGGATTCTATTCCCACTTGAGGAAATGATTTTGCTTAAATTATTTCCATTTCGCCGCTGTAATGACAAGACAAAGCGCGGTGTTAAGTGCCGCCACTCAACATGCAATGTCTCGGACTCAGACTGGCAGTGGAGAACGGAGCGTCTTTACACTAGGTTCTCTATTTATATTTATGTTTTTCGTTTTTTTTTTCAAACATCTAAATTTTACTCTGTTTAGCATTTTCTGCTAATTGGATGACAATAATTCGTATTGGATGGCTGAACTTAATGTGGAACTTTCTGACATATCAAAATTAAAGATCTAGAACATCAGATGAACCGCCATATAAGCCTAGCTAAGCTATTAGAAATTAACAAATACCCCTATAACAAAAACTGTTCAACGTGATAGGCAATTTTCCATTGCCATATAACAATTAAGGATCTAAAAATTCTGACGAAGAATCCTAATAGACCAGCTAAACTATAAGAAATAAGTCAACACAGCATTATAAATAGCAAAATTATTCGATAATAAATTACAAACATCAACATGTGTCATCAAATTGTACTTGAGCCGCAATAGCCAAGAAGACAGCTGGGAGAATTAAAAGTAACTGCATTTTACTTAAAGAAATTAGAACTTAAATTTCAATTCTAGCAATCACTTTCTAAGAGAAAGAAGACACCAGTCTAATATTCAGAAGTGATGCGTTACATTCTTCTCGCTAGGTTTCTTTATGCATTATCCTGATCTCAGGGGATTCCTTTGGGGTGTTCAGTTGAACAACTAAGTTGAGTTCTTCCCCGTTTAAATTATTTAAGATGCTACGAGCAAACGATAAGAGGTATATGAACTCTTGTTATCTACGCTACATTTAATTTGCTTAAGATAAATAATAATTATTAATGAATAATAATAATTAATAATGATTACGTTGTGACAAATATTATTCGTAGAGACAACATAGTGTTAAGAAACTCCATTCTCTATTTTTCTCTGATTAAAAAAGATATTGATTATTGGATGTTGAAATATAATTTCAGTATTTATTTACATCATTTATAACATTTTTTAAAGGATTATTCCCACACTAAGGAAATTGAAAAATACATATTTAGCCGTTGAACGGTTTTTAAGAGGTGCAGGTTCAAATCCCGCTACGTTCAAATTTTAATACGTTTTTTAAATATGTCTTTTTCAATTTCCTTAGGTTAAATAGTTATCATCTCGCAGTAGGATAGCGTCTTACTGTAAACCTGATTGGTTGTGGGTTCAATTCCTATTCGGGCAAATGATTATATTTAAATTATTTTCATTCCTCCGCTCTGGTGACAAGACAAAGCGCGGCGTTGAGTTCCGCCACTCAATATACAATGTCTGAAAAGTAGAATAGCGTATCTTGAGACTAGGTTCTCTCAGCCAACCTGCTATAGGCCGTAGAGGGTGACCCACGACCCTTGGCTCCGCGAGGTGCCTAGCTGGCTCCCGTCACCGGGGTTCACGGGAGATTGGGGTTCCCGTGGCCCGGCTAGTGGCGGTCGGACGGCCTAATTACCTGTCCGGAGTCCCACATAATCACGTCCGAGTCTCGTATCGGGCGGGAATCCGTAAAGGATTTCCTAAAGAAAAAAAGGAAAAAAGCCTACCTGCTATGCAGAAAAAGCGTGAAGCTAAAAAAATAAATATATTTATGTATCTAATAAATAATAAATATATAAATATGCGAAACGCCGTTTAAGACAAACTTTGAAACAGTTGAAAAAGTTTTTATTTCATTTTCCTCTTGCAATGCACCGTGAAAGGACGTCATTTGACGGCTATAACTTGAAGATAAGGTTCTCTTTTTGTGGACAACAACTCGTCCGTTTCATTTCGCGCTTCGACGAAACCGGCCTCGTCTGGTTTAGGTTGGTGACACTATGAGTGATAAGATGGGATTATACATCACTTTTTTTATATATATATATATATACAAAAATATCAAAGATTGTCTGTTTACAGAGGTGGTCAAACCTCTTTAAGTCAACTTTTAGAGATGAATGACCAATACGTAGCGAGAGACGGTGAAACTATTAAAAAAATTTAAAGAAAATGTGTCGTAATAATAGTAACTATAGTATAGTAATTAATTATTAATTATTTAATACTACCTAGTATTACTTTTGGTCTTAATTTCTTTTTTATTCCTCAAACACATACACACAACTATATATAAAAATCGAGTTTTTGTTTGTAACCGCTAAATAACCGCTTTTTACTAACGTACATTACATACATTACACAGGTGCATGAATTTAGTAAAAAGCGGTACACGGTGCATATACAAAAACGGGACGGGACTTTTATTGGCTGATGTAATAAGGAGTTACATCGGCTAATTTTGTTTTAGAATTCCAAGCGGACGAAGTCGTATACATTAAGGATTCACAAAACGGACGGAACGGAGGAATATTGATAATGTTTAAAATAATTAACTAAACAAATAAAATGATAACATTATATATATATATATAATAAAATTGAAAAGTCAATTCTGTACATGAAAGATTTTGGAAACATTTCCAATGGTTCCGTTAATGTAACGATAATAGAAGCGAAAAATCCAATCAGTACAATTTTTGTCTGTCTGTCTACGTGTTATTTTGGCAAACGCAAAAACTGCTTGACAGAAATTGGTATGGTAGTAGGTTATAGTCTGAAGGTACATATAGTATAGTTTATATTTTTACATATATGATGGATGTTACGTAGAAAAACTAAGAAACTAAAACAGTGAAATTACTATATAAACCGATAAATACTGAATAGAAATAAATGATTTTTGGCATGTAAATAGTTTAGAGTATGGAGCAACATACATGATAATTTTATTCTGAGGTTCAATGTAGTTCTTATACGAAAAAAAATCTACGACTCCCTCAATTACGTCGCTTAATCGCAAATTTCCTTCCAATCTGATTAAATAATGTATTTATTTGAACATTAAAATAATATAAAGTAGTTGTGTGTACAATAATTCCCAAGAATTATAATACAAACGAATTTTAAATTTTAGATATATTTCATCGATCCATAAAGTAAGTACACGGCGCGCCATCTATTATCAAATAGGTGGTGTTACTACAAAAGCAATATTATTTAAGTTAAATAAAGGTTTAAAACAAACGTTTTATAACAAACGTATATCATATAAAACATTTCCAAAACTAAATCACCAAGTCATCCAAAAATAGGTAATAATAAGCGTATAAGGCTTAGCGGTTAGAGCGCTTGGACTGGATTTTTTCTTGGTTTCCAAGAAACGTTGGTTCGAGCGCTCTGCTTTTAAATTTTATACGTTTTCCAAAAATGTTTTTCAATATCCTAAATACGTGAATAACACTTTAAAATGTTAAAATATTTAATAAATAGCATTCTCTCTTGCCAAACGATTGTTCGTAGACTAAGCTTTGGGCAGTAGAAATTTGTAAAAATCCCTTGGAGATGCTAACTTGGAGATGTTAACAACAAAAATTAGTTATAATGAGCGTTAAGAATTTCGACACAGCCGGGTATGAAACGCATGGGTTTGCGGTCATAGCGCTTGGGCTTGGACTTGGCTTCTAAGAGACACGGGTTCGAATCCCGTTGTTCTTTTTCAAACTAATTTGTTAATGGGAGAGTATTCATAAAGTAAGACTCAACACTACTTCAGGCACACTATGATACCTATTTTGTATTTTCACCGGCCTGCGTTCGCATATATTTTATCGAATTATATAAAAACAGAGTCCAGGGCCAGTTAGATGTTTTTAGTTGCGTGTTACGTTAAATCTGTGATGACTTCTAAAGTATTCATGTAAATGAAATAACTAAAGGATAATCTACATGAAATAGCAAAGGTAACTGATATAAGGATTAGTAATATTCTAAAATTATTTAGAAATAAACATCAATCCTGAGGTTGACTCACAGTAACCATAACTGTGAGTCAACCTCAGGAGAATATAATTATGCTACTTCGTATTGTTTTGTGGGCCTTTTTATGATTACATTTTCGTAGTATATTATTTTGATGTATCTCATACAAGCGCTCGAAAATCGTTTTTGACGGTTTTTATCACAAAATATGAAATCTTCTCAACATTTTAATTAGAATACAACAAATTAATTAGAATATTTTGTATGAGTATGCATATACCTTTGGGAATAAATTATCTCAATACCAGTAAAAACTGCACCAAAATCCGTTGCGTTGCGTTTCAAAGAAGTTCAGGAACAGACAGACGGAGGTGGAGGGTGACTTTGTTTTATATGGTGATGATGATGAAAATAACTAATCATCCATTTAAGATAAATTACAAATGTCAGTTCAAAAGTCAGTTACAATCAGTATAAAAAACAACCTCGATCTAATTACATCGAATACTAAATTACAAATGTAGCAAACTTTTTTACAATATTAAAAAAGTAATAAAACCTGTAAATATTTATTATTAATAATAATTAATAAATATAATTAATAAGATACCTTAAAAGATAGTTATCGAAAACGACCCACCATACTGAACAATTTCACTAAGGAAGCATTTACTTATTCAGATTTTTCATACAAACTTACATCCCCTATTTTAATTCTGTAAGGGTTGATTTTTGAGAAAATAAGTCGCCTATGTTGTTGTTGAGTAAATACTTCGAAGTCTTGAAGAAGTTTGGATTATTCATACAAACTTTCATCCCCTATTTCGAACATGGTAGATTTTTGAAAACAAAAGTATAGGCTGTTAGTACTGTTGGACCCTGGACCTTTTACGAAGAAAGAAGAAGAAAGAAGGTACACTAACCAACTTTCAGAATAATGTAATATATTGCAAAGTGAACGCATCGTAAATTTCTATATTTTTTGTACGTACATCATTGACTGCCCGCTTGAGACATGCAATCCTCCGCCCATTCCACCTCTTCAGTCATTAACATGCGTAACGGAAATGCACTGGGATTGATCATTTATCGTATTAGAATTATTTCGATATATTTTTAGTATGAAAATTTAATTAAATATTTCAACGCTGAATAATTAAATGGTATTCTATGGTCAATCCTAGGTGTCGACTATATGTATACCAAAATTCATTACAATCGGTGCGGTAATTAAAAATTTTCATACAAATTTTCATCCCCTATTGTACAGCTACTAAGGGGTTGGTGTAAAGTTTGACATAAGCGGGCAGAGTGAAGAAGCTAAAAAGACTGCCTTGCCTAAAATATGTAGAAAGTTGAAAGAAGTGACTCGCACCTGCGCCTATTGATAATCGCCAAAAAGGGTCAGGTCCTGCTAAGTTCAAATTTTTATATGGTTTCTAAAATATTCTTATTCTAAATGTATGAAAAATATGTAATATTTCTTTGTTTGTTCTAGAGTCACTTATAAATATGTTCAGCCTAGTCATTTTGATACAAAGCAATAAATCCATTAATCTTCATCATCCTCAAATACGAAAAAACTAAATAGCTATTAGTCGCGTAGTGTACGCAGGCGAAGCCGGGAGCGGGTCGCTAGTATTATATAAAACTACATACATTTATAAGGAAAAATTATGAATTTATTATATTGTACACTTAATAATTATTACCTAAAGCAATGTGATGCGTGAGTATAAAAAGAATTTAAAGAAAAATAAATTTTAAAATGTATTTAGTAAATACTAGTAGTTGATTCATCGCTTCGACTTTTATATAAAGAGACGTCCTTGTTACTAAACAAGTACGTCACTTTTTATAAAAGTGTAAGTCAAAGATATTAGTGTTTAATATCTATTTCACTAAAATATACAAACAAATAAAACTAGTGTGTATGTTTGTAATATTAAGATAACCGTTCTTTACTAAATGCATATGCACGGTAAATATACCAAAATAAGATTTTTTACAATTTTCGTCTGTCTGTCTGTTTGCTGTCTATCGGCTGAACTGAATTTTGAAGCGAATTTCAATGACATATAGCTAATGTAATAAGGTGTAACTTAGGCTACTTTTATTTTAGAATGTCACGCGAACGAAGTCGCGAGCACAGCCAGTGAAGTATATCCATAAAGCATAGTTATAAAAAATATTTGTTTTCTGCACTCCTTCTTAATATAAACTTATAGTATACCATACACCATATTTTTATTCTTTCTTCTGCATCAATTTCATAAGGAAGGTTAAAAATATTCCCTTCATATTAAGATATATCTAAGACCTCAGTGTGCCACTTCTGTATACTTTCATGAAGTTCAGTTTGCCGCTCTATAACAAACTGAACGTCTTCAGCGCTACTAAGAGTATTTCATTATAAACTTTACGAATTATATCCCTGTCTGTGAGCTTTGCTTATTTATTTACTTTTTGGAATAAACATTTATTTTTGGAATTGACTTGGAATAAGCCTTACGACTAAAGTATGATAAGTTCTAGCAATTAGCTCGGAAAAAAAAAATAACAGATACAAAAAAATATAAAAATATAAACGACTTCCCGTTTTTTCCGCAAAGCAGGATAATAAGAGAGAAAATAGTGCCAAAAATAGCGCCAAAAAAAAAAGTGAATTGGACAAGATATCAAAGTTGTCAAGGTAGCTTTTTAGCCAATTATTCACAAATTTTTCTATTATCTTAGAAATCAATGTTAGAACTGATAAAGGCCTATCCTTATTTAAATTGGTTCTGTCTCCAACCTTGAAATTAGCTGTCACTATAAATCGCTTAAGTGCTTTTGGGAAAATACCTTATTTTAAATACCTTTATGAAAGCAAAGATTTGCTAGTGAATAGATCAATGGGACCACAAATGTTCTAGTCAGTCGAGATACCATCCCAGCCCGGTATTATTACATGGCAAGTGACTCGTTTTGTCAAAGTTAGGATGGGTATAGCGAGGTTTCCTTAAAAGATAGTCACTGCAGACTTTTTTGTACATCTATAAAAGATAATTCAACAGGTTTTGACTTTTTATCTGCTTATTTTTTACTGACATGTTGAACAAACATCGTCATACTAGAAGCAATTCCCGATTTTTCGGTATTATAAAATACAAAAGTTATATATAAACCACCGTCCGTAAGTTCGTTGCATAATTTTTATACTACATAAAGACGACATATGTGAACATAGAGAAATAACTATTAGTTATTTCTTGATTTTCGGAAATATTACACATAATAAATCAATGTAAAGAGATCTTTGGCGTTCGCAATTTTCACACATTTTAAATGATATTATTTTAAAAAGGTTAATGTTATATATTTTGGTTTCCAAAGATACTTTTTAGAATACCCAATGATTCAGATACTTTACAGTGGTCGGTGGATATAAGAAGACTACTCGTATGTTTGTGATCATTATATTGCTTACTTTCATACATACTTTTTTATATTTTAATAATTTTGATGAATTTGAGTATAAGACCCGTAATTTCAATGACAAAAAATGGTTTCTGAATGTTCTGCATTTTACTATAATTAGTTACAGTATACAATAACTTTCGTAAAGCCTAGTTAAATAAATTTGGTATACTAGACTATCATATCAGAAAAAGGATAAAAATTAAAATACAATAATATATTAGAAATAATTTATTTTAAGAAAAACTTACAATTACAAAAATATTTTGCAAAGATCTTATTTCTCAGGTACATAAAACTTACTTTGACTGTACTAATTATAGTCAGTAAACTCACTTTCGTATTCTCTCTCTTTAAAGGCACTCGTATTCTCTATTACAGTTAAATCAAATGCATCAGTAAATTAGGCAGTATTTAAAACATAAAAAAGCTTTAAAAATATCTGGAGAATGACATTCGAAGAGGGCTCCCAGTTAGTCTTAGAGCAAGTACGGCGATATGGACTTGCTGTATCCAGCATTAAAAAGTCAGAGGCGGGCGTCTTGGATAGTTGGGAGTTGCCATCGCCAGTAAAGTCAGTGATGCTGCAACTTCATGAGGTCCGTGTGCGCCGCATTGAGGGAAGCGCCGAGCTTGTCGCTGGAGACATGACAATACTAATTGTAATAATTTGTACAAGCTACAAATATTATTATATTAATAACCGCTTTCACTTATAATGGAACAAAGTATATTTTGTATTAAAGTACATGCTTTACTCACTTGAAGTTGTAGTCTACGCCGGCACCGAAAGTATTGAAATTAGGTATCACCGGATTGTTGGGGCATCGTCTTAGTGGCGAAGGCGCTGGCGGTGACGTCGTGGTGGTCGTTGCGAAGAGGTTCGCCTTCGCGGAGGCTGTCAGCTGGTCGGCGAAGTCCGGGATGTGCTTGCCGGTGACACTCAGACCGTGCCCGTTACTGGAAATTACAATGTATTGTTAGAAAATATATATATATAAATAAATTATATATAAAATTTGTGAAGCTCACTTAAAATTATTTCATCTTCCGGCAGAAAAGGACATGAACTCACACATTGTCCAAGGCCAGTCCACCGCTCACAGCGCCGTAGCTGTTGCCAGGGGTGTGCAGTCCGTCGGGTCTGAGAGCAGTGGCGCCTCCGACGGCACTCAGTATGTTCTTGTCGTTCCCGGCGAGAGGACCTTCGCCATCAGGTTGACGGTGCCCGTCGGGATTCGTATTCACTACTCCTGCTTGACGACGCACTCTAGATGTGACTGGTCTCGCGGATTCGTACTCGTGTTCATCTTCTAACAAGTTGGCAGAGTCTTCTATAAGTGCGACTGCTCTGTACGGGAGCAACACGTAGCGACAGCTGACGCCGCTCATAAGTGGTTGGCAACAATCTGCTTGAACCATTTTGATGGTTTATTTGTTTCTTAATACGACTGATAAGAAATGTGTGAGTAAGGAATGATGTCTGTGAAATTAGATCGTCTTTATATATTAAAACAGATTCTGTAAAGGAAACCCCCGGGAGAGTATCGCTTTAGATGTACAATGTAAGGTACGGCGCGTTATCTGTCTTTATGACTCAGCGCATGTTTATTGATTACTATAACATTTTACAGCATTGTACTTGGGACTGTCCTCCTCCTCGCTCAATCTTTGGGCAGAGAGTTTCTGAGTAGTACTTCCGGAAACGAAATCATAATGATTTCGATTACAGTCCCACGCTGTCCCACAACGCCACGAAGGCCTCTGGTAAAAATTACCTAGAATGGAATTTTAACCTATCTACAGTATTCAGGAAGCTTATGCACAAACGCGCAATTATGCTTTAATAGTATCAAAAATAATTATAAAACAAATACAAATTAATATTTTACCATACATAAAATATATAAGCATTTCTTGGCAACATATAACGTAGTATGTTTCGTTTCTAAAACCCTATCTATACTCACAACCGTGGGTTCCCCATTTGGCTGGAGTCCTAACGATTTGTATAACGAATAAGCCGAGGTATTGTAATCGGGTACAAATTCTTGCCAAATATCTCGATTGTTATATTTTATTAACATTCTAATTATGTATGTATATATTTAAGAAAGGAATTTTAGAAATTTCACATTTCTGGTGTAAAATAGCGCTTGAAACTTTGTATAATAATTTCTATAGTTTGGTATTAGTAATAAATAGCTTAATATCGATTTAACGTACGTATTCTGTAAAAGAAAGCTCCAAAAATGCAATTCTTAATTTTATCTGGTGTGGTAATGTTTGTATAAATTATTTATATTGACGATATATTACTGTGTACATATTATTTCTTTTTATAAAATATATTATGCAAATTACAATTTCATTATTTACATATATAAAAACGATACGATAACACAAACAACAAAACAAAAAGACAGTAAGAATATAATTTCAGAGAACCACTATATGAAGTTATTTATATTTTGAGTGATATGTAACTGTAACTTTAAATATCCTACAAGCTACAGTTACATGACATGTACATTTTTGAATTAAATTCCACTCAGTTTATCCCGATCAGCCCACAAGAGCACAATGCGGAGCATAATGAAAACAGTTTGTATTCATGCAGGTTAAGCTCTTATTATATAAAAAAATGATATCACACTATTTACTTCCCAGCGTCTGATTGTAAACGCGACTGGATGTGGGTTCGATTCCCACTCGGAGGAATAGTTTTATTGAATATATTTTCATTTATCTGCTCCGGTACTGGCGTTGAGTTTCTCACAACCATCGAGTTCTGTAAAGTGCAAGGTGTTTTTCCAACTGCGTCACACTGTATATATGAATGTTCTTATTCGTGCTTCTGAACATATATTTAATCAGCCAGACGTATCCAAAAGTTGTCTTATAAAACACTAGCGACCCTGCCCGGCGTTGCTTGAAATATTTTTGTATATTTTTGTATTTTCTTTCATATGTTTTAGCGTATATTTTCCTAAATTCCATGTGGGCAAGCAAGTAAGTCCTGTTATACCCATGTGTGCTTCATGTTCTCTCTTGGTAACTTTTATTTTGTTACAACTTATAAGATATTTAATGAAACTGTTTAGTGTTAATCGCAATTATATACAATACTATGGCTTCACTATTGCCATATAATTGTATTGGAAAAAAAAGAAATAGAAGTCCCGCTGAGTTTCTTGCACCGGTTCTTCTTAAGGTCTGAGGCATTAACTTTAGTGAACCGGTGGTAAATTGTTTGACGTTCAAATAATGAAGCATATAACTTCTCATTTTGAACAAAAATATTTAACTTTTACTTTGACTTCCACATTATAAGAGTGGCTCGCTTCTCCGTTGACTACAATGAAGCTTTATCAATTTAAACATGAAAACAATATATTATTACTTATAGAGTCAACAGATATAAAGTGTGTGTTTGTATGCGTGTATGCGTGTGTGTGTGTGTTTGCAAGTACACGGGAGTATTGTGTGTGCAGCTTGCACATATTTTGAACATTTATGATTTGTCTTTTACTGTGCATTATGGTTAAAATATAAGTAAAGAATATTTAAATTTTTATTAAGTTTTATCTAAAGGTAGGTAAATTTTCATTTTACCATAACTTTAGATAAGTCACACAGGCAATATCCCACTGATTTCATATAGAGTGCTTGTTAGAAATCTGTATTGCTTATAGTACATTACCTTAATAAGGGCTCTCTGTGCTCTTTCTAAATTAGGAAAATGAGGCTTGACAGAGCTGGCCCACATCGGAATGCTGTAGATGATTATAGACTGATTATCACATTGCAAGTGACTCGTTTTGTCAAAGTTAGGATGGGTATAGCAAGATTTCCTTAAAATTAGTCACTGCAGACTTTTCTCTCAATTCTCTCAAATCTCGATTTTTCGCTATTATAATATACAAAAGTTATATATAAACCACCGTCCGTAAGTTCGTTGCGTAATTTTTATACTACATAAAGACGACATATGTGAACATAGAGAAATAACTATTAGTTATTTCTTGATTTTCGGAAATATTACACATAATAAATCAATGTAAAGAGATCTTTGGCGTTCGCAATTTTTCACACATTTTAAATGATATTATTTTTTAAAAAGCGTTAATGTTATATATTTTGTTTCCAAAGATACTTTTAGAATACCCAATGATTCAGATACTTTTACAGTGGTCGGTGGCTATAAGAAGACTACTCGTATGTTTGTGATCATTATATTGCTTACTTTCATACATACTTTTTTTATATTTTAATAATTTTGATGAATTTGAGTATAAAGACCCGTAATTTCAATGACAAAAAATGGTTTCTGAATGTTCTGCATTTTACTATAATTAGTTACAGTATACAATAACTTTCGTGTAAAGCCTAGTTTAATAAATTTGGTATACCAGACTATCATATCGAAAAGCGATAAAAATTGAAATACAATATATTAGATATAATTTATTTTAAGAAAAACTTACAATTACAAAAATATTTTGCAAAAAGATCTATTTCTGTGTACATGTTTGCTACTGACTGTACTCACTATAATAGTAAACTCACTGCAGCTCTCTCCTCTAAAGGCACTCGTATTCTCTATTACAGTTAAATCAAATGCATCAGTAAATTAGGCAGTATTTAAAACATAAAAAGCTTTAAAAACATCTGGAGAATGACATTCCGAAGGAGGGCTCCCCAGTTGGGTCTAGGCAAGTACGGCGATATGGACTCTGTTGTATCCAGCACTGCCCGCTAACAAAGTCCAGAGAGGAGGCGGGGTGTCTCGAAACAGGTTGAGGTTGCTCCATCGCCGAGTAGTCGGTGCGCTTCATGAGGCCGCCTCAGTGGCGCTGCATTGAGGGAAGCGCCGAGCTTGTCGCTGGAGACATGACAATACTAATTGTAATAATTCTTGCCAAGCTACAAATATTATTATATTAATAACCGCTTTCACTTATAATGGAACAAAGCATATTTTGTATTAAAGCGCCATGCTTTACCTCACTGAAGTTGTAGTCTACGCCGGCACCGAAAGTATATATATATAAATAAATTATATATGCAAATTTCATTGACTTTTCAAAATTATTTATATCTTCCGGCAGAAAGGACATGAACCTCAGCCACATTGTCCAAGGCTAGTCCACCGCTCATCGCCGTGTAGCTGTTGCCAGGGGTGTGCAGTCCGTCGGGTTCGAGAGCAGTGGCGCCCTGACGGCACTCAGTATGTTCTTAAGTCGTTCCCGGCGAGGGGGACCTTCGCCATCAGGTTGACGGTGCCGTCGGGATTCAGTATTCACTACTCCCCGTTTGAATGACGCACCCTGGAGTTCATATAGACGGGTCTCATTAATCTCAAATTCGTGCTCTGAGTTATGCCCTCAGATCACCTCGCAAGCGCGAATGCTCTTGCTAGGGGAAGCATTGACGGAAGCATTAGCTGACGCCCACTAAGTAAAGATGGTTGGCAACAAAAAGCAACCATTTTGATAGTTTCTTATTTGTTTCTTAATACGACTGTTAAGAAATGTGAGTAAGGAAAAAACGCGTCATTGTACAGCAACCGAGCTTCCAAGCGGTTCGCGGTTTCCGCGGCTCGGGCTTCAAATCCCACAGCGTGTTAAAATTTATATGTGTTTCCTAAAATATGTTTTTCAAGTTTAGTAAATTCACATTATTCATATGAATTTGTTTATTAAATTTATAAAATAAATTTTCAACATTTATTTATAGCTTTCAAAAGCTTCGTACTAGCCATATGCAATTCAATTTATTTTCAATCTTGTTAACTCGTAGTTAGCTGCTTGTAAGGGGATCGGTCTGATCACGCTCCCTGTAATTTACTACGTGAGTATAGTATTACCACACCATCAAGGAAGATTATTATTTCATAATAAAACGACCGTACACTATCGTAATAGTAGTTGTTTTCTTATTATAACAATCCAAGATTGGGTTCAATTTTTTATTTTAAATCAAAAAGAAAGCAACTTCGTGCGTTTTTCCCGCATAACGGGTAGTCAGAGGGAAGGGTGCCAATACACTGCGTTCTCCATTTTATGAACTAGACAAATGAAATGAAAAAGAAAAATGCGGGTGTGAATGAACTCAACGCCGCCGCCTTAACTGAGCGTAGTAATAATAATATAATAATTATATATCTCAGTGTGCCCTCTTTTTAAATTATAAAAACACCTTCAAGTTTTTTTTTCCGTGGAACATGTAATAAACCTGCTCCCTCCACTTCTATTTTATGATAAAAGTATTCTTTATACATTTTATATTATAAAGAAATGGTCGAATACTAATAATAAGATAATTTAGTTCGTTCCTCAATTTATATCAATTTTATTATTCAATAACATTGCCGTACTTTTTATTAAAATCAATTATATTAGTAGCTTCCAAGACTTAGGTAGTTATAAAAGTCTATCCAGGTGATTGAAAACATAAATCTGTCCCTTATATCATCTTTGCCTCATACCAAGGTGTTTTTATGGAAATAATGAATTAATAAAATTCGATACCCAGACGGGGAATGATTTATATTTATTTTCTTTAATTTCCGCGCCTCACTTGTATTACGTGTATTCGAGCGAAAAGTGGAACTGAGTGTCTTAATTACCTTGTTAAACTTATATAAGGTTATATATAGATTTGTATATGTTATCAGTAAAATAAGCCTCGTAAAACACAATATGTGATATAAAACTATTGGTTTACTGAGTGACGGATATACAGACAATGTACAGCCATTGGCGTACACGTACTTTAGGGACTGTATTATAAGATACTAGCTGTGCCCGCGATCTTTTGTCCGCGTGGAGATTTTACATCAGCTAGTTTGCCAGTAAAAGCCACGTCAAAATCGGTGTAGCCGTTCTAGAGATTACAACTTTTTTTTTTTTTTTTTTTTTTTTTTTTTTTTTTTTTTTTTTTTTTTTTTTTTTTTTTTTTTTTTTTTTTTTTTTTTTTTTTTTTTTTTTTTTTTTTTTTTTTTTTTTTTTTTTTTTTTTTTTTTTTTTTTTTTTTTTTTTTTTTTTTTTTTTTTTTTTTTTTTTTTTTTTTTTTTTTTTTTTTTTTTTTTTTTTTTTTTTTTTTTTTTTTTTTTTTTTTTTTTTTTTTTTTTTTTTTTTTTTTTTTTTTTTTTTTTTTTTTTTTTTTTTTTTTTTTTTTTTTTTTTTTTTTTTTTTTTTTTTTTTTTTTTTTTTTTTTTTTTTTTTTTTTTTTTTTTTTTTTTTTTTTTTTTTTTTTTTTTTTTTTTTTTTTTTTTTTTTTTTTTTTTTTTTTTTTTTTTTTTTTTTTTTTTTTTTTTTTTTTTTTTTTTTTTTTTTTTTTTTTTTTTTTTTTTTTTTTTTTTTTTTTTTTTTTTTTTTTTTTTTTTTTTTTTTTTTTTTTTTTTAAAGTGTTAATTGCTTAGTTCATTTTATTGTTGCATTTTCCGTATTGTCTTACATGTAAATGAAAGTATCAAAAAGGCAAAGTAGACAATGTAACTAAAAACGCGATTGGTTCTATTCCCACGAGATGACATGACTTATTTGTGCATTGGCGTGCTAAGAGTTTCACCAACCACCCCAAAGCTTAATTATAGAATTCTGAAATTGATGGTGTGTGTCTCTGGGATGTTAATATAATAATAGCTTAAATTAAGTAAAAACAACTATATTTAATAAATTGAGTGTCAAATATTTAGCGACAAATGTAATTGCCGCCATCATGGTGAAGCATGGCATCGAAAACTTCTAATCAAATTATGTTTTCGATACAACTCCATGTAAGAAAATATTCTCTGCCTACCCGCAGCAAACGAATACACTGGGTAAGCACAAACAAAGTGCTGTGTGTCAATGATTTTTTTTGCCAATCTCCATGAATACCCTCGAAACGCACCAAGGTTACTGCTAACTTCGACATATTACATATTCTATAAATTATATATATATTGTAAATATTTCTTCAGTCCAATGTTTACATAACAGCTTCTTAATCAGAGACCCAGCAAGTCAAGACAATTGCTCCACTTTCCACACTGAGAAATGTGGTGCTGAGTGGCGCAGCACTCATCAGCGTTTTTATATTGAAAGTAATCAGAAAGCTGGAAAATAAAAATAATTTAAAATATAATTCATCTCGCCAAACTGAGTGGAACTGAACTCCACAACCTCACCACAACAACTAGTTTCCAATTCAACTGCGTCATGCATGGCCTTATATTGTTAATATTCATATAATTAAATTATGAGCTCTGTGGCACCTCCATAGACATAGAGCTTAGCTTCAATCCATCATTTATAACAGTATCCTTGTCCTCGTCTGTAGGCTGAGGGATTAATCCTACAATAATTTATATATACAATAAAAGATTATTATTTAGGTATCGTTTAGATTTCCCGTAAACGAAGGTTTTATTTTGAAGTTACAACTTTTGCTGCAAGTTGGAGCACTCTTGGCTTGATTTCGAATATAATTGTATGCCACATGTTAAACCCGGATATTTTGCCAAACACTAACTGTTCTTCGACTTTCGTTCGCATCAATAACGGAAAATACAATAATGAGTTTTTTAGGAAGCACAGAAATGTCTTTACGTTAGAAAAATTTATAAAGTTGTTTGACTCTTTTATTCAAAGTGAAAAACTTTCTTATAACAATTTTTAAGTCAAAAACACTACACTGTGAATATCTTATCATGTATTAAACTTTATTTAGTAGTTTTGGTTTGATGTGTAAAGAAACACAGGCAAAAGCTGTCTTTTGTCTGTGCTTGTTTACGAGAAATGGAAATGTTATAAAATTTCCAAGCCATATTAGCATGTACGCTGTATTCAGTGTCATTATCGCTCTCCTTCCACATACTGGACCATCATTATGTTGCGAAGCCATTTTAAAACTATGAAACCTCCCAAAATATTCATTTTTAATCTAATTATGTAAAGAAAAAAGGCGATTTTGGTTCAAATGAAATACTTGTTATTAATAACCTATTTATTTGAATAAGAATTAATATCATGTGTATAAAAACACATTAGCAAACAATTCATAATTTTAGAAAAAAAAAACAATATCATAAAAAGGCTATGAGTCGACCTTAAAAGACGGACATATGCAGCCGTGGACTGATCTTTAGAATTTTTAGTGTGAAACAATTCTATCATACATGATTTTAAAGTAACTTTAACCGTTTAAGCAGCGTAGGCAACTGAAGCTGTCATAAAAGGAGTATTTTTCCCGTTCTATATATTTTTAATTGCTGAAACGATCCTATTGATGGCAGACTGATGTTATATAGCCTATAGCCTTCCCTGATAAAGAGACTAACCAACGTATAAAGATTTTTTTAATTCGATATAGTAGTTTCTGAGATTAGCGCGTTTAAACAAACAAATAAACAAACAAACAAACAAACTCTTCAGCTTCATAATATAAGTATAGATATAAGTTCACTCAACATGCAATGTCTCGAATTCAGGTTTACAACGGAGATAGGAGTGTCTTGGCACTAAGTTCTCTCTGACTACTCTAAAATTTGGGAGCGTGAAGCGTGAAAAAGCGTGAAACTGGAAAAAGGTACATATCATATATCTGTAATGTTTTCTCTGTAGATTTATGATTTTAATACTCGAAGCCGGGACGGGACACGAAGTGAAATGTCTTACGAAATGAAGTCTTAATTACGCCCAAAACTTTCTCGATTACTAACGAGACTTTGAAAATTAACTTTGATGTAATTAACATTATACTTGGTGAAGAGATTCTTGTTTATTTTTAACATTTTTTAAAGACTTATTCGCACAGTTAGGGAATTGAAAAATACATATTTAGAAAACGTATAAAAATTTGAACGCAGCGGGATTTGAACACATGGCTTAGCGGTCAGAGCGTTTGAACAGTTTTCAAGCGGCGCGGTTTCGTATCCCGCTGCGTTCCATTTTTTATACGTTTTCTAAATATGTCTTTTCCAATGAGATTCTTGTTATTAAAATTTAATTGCCTAAAAATTAATTTTGTTATGAATAATTCTTAAATTTTATTTATAATTAATTTTCAAGATCTTTCTTTTTGAAAAGATAATATTTTGTAGACGATAATAGAGAACAGCTAAATATTTATTTAATAACACATCACTTCTTTTTTTTTGTTTTGTTTTTTTTTATTATGGAGGTTTTAGGTGCACCAGTTATGCGCCATTTACTTTGAGAGTGTCGTGTAGAAACGTTTTAGAAATGTTTTTTCAATGTACACATTTATTTAATCAGTAAAAAGTTAATTAAAAAAATGACAAAAGCATCGATATCAGCATTAGTAATGGATTAATTCATTTTAAAAATATATAAAAGTTAAATAAATAAATAAATAATGAAATTATCAATCACGGCAAAAAGTTTAGTTATCAATTAGTATATAGTCACTTTACATTTATACACAATTCAGATTCCAATAAGTTTTTTTTTGCAGCTTCACGCTTTTTCCCGCACAGCAGGGTAGTCACCGAGAATCCATTCTCGCCTTTCAGCCCGAATTCGAGACATTGCGTGCTTAGAGAACACCGCGCTTTGTCTTATGAAATGAAAAATAAAATCATTACTCCGAGTGGGAATCGAACCCACAACCTTCGCATATACTGTCTCTTACACTGCTCCACGATAGCTTCAAATTGTAATAAGAACCTTAAAATCATATCATCAATCAATCAATCATAATTTTTTCATAGCATGTATTTCCGGGACGAGCATCTTATATAAAAAAACCACATTCACATTTAGGCGTACTACTTTATTTTTTTAAACTATTTTGATTATTTAAATAAACTTATCTCTTCTTCTAGTATATAGTTTAGTTGTGTATTAGTTGAACTTATTGGATTCAATAAAAATAGAGTACTGAATAGAGTGAATAGAGTGTTTTGTCACTATATTAATCACGTTAGGTTTAGGAAATTAAGAAAAATATTAATAGAAATAGATAGGTAAATAGAAAATGCAACTACGATATCCTTATATAGATATTTCTAGCAATACGGACGAATATTTTTTGTATCTCAGTTTTCATTTCAAATGAAAATATTGTAACCGGAGTTATTTGCTTATATAAAAAACATATTCTAGAAAACATATTTTCGAAAACGAATAATTTTTAATGTTGTGAGATTCGAACCCACGCCTATTGGAAGAGCTCTAACCGCAACGCTATACGTTCGTGCGGGTGAGGCACTGGATAGAATCATACTACATTAAAAAAAATATAAGTTTTGTAAATAGTATGTTTCATATTCGAAGTGTGTGAATAACACTTTAAAAATATTAAAATAATTTCGAATATTTTGATATTAGAAAACGGATATATAGGTCTACTATAAAAATATTTAAAGTCGGTTATTCAAATATATATCACACACAGCTAATTCAACGGTTACATATTCAAATTTAAATTCATAAAATGTTTATTAGTGTTTTTCACACAAACAATATAATTAGAATAAAATAAGTATAAATAAAAAAGAATAAAACGGTAAAGGGAATGAGGCTCAGCGTATGCTGGTTAGATTTTTCGTCTACAGCGCTGTTTTTCAGCATCATACATAAGTATGATGATTTTTTTTTAGAATAATCTAATAGCGTTAATATAATACAGGGGAGGATGTGACAATTTGTAACAAGATTCAAGACAAAATAAACTTATAATATTTTAAAATTAAAAACGGCTATTCAGATTTTAGGTACGAACCCCTAAAGCTACGTCGATGAGCCTATAGCAATAAATTCCATACAATCTAAGTATCCACTAAGAGCTCTTGAATCATTTATTTATTAGAAAAACAAAACAATATATACTTTTATTCCCACCGAATACTGAACACGGCGTGCAGTACATTACGTGATTGCCTTCCAAAGTTTCTCATTCCATTCTCGCTTTTATTTACTAACCAGAGCAGACTATATACATTCATTATATTATATATATATATATATATATATATATATATATATATATATATATATATATATATATATGTGAAGAATGTATACAGTAATATTATTTATTTTACTACCAAATAGGTGGGGATTTGGTTTATTTTACATATTTTTCAGCTTATCTCAGGATAAAGAGGTAGTAGAGAAGTGGTGATATGTAACTCCGTTTCATTCCCATTTGTGATCTTAAATAAAAAAAATACCGATATAAATAAATATCGGTAACCGAACCGATATTAAGAGTTTCAGTTAATTTCTGATATGGTTAGTCCATATGACGAATGTCAATGACGGATGCTTTAAAAATAAAACCTATTGGGTGAAATTTACTTACATTCCTATTCATATTCCTCCGTCCATTATGTTTTTATTAAAAAGTTCCCTTTTTTTGTCCTTCACCTATGAATGTATATATATAGAGGTATATATATTAACAGCGTTATTTCTGACAGTATCAAAACTTGTAACAAAAGATTGTAAGATAACTAAACCACCAGTACTTAAGAAACAATTTTTAAATCGGCTAATTTCTTCGTTAAGAATTGCAATTCATAAGGGAGCTTAGAAAGCGCCGTAACCACTTTTCCTCGCGGACATGACTTAAACGGCTTTTCTATTTTGCTGAACTTACAACTTTTATTTTATATTTAATTACTAAATATTTCAACAATATAATAGTATGTTCGACTTTTGCGACTTTTACACATTTAAAATTAATCTAGTTTAACTTGTTTAATCGTGTATGCTTTGGTATTCAACAATAGATACATTTTAGAAAACTGATACTGACATTTGCGAACACTTAACAGTTGTAGTCAGAAACGACAAAATATACACGATTAGTCCGTTCAAACTAGTTTAATTAAAAACGTCTTTCTATCTCACAAAATGTAAAAGAAGACGCAAAAAAGAGAGAAGGAACTTCTAAGTGTTCATTATGTTTCCCACTACTATCCAGCTATGTTGGATGTAGAACGCATGGCTTAGCGGTCAGAGTGTTTGAACGGTTTTCAAGAGCCGCGGGTTCAAATCCCGCTAGGTTCAAATTTTTATACGTTTTCTAAATATGTATTTTTCTAAGTGTTCCATAAATTTATTCACAGTAGCAGTAGGACTCCTGGTGTTACTGTAAAGACCGATAGACTTAACAGCATTTAAGCCCATTTCGAAAAAAAATATATAAATACATTCACAGTGTGGGATATCCATTACGTTACAGGAAGAGGTCACAGCAGTTCCAGGAACTGGTGATCAAATGTGTGAACAGTTAATTAAAAAAGTGACAAAGCATCGATATCAGCTATTTTTTTGGATTAATTCATTTTAATGCTTAACTTTTAAATGTTTAAAATTTATGCCTCTACTATCCGAACTTCTCTCTCTGTCGACCTAAATAAATTTTAATATAATAAATATAGTAAGATCTATATAGTTTAACCTCTTTCTAATAATAATCCTATTAAAAATATACCTTATATAAGTAAATATTTACGTAAAAATAAATGAGCGCGCATTGTTAGTCCCACATAACGGCCATTTAGCCGCAAACCGCGCTGCAACGCGAATCAGAATAAATACTAACCAATTATTTTGTTTAAATAGAATTCACTGGAAATATATCTGCATTGGAAATACCCAACAAAAATATTATAATTTTATTTCGCTTTAAAGAAAATTGTGGAGGTTAGTTGCTAGCGCGGTAGTCGTGGGTTTGAATTCGACTTTGGGGAATATAAGTACCTAATTGCCTTTTAAATTGGGAGACAGTTGGTACCTTCTAGGCAAGCGTGTGTCATTGTAGACCACATACACCCTTAACACCAGGCTTGGTATGGTCAAACGTAAGCCTCTTATGAGTAACTTATAAAAAAAAACAAAATTACTTATAATATCAGATTCACAATACGAATTAGATTTTAAGGATTTAACAATTCAAGAATAAATAAAAAAAAGAAGATTTTCAGCAAAACAATCTTCTATATTCTTTAGTGATTAGTAATTTTTCCAATTGTTTAGAACATCTCTCATTAGAATACTCTCACTTTACTATATAACTTTTTTTATATAATCGATCTTTCCAGTGACAATAAGCGAGAAAGGAACGACTTCCTTTTTCCAATTTTCACCATATAATTATTTTACAAAGCGTTGACAGGACATAGCGTCATGTCATGTCAAACAATGTCTCGGATTCGGGCAAAAATTGGAGAACGGAGTGTCAAGACACTAGGTTCGCTCTGTCTACTCCAGTATTGCGGGAAAAATCGTCAAGCTAAAAAAACCTAAGAACTTTAAAAAAAGGTTTCATATTGGCTAGATCTAGGCCAACGCTATACAACCTTAGTATTAGACCGTACGATAGATCACAGGAAATCACCATCGGTCCCATCTGATGGACATTGGCACGAGAACGGCTACGTATGAAGGGAAGAGAAAACAATTTCCGTTTTATATAAAACCAAATGGGATGATTTAAGACTGTAATGAAAATGCTACTGTTGTTAGTTCATTTGTCCTACATTTTTGAGTAAAGGTAAATGTCTCTACAGAGATGCTAATAACTTCAAAAAGTTGTAATAAACATATGAGAATTTTGATGCAGAACGAAGTTTGGTGTAGAACGCATGGCTTAGCGGTCAGAATGCTTGGACTGTAAACAAGAGGCACGGGTTCAAATCCCGCTGCGTTCAAATTATTAGACGTTTATTTTTAACATTTTTTAAAGTGTTATTCGCACAAGTGTTATTCTTGCCAAACGATTGTTCGTAGAATAATCTTTGGGTAGCAGAAATTTGTAAAAATCTCTCTACAGAGATGCTAACAACAAATATAAGTTGGAATAAGCGTATATGAATTTCAACGTAGCTGGATGTGGAACGCATGGCTTAACGGTCAGAGCGCTTGAACGGTTTTCAAGAAGCGCGGGTTAAAATCCCGCTGCGTTCAAATTTTTATACGTTTTCTAAATATGTCTTATTATACGTTTCCTATTTTTATATTTTCATATCCTAAGTGAGTAAATAGTGTAAAGCGATAAAAGTTTTCGAAATTTGCTTTTAAAAGCTCCACGTTATAACATATTACAATAATACTGTGACAAAGATTTATGAGCAAGTTAAGTTCATATCGCCCGAGGGACCGTATAGCGCGTACTAATGAAAATCTTGAAAAGCCAAGTGATGTGAATGGAACAGCATATTTCTCGTATTCATTTTGGTGTTGATATTTTGTTTTGTTGGTTCTTGATTGGTTTGTTCGTGTTATAGAGTACTGTGTGAGTGGTTATAAAGTAGTTGTAGTCGTAGGTTCATAGAATAGGAGTATAGAATAGAATGCAAAATGAGCTGTACACAAAAAAAAATTAAAACAAGAACAACACATTTTTTTTTTTTTTTTTTTTTTTTTTTTTTTTTTTTTTTTTTTTTTTTTTTTTTTTTTTTTTTTTTTTTTTTTTTTTTTTTTTTTTTTTTTTTTTTTTTTCCTCGTTGTACCCGGATGTGATACTATTATATTTTCGAGAAAAAAATATAAAAAGCACAAATCCGTAAAACCTGCTATAAAAAGGGTCACATATACTTAAATTTACCTTTTTCCTGTATACGAAAGCTATACAGAGTAGCTTTTATAGTTTAGGAACGAGGATGGATGTAAAACGTAAAGTTGAAGCAAAATGGGGGATATGACCGAGAATACCAATAAGTTTTTAATATGGAAAATTTAAATACTTACGTTTGCATATAATAAGTTAGAAGAATTAGAATAAGTTAGAATAAGTAGATGACAATCTTTTACAATCATCTGCAATTTATTTATCTAATATTTTATATGAGTAATATTTTTTTTATATCTTTCGTTAGCTGTATATTTTTTACTTTTAAGAGTACATACTTTGGATAAGATAAGAAATAAATTTTAAGAACAGTTTTAAAATTTGAATGTAGCAGGATTTGAACCGTGAACGTCAATTAAGCGCGTCTGGTCAATTAAGCTATACGCTATATATATTTATATCGTGCTACGTCAAAATTGTTACACGCTTTTTACACATTGATTGATATAAATAATATAAGTAGCAACAAGCATATCATATATTTGACGAAGCTCCATAAGACCGTCTAGTTCAATTAGCTAGAACGCTTGGTCGGATTCCAAGGGGCGCGGGATCAAATCCTACATGCCAATTTTTATGTTTCTTCTTCTTGCATTTAAAATAATAATTAATAAACATTGCCTCCCAGTTTCACATTAAGCATTTCCTCGAATGGGAATCGTACACACACCCATTGCATTTGCAGTGCGTCAGGCACTATTCAATGTTGGTTTCAAATATATATTTCTAAAGTTAGTAAGATATATAATTAATTGTTATTTGTGTATATTTTCCTTTAAAAAACTTGTATCGGTATACCAATTTGTACGGCACAGTAAAGCCCGCATCGAACTATAGTAGCTATCAATATTGTAATAATTTTGTTATGAGAGCTTGACCTACTTTGACGAAATATTCTTCAATCTTATTATATTGCGTTTATTTGTATTAAGGATGAAACATTTCTGATCTGGATTCGGACAAGGGTATATATGGCGAATCGGTTTCGGTTACGAATAGATAATTATTTCGGATCATCCGTTAGATTCGGATAATTTTGTTTACGGATTTTATGAGGTATGTGAGTAAACTTCCCCACAATTTATTAATTTATTTTTTAACATTTTTTTTAAAGTGTCAAAATCACTCAGGAATTTGTAAAACATATCTAGAAAACGTGTATTTTTTTTAACCCGCAATTGCCTCTTCGCGCAATGAACGTATAGCTTAGCGGACGGTTTACAAGAGGTGCGGGTTTGAATCCCGCTGCGTTAAAAATTTTATACGTTTTCTAAATATGAATTTCTTTTTTTTTCAGCTTTTTATCGCATAGCAGGGTAGTCAGCGAGAATCAAGTGACATAACACTCCATTCTCCACTTTCCAACTTTGAGTGGCGGAACTCAACGCGCGCGCTTCTTTCTTTCATCAGAGACTACATCGGCCTAAATGTGATTGGTTATGGGTTCGATTCCACTATGAGAATAAGAGATTATAGTTAAATTATTTTCATTTTTCCGCTCTGGTAGGTACTTCCAAGCGCGGCATTGATTTTCAACACGCAACGCCTTCATTTCTAGCGGATTGTGGAGAACAAAGTGTCTTGACACTACATTGCTATGACGGAAAAAGCAAGAAGCTGTAATATATCATAACATACTTTATGTAATACGGAAGTGGCAAAAAGTTGCAAAGTTAGTACATTCCCATCGATCACTGGCGCTGACAATAATGTATAGGGCTGTCAGCGTTGTCTAGTATTGAATTTACTCAATTTGATTTATAACGGACCTCTATAAAGTGCTAATTTTAACTAGATTTTTTTGTTTTATAACTAGTATTTTTTCTTTCTTTGTTTTTTTTTGTTAATATAGTGTGAAAATAAACTATATTTATGTTAATATAGTTTATTTTCACTCCGTTTTTCACTTTTTGCCCGAATTCGAGAAATTACATGGTGAGTGGATATTTTTGGCGCAACCACAGCAGAGAAATTAATTTACTGGCTACTGATTAATTATGTTGATTGACTATGATTTTTTTAACTTTTTTTTAAGTGTTATTCGCACACTTAGGAAATTGAAAAATACATATTTAGAAAAAGTATTAAAAAAATTGAACGCAGCGGGATTTGAACCGGCGCCTCTTGAAAAGCTCTCTGATCGTTGAGCCATGCATTCTACATCCAGCTGCTTTGTAATTTTTATTGTTTTACTCATATTTGTTACAAGCATCTCTGTAGAAGAATCTATACTTTTTCTAAATATGTCTTTTTCAATTAGTATATTATTGTTGAGACGCTTGTGCTAATTCTCTCTGTGAAACAATTATTTGCTTATTTATTTTTGGGAAGCCAAAGCTATATAGTTTCAAATTTCTATTTATAAATCTACATACTAATAATGTTTAATTTTTATTTTTCCACCACCTAACCGTTTATCATTATAAGAGCTTCTTTTCGGCTTTCAGGTTGTCTGGAAGAGATGGCTATTTCGCCATAAGACCGCCTGTTGCATATTCCTTTTTTATAATGTGATTCGTACCTATTGTTTCTATCAATTCAATGTCGTGTGCAAATAAAGTAATAATAATAATAATAATTTTATATTATCACATCTTTATCACTGGAACATCTGAAGGGGTCATGTTGGCGCAGTGGGACAGCGTCTGACTGTAAACCCGATTGGTTGTAGGTTCGATTCTTACTCGGGGTAATGATTTCAAATATTTTTATTTCTCCGCTCTGGTCATAAGACTAAGGGCGGCGTTCAGTTCCGCCACTCAACACGCAATGTTTCAATTTCAGATGGCACTAGTTTCTTTCTGACTGACCTGCTATGCGGTAAAAGCGGGAAGTTATTCTTCTGTTTTGCTTAAACAAACAACCAACCATAACTAATTTAATAAGCAGCTTATTTCTACATAATAATAAATTTACTTTAAACAAAACAAAACTAACCAATAAAATTAATATTTTTTTAATTTAAAATTATTTTCATTACTCCGCTCTCACGCAATGTATCGAGAATAGAGAGGTTCTCTGACTAACCTGCTATGCGGCAAAAAGCGTAGCTAATAAGAAATATATAAATAGTATTAGAATTTTGGCAAAAAGAAGTTAGTTGTAATTTTCTTCCATGGGTTTGAATGCAAAACTAAATTAAAACTATAACAACTGCGCCTTGAAGACGGCAATTACATTGTTGCTACGAAATTTACTCTTCAATTTATTAAAAAAAATAATTTAGAAACAAATAGTGAAAAAAAAACCATCGTCGTAGGCAGAGAGAAACCAATGTAATCAAGACACTTTGTTCTCCAATTTCCGCAAGAAACCGGGACACTACGTATTGAGGCGTGATGGTAGAACTCAAACCCGCATTTCTTACCAAAGCGGAGACATGAAATTTAATTAAATGTAATTATTCCCGAGTGGGGATCGAACCCACAACCAATCGTGTTTACAGTTACGTGCCACTTCGCTACGATGGGCCTGCATACAGTAGCCTGCAATGAAAACAAAGTGGAGAACACTTCACACGCCACGATGGAAAAAAGAGCTTCTTTTAACCGAAAACAGTTTAACTTAAAGAAAAATCTTGAAATTCCCTGAAAGACGGTTGAAGAAAGTTTACCTTGAAACAAGATTTAAGACTTCATATCCGCACTGGTGTTCGTTGAGTACCAGTTTTGTAGATCTGATAATTTCTTATACTTGTAATCTTGTTTTTCTTAAATATTACGCTTTTTTTTATAGCGCGATTTTTTCTGCATAGCAGGACAGGCATACAGAGCTTTAAGACAGTCCGTTCTATAGTTTCCGCCCGAATCCGTGTTGAGTGGCGGAACTCAACGCCGCGCTTTGTCTTATCACCAGAGTGAAGAAATGAACAAAAATTAAATATAATCATTGCCCCAAGTGGAAACACATAACCATCGCGTATAAGATGGATTTTATTTGCATAGTTATCTATTATTTTTAATAGCTTCTCTTATTAGGTTATTGATTTGCTCAAGAAAATAATTTTTTTTTATACATTTTTTAAAGTGTTATTCGCACTCTAAGGATTGTTCGTACAATAATCTTTGGGTAGCAGAAATTTGTAAAAATCTCTCTACAGATATGCTAACAACAAATATAAGTTATATTAAGCGTATAAGAATTTCAACGTAGCTGGATGTAGAACGCATGGCTTATCAGAGCGCTTGAACGGTTTTCAAGAGGCGCCGGTTCAATTCCCACTGCATTCAAATTTTTATACGTTTTCTAAATATTTTAAACATACGTTTTTTCTACAGCACTGTGATTTGTTTAATACACTTAGGCGGTGAAAGGAGAGCTCTATCATTATAGAACTCTTCTTTTACCGCGCAAGATTTGAAGAGGGTATGGCTATCATTGTCAGAGATTAGCCCTTTAAAGTAGTTGACGCGTAAAGTACACGTTACCATAGCAACCTGTAAGTCACTTTGTATAGCGTATAAGTGCATATCAAATATGGTAGTGTGTAAAATATTTATTTTATTAACTTAATATAATTCCAATGAATTATTATTATATATATTGGCATTCTACCTCTTTATATACATTTTAACTATGCCAAATTACGTACTCCGTTCGCATAACTTTCATAAAAAGGAATCTAATATCTTTACGTTTTAATATTATAATCGTATACACAGTTTACACACACACACCCACACAGCTTACAGTTTTGAGATCTGTAACAAAGGAGGTCGTCTTATCGCAGTAGGACAGCGGTTGACCAGTAACGCTATGGTTGAGAGTTCGATACCCACTTGGGGAGTGATAATGTTTGAAAAAAAATAATTTTCTTATACATACGTACAACAAAGCTCACTGTTAAGTTTCGCCACTTAAAATGCGACGTCTCGAATTCGGCTGAAAAGCGGAGAACGGAGTGTCAGTACACTAGGTTCTCTCTGCTTACTATAAACACAAGGATATCATTTAATATATGTTTACAACTTCCTATACAAATAACTGTTTTAAATTGCAAGTTCAACTTAATTTATAAACAAACAAAGATGAACTACAAAATAAATAATAAACAGTAATCTAAAAGCGATAAATCAAACGCCGAAGTTTTTCAAAACAAGGTGCCGACAATTTATCATGTCGGCGACAGCTCGTTCCGCGAAGGTATTACGAGGGTGTAGCTTAAATATGGACGAGATTGTTCTAATATGATTTTATACTGGTTTTATATAGTATATCAAAAACCTTATCTAAAAGAACCTATATAGAATATATTATTTTCTCTCTTCTAATTATTGTGGCGGAGAGTTCTATCGTGACGTGCTTTTTTTTGGCAATTGTTAAATTTATTTTATGTACCGTTATGGATTTTAGTGATGCTTCAGTAGCGAAGGACACCTATGTACTCATACTAATGAAAGAGTTAGCTATGGCAATTAACTAAATTAAATCAAGATTGATACAAAATTGTATATTAATAGTATATTAACCAGAAAAATCATATTGCAAATAATATTTTAAAAACCTAATGACATGAGACATTATTTATATCTCTAGTTAGCTGTTCTTGTTTTATAAGGTTACTTGATCGTTTCTGCCAGGGTTCAAGGGAAGATTGTAGTCCCTGTGGCCCTGGCCAGTGGCGTTGGAGGAGGAGCACCGTGAGGTTTTAGTGGGTAAACGGACGGCCCAAACGGACGCGGTTATGTGGGATTATCTGCCGCATAATCCCACATAACCGCGTCCGAGTCCCCAATCGGGTGGGTATCCGTAAATTTAAAATTTTTCAACTCTGAAAATCGAACCCGCTACCATAACGTACTTATGTTGTAAGATTACAAGTGAGCCATTATGGCGTCAATATATTTCAACTATACTAGCGACCCGCTCGAGGCTTCTCTTGGACCACATACTTTACTTAAGTATATAACTTGATTGAAACAAAAATAAACATTAAGCAGAAGTTCACCGAAATAAAATAGTCAAAACTGCATTTAAATCGATTCAGCCATTTCTGAGATTAGCGTACGCGGACATACAAACAACAACAAAAAATAAAAAAGTATTTTCTCGGGCATTTTAATATTTTCTTTTTCATATATCTTCCATGTACAGACAGCGGTCAGTTACATTTTTATCATATGTATATATTATACAGATAAGCTTGCCTTGCCATGTTACTTGTAAAATATTGATCTTTTGCACACGTTTAAAATGATGACGTAATTAAGGATTTGTACTATTGCACTACATGTGCAATATTTGGTTATATGTATATTACGAAATTAGTAGATTCATATCTCTGTCAAGGTAATATTTGCGTTTATTATATAGATACGATGAATGGAATGCTGCGTCTTTAAATATGAATTTGAGTCTTCAAATATGAGAATGGAGCTATAAATATGTCATTTGATCTTGCTGATAATTCACTTAAGCGCTTTACCACTGTGGCGCAATGTGACAGCGCCTGTATACGCAATGGTTGTGGGTTCGATTTCCTTTCGTGGGATGATCGTGACAAGACAAAGCAAGGCGTTCAGTTCCGATACCCAACACACAACGTGTTGGATTTAGGCGAACAGTGGACAACGGAGTGTATCGTCACCAGGTTCCCTGCTATGCAGGAAAAATGAAGCTAAGCTTCATTAAGATGTTTCTCGATAAATATTTAATTGATAAGAATCGTAACTGAGGTCATTAATATTAGTTCCACTTTAGATATACCTACGTGTATTCAATGTTCGATGTTATAGGTTCCCATACAAACGTCAAATTTGAAAACGTCGTATTTTTTTTTTCATACATATAAGCAGAAGCCCCTAAATGTAGAACGGAGAGTTTCAACTCTATTACTTTTATTACAGTTAGAATTTAGAGATTTTGTTACATAAAATACGATCCTTACAGGGTTTTTTTAAACATTTTACTTCACTATACTAATCGACTTCGCGCTGTTCCCGCATAGCAGTGAAGTCAAAGAGAACCTAGTGTCAAGATACTCTGTCCGAAATCAAAATCAAGACATTGCGTGTTAATGACGGAACTAAACGCTGTTGTCTGTCTGAAAAAAAACCAGAGAGATAAAATATTTTGATTATAATCATTCCCTCAAATGGGAATCGAACCCACAACCAATCACGTTAGTAGTCAGACGCTGCCACACCGCGCCACGATGACCTCAATTCACTATTACAGTAGTTTAAAATTTTACAAATATCGCACATTTTGTATAGAGATAGAACTTAATGACAAATAACTCTATTTCCCACGTATTTGTTGTTAATTGAAAAGTTTTGTACTTTGTTAAAGATAAACTATTTTAAAGATAAACGTTTAATTAAAAGGCCATAAAAGCGCAGGACAATGTTTGAATGTAAACGCGATTGGCTGTGAGTTCGATTACCGCTTGAGGGAATAATTATATTTCAATTATTTTCACTTCTTTGTTCTGGTCACACGATACCAGCTATAAAAAATACTTCTTTAATTTACTGGGATGGGGACTCTTAGCCATAACGAAACAGCAATGTATGTTCAAAAAGCTGATTCTTGCAATACGTTACTATTAAAATAATAACCAAAACAATACTAATATAATAAAACTAAATTCAAATATCTCAGCATTTTAGGACAAATAAAAAAAATCCTCTCTTAACTAAAGTTAGAACGGATTTCGCAGAATTACTTTTCGACAGTCGCGGCTTTAGGTTTTGTATGATTAGATTATGATACTACGACGGTATTTGTATAGAAATGTTGTATTTTGTGGGTACTAGACTGCGCAAGCCTATATCAAGTTTACATATAATATTGACAAAATATTATAAACTTAATAAGTTCTTTGATTTTCACGATTATTACACATTTTGAAATTAAACTATTTTAACCGGATTAATCACGTATAATTTTGGTATTCGAAAATACATTTTAGAACCCGACGTTTCGAACACTTTACAGTAGTCCGTGGTCACATGTAGACTATTATACACTTTACGAAAGGAACATGCTTTGCGGACTGATTATTCTGTGTAAATAAGGCTTTAAAATGGCAGAACTTGTCTAAAAACTTCCTACAGTTATTCTAACAATAAAAAAGGCTACAAAAAAAAAATAATTAAAACCTTTACGGGAGATTATTTTAATTTTTTTTTCTTGTAGTAGAATAATCAAAGAGAACCTAATTTTAAAACACTCCGTCCTTTACTTTCCAATCGAATTCGAAATGTTACATCTTGAGTGGCGTCAACATCGATTTTTTCATCTTCCACCAAAACGCACAAATGAAAATAATTAAATTATCGCCATTCCACCGAGAGGGAATCGAACCAGCAACCGATCGCGATAACAATTGCTGTCCCACTGCACCTCTGCACTCTATGAGCTCATAAACTAATGAATTTTTTAATATCAATAATATTATGTGCAATTGATTCACTCAACAAGGTTTTTCTTATAAATAAAAGTTTCACACAACACACAATTTCTAGTTTCTTTATCCAAAAAAATAAATAAGCAAACACTAAAGCTCAGTCTCAAAAAGATTTAGCACCGAATAAATTCTATACTAAATAACGCTACAAGGTACATTTTATGTGATGCGATTTGTAACTAACTGCTGAGAAGAAACCGCAAACTTACGGCAAGAGAGCACAAGTTTGGTTTTAGTGCACCTTAAGTTACTAGCGGAAGCGGAAATTGGCTTCACACTATTTGTTGTGTTAAAACACTAAATATCTTGAATATTTTGTCGTATGGCGGAACTAAACTCCGCGCTTGGTTTAACCAGATTGGAGAAAGGTGGATTATGCATACAGCTATGACGTGTATAGACAACACTGTCATAATAAGCATATTTAGGAAATGTTTAAAAATTTATACGCAGCGGGATTCAAACCCGCGACTCTTAGAAACCGTCCAAGCGCTAAGCCGCTAAGCCATGCGTCTTAGATGTGTGATTAAAACTTTACAATATAAAAAAAGTGTCATAATAAATTAAGTTATACGATTCTTTTTATTAATTGAAATTAAATAAACACTTAATTTTAAGGTAAAAATTCAATAATCGAACAAAAACATTTATTGTATATACATCACGTTTAAACAGTTTATATATATATATATATATATCGCTATCTCTTAAAAGCGAACACCTCATCGGTTGATGAGTATTTGCAGAGGCGCCGAGGCCGACGTTCCATCTAGCTGTTGATTCGCAACTTACATTTGCATTTCCTTTAGTAATTTATTACTGAAATATCCATTATTTTTATAGTCTGTAGTGCTTTGGTATTATTTTGTTTTCACGTGTATCCTGTGGCGTTCAGGTTAGTTATTAGGAATTTATATATCTATATAGATATATATATATATCCCTCTAACTGATCCAAGCCCCGACTATCGTGTCATATCAAAGTGACGTCAATAAATATGTATTTCCAGGCATCTTCGACATGGACCAAGCTAGTATGAAACAGCAATTAATGAACCTGCAACTACTGCTTAACTTCGCAAGTCCGTATCGTTCAGGTTGGTTATTAGGAATTTATATATACTTATCATATAATATTGTTACAAAGAAAACTTTTTTTTTGTTACTGTAATATTTATTACTCACACTCACTCACACTGTTTTATAAAGTATTTAATACATTTTTATAAAGAAACTTCATTCACTTATTATTTTACTTTCAGTCGATTAACAGAGGAATCTAAAGAGCAGCTTAATGAAAATAATTTAAAACATACGTACCCTAGATTCGGAATCGCACCTAAGTAGTATTTAGAAACTTTTTAAATATGCCACGAGATAGACTTTATTGTATTCTTTTTCCTTCACGCTTGTATCACTCAACTGGATAAGCTGAGATATCTTCAATCCAAGACATTTCACTTTTCGTCACTTTCGACAAATTCGACAATTTAAAATCTCGTCACTTTGGCGAAATCGAGTAATTGCGTGTTGAATGGCCCAAGTCAGTCAGTCGAAGTCTTTGTCTCATCAGAAAATACTCAATAATTTGAATGTAACCCTTCCCCTCCCCCTGGTGTTGTCTGTATAGGCATTGAGCCCTCAACCAACACGCTTATATTTTTTTTTTTTTTTTTTTTTTTTTTTTTTTTTTTTTTTTTTTTTTTTTTTTTTTTTTTTTTTTTTTTTTTTTTTTTTTTTTTTTTTTTTTTTTTTTTTTTATATATATATATATATATATATATATATATATATATATATGAATTTCCAATACAATACTACCTACCATTCTGTAACATTTCGTTACGCATGTTGATTGACGGTTTCTTATATTAATTTATGTTTTTAAGCGTGCGAGGTTTTTTATTAAAGAGAGTTACTTCATTGTCTTTATTTTTCATTAACAGAAATTACTAATACTTTTCGTTAATTCCAAAGAGATATACCCAAATCACTATAAATGCGACCTTGCTATCAGACTATAGAACTCCTTCAAATATATAAAAAAATTCTAAATCGAATTTAATAAATGTTACAATTTTTTACTATATATCAAAAAGTAATAAAAAGAAGGTTTTTTTTTATACATACAATTAGATGTACAAAATTTGCACTTTAGCGATGACGTAGAACGAGCACCTGAAAGTGGGTTTGGTTTTTGATACCTCTTTAAATTTCTCTTTCTATATCTCTTTCAGTTAGTAGACAAAATGACGACTTTTGAATGCTAAAATTTCAATAATTCAATAATACTTATTCCTCCTCCTATTCCTCTTTTAGATTATTATAATCTAAAAGAGACTTTAATACGTCAACCAAATTTAATGTATATATGTTACATATAATTTGAGCTATAAGCATTCAAAAGTAGCCCGAAATGTTTTGAGTAACAAGTTTGAGTACACAAGGGCTAGCTCCGCAATTTTTTTTAATTTTAGCGATAAATTATTCATATTTTTAAAGTGCTATTAACACTTAGAATATAAACACAAACGAGCACTCTGACTTATTTAGAAAACGTATAAAAATTTGAACGCAGCGGGATTTGAACCCGCCCTCTTGAAAACCGTTTTCAATGTTAAAAAAAAAGAGCACTCTGACTGCTAAGCCATGCATTCTAGATCCGGCTATATAGATTTTTTTATACATTTATTACCACACTTTTTAGTTGTTAGCATCTCTGTAGAGAGAATTTCGCTGCGATCTCATTTTTGTTGTAATAAGAATATAACAATTACAACTAAGCCTGATATAGACCGGACAATTTCCAAGAGGCATGAGGTAAAGAATGATTCACAAATCTTTTCTCATAAATAATATATTAATTTTGGTTTTGAAAAAGCAATTAAATGACTTTTAAAGGTAAAATAAAACACCATTAATGAGTACTTAACAAACACTTTAATTTATATAACAATCATAATTATCAAAATAACTACAACATTTCATTGGCGTGCTGTTCTTTTACATACATACGACAACAAGGTTAAAGTTTACGAGACATCAAGCCATTTTTATAGATACATATAATAAGTTTTGAATATTTCCAGATAAGTTTTTTAAATATTAGCTTTATTTAGAAATAAAGTTACAAATTTTGCGATTTTATCAGATTCATTCGCTTTTCGAGTTTCATAGTAAAGTAGGACGTGCGAAGACAAGAATTGTTTTTCTTTTTCTTAGAAACTCAACGCTGGTTTGTAATCTAACCAGTGCTGGAAAATGAGCATATATATTTAAATATCGTAACAAACGTCTAAAGAGTCAAACATTGACTTTAGAAGGCTTTATGAATGATTTAATTATTATTATTAGATTTCCAAGTCACTTCTGCATGACTTTTATTTCTTTGATCAAAAAGCTGTGGAGTCGAAAATAGTATTTAAAAAAAATATCTGGTAAAATTCTATATAAAACAAACTGGAAAGTCTAAGAGGAATCTGAAGCTTACTATTAAGAGATAAAACTACTAGGAATATGATATTGAAAATGTATATTATATTTTAATTGTATTAATAAATATATTTATTTACTAATTGTATGCATTATGTATATTTAATTTTCGGTGCATATTCCATATGAATATATTTAGTGTTTGTTTATTATATGGTTATTTACGTGATTTCAAAGAAAAATGTTGCATTGCACGTTGTACTTTTGTGTGATACTAAAAAAAACGATATATATATTTTTTTTTAAGTAATTTAATATAATTTTTAATTATTGTAAATCATTATTGTAAATGTGTTAAGAAATAAAATTGTAAAGGCAACGACAGTCTGGAGCCCACCATCGAGTCTACGACTTGCGTAGTCGTAGTCCGATTTAATTCAACAATAGACTAATGTTGCTATTATATGGAAATGTTTTAGTAATATCCTCAACATTACTAATATTCCTTTAAGTTTTAAATTAAAATTGTTTAATATAGATAAATTATTTAAAATAGAAGCTGTGATGGTTGGTGGTGGCGATATTTATTTAATAAAAATAGGTAAAGATGACTGACATCTGACATAATATTGTTTGAAACCAAAATTTTGTTAAATTTTGTATGTATATGAAATTTTTCATTTTTAAAAAAGATATAAAATTTTCAGAAATTCATGTCATATTACTTTGACAGAGTCCTTCGGAGGTTTAATTTTAGTGTAACTGTTTTGATAATTGAATAAGATTTTGTAGCAATCAATAATATATCAATATTAATAAAAAAACACAAAACTGATGTAAAAATGCTAACGCGGGTGATTGTGATATTGTATTAAGAGCTATTTAAATAAATAAAAATATTATAAATTTCGCTTATTTCATAATTCGATGTTAAAATTTAAATTAATTTATTACACATAATATATGAATGTATATTTCATAATATACAAACTTGTTTAAGCGGACGGCTTGTCAAACTCAATTTACTATATGGCAAATTAAATATGTAAATATCATTTGTAAAGAAGTAAAAAGTTTGTATTTAAAATAAGATATTCGATAAAATTTTACCATAAAATATATTTTTTATTAAATCTTTGTTATATGTGAAACAAAACATTAACAGAAATAAAGATAATAGAAGAAAATTACTATATTATTGGTATTTGTTTCATTTGAATTATTGAAAGGATTTGAATTTATTGAAATTGAATGAAATGTTGATTAGGATAGTTCTATTATCTTTTTTATATCATATATAATACACATTTTAGAAAGAGATAGCAAAGAACTACAGATCAAGACGTTTAGAAAATTTTAAGAAGATAGAAAGAGATACATCATAAAATATTCTAATATAAATAAATTCGAAATGAAGATTGGTCCAGAGATATAAAACTGTGAAAAAGAATCTAAAACTCGGTAAAAAGTAAAAGTTATAACATTTGTGTATCAAATTATGTAATTTTTTTTAATATTTCGTTGTTTCTTTTTTGACGTAACACGCTCTATGTATTATTGTGTCTAAGTTTTCTGACCAGAGATTAAAGAAGCAAAGAGATGAGGCATAAAGTTTGATATAACATTAATAGAATTAAAATAATAGTATTGTTAGAACTATGTGCATTTTCTAACACGAACTTTCTATAGTGTCTTATTATCAATAGTCTATGTATGTTAAAGCGTATACTCTTTTCTTTAATAGCTTAAATAGCCATTTAACTGGTGACAATCTATATAAATAGGAAACTATGAGCATTGAAAATATATTGGTTATATATTTTAAATATTCCAGTGAGTTACTAAGAAAAAAACTGCATCACTATATAATATAATAAGTTAGGTATATAGTTGCAATAGTAGAACCATTAAAACTTTGTTATTTTGGATTATTTATAAATAGTAATTATAGAATTTCTACGACACAGACATACATATAATAATCATCTTAATATATATATATATATATAAAAAAAAACATACATTCATTATAATAATATCTACTCGCTTATATACAACACTAATGTGTGTAACAAATATAGTGACGTCAATTTAATTAAATCTATCGACAAGCTGTCTTCATCACCTATAATGGCTCAGTTGATTATATTCTATTTATAATACTTCAAGTACACATCTATTCTGGTAAATGTGAAGTATATGTTTTAGTGTTTTTTTTTGGTCAGTGAGACAGCGCTGCTGTTTTTAAAGTCACTACATTTACCAGATAGTGACAAACTGTATTTATTTTGTTACAAAACAACAAACTTGTAGAATAAAATTAGATTTAAAATTCAGTTTTATTTTCTTGTGAGCTGATTTTAATGCTTTTTATTGTAGGAATAAGTGGCATCTAAATGTTAAGACAAATTAATGTATACAAAAAATTTACGTATTTATAATTACTAATAGCCCCATTAACGCGCGTTGCCTTAGCAACGTGCAAGTCACTTTATACAGAAGTGTATGTCACATTTATTTTAATAATTCAAGGTATTTTTTATGCATTATTTAAAAAAAAATGTTAGGATTCAGAGAACGAGTGCACCCTTCTCTATATAAACTATAAATTTACCAAACTTCAAACTCCTTCGTTCCAGTACCTTTCGTAAGAAGGGCTACAAAGTTATAAATGTGTACTTAAAGTATACTTGTCTACAAATAACAAACAATATATTTAAGCTTCTATTTTACTTCATTACACACGACACAAATATATCTCAGTTAAAATGTAGCCCGTATTCGGAAATCACTTTACTAGTGATGTACTAATCAATTATTATTTACTTACGAAAACCTATACTTCTTAATACTTAAATGTAACTTGTGGTATTCAAATAAAGAAACAGCTACCACTATGTTATAATACAGCATTTTTAATACATAAAATTAAATAAATACTAATAAATACTTATAAAAGTGCATCACTAGTAAAATTTGGATCCAATAATATCTCAATACACTTATATATATATATTTATATATTTCATTTGTTACCTACTTAGACCATTACCACAGCCGTTATGGCTTCGAAAGATAGAAATCTGAAAGAGAAACATCTATAGTAAGGGAAATACGACAAACATCTAAGCCTGTACATTTGAGCACACCGCCTCTACTTGCTGTTTAAACTTTGGAAGCATTCTTTCAATATATTTTTTGATATACAAGATACATAGTTTGTATTAAAAACCGCTCCATTCAATTACTTAAATAGCATCAAGAGGGAAAACGTTAGAAAATTGAAATATCTTAACAATTCTGATTGAACTAGTCTATTTCGATAGTAAAATTATTAGGAAATTTTAGAAAGCCAATCCGAATGAAGCGGTCGAAGCCAAGTTCAAAAGAACAATATTTAAAATCCTGTTATATAGCCGTAAGCTTCCAAAGTGGACATTGTCAGATATGTCAGCCATAAGGAGAAGAAGAACATCGAGGTCAATAGTTTGATGTGGCGAGGTCCCCCCAACTCGCCGCCAACTGACTTTCTTCTACGAAGCACTAATACTAAAACGGCAAAGGCTGCTTCTGAACAGAACATGGTGACGCTGAAAGCCAGGCTGTAAACAAACGCATTACGATATTACAGACGTTCGTTATTTCATACAGATTTGGACTATGAAGTTTCACGCTATTTAGGCCATCGTGGCGCAGCGTGACAGCGTCTGACTGTAGACGCGATGGCTGTGGGTTCGGTTCCCACTTGAAGTAATTATTACATTTAATTTATTTTAATTTTTCCACTCCAGTGATAAGAATAAGATCTGCACCTCGGGCCGAAAGTGAAGAACGAAGTGTTTTTACACTAAGTTTTCTCTATCTACCATGCTATGCAGGAAACAGCGTGAAGCTAGAAGAAGCTTGCCCGCACAGAGCGTGGGGTGGTCAGACGGAACGGAAACGTTACGGTTATTTTTGTCGCCTCGTCCAATGTCGTCAGCCTCTTAAGACATGGCGCCCTCTAGGCGTCCTTGTGCTTTCTACATAAACACTATTTCTTCTATTTTTATTTCTCCGCTTTAGTATATAAGACAGCTGACATTGTCTTCCATCACTCCTTACGTAATATGTCAGATTCGAGCGGAAAGTGGAATCTCTCTGATATCAGGGCAATATATAATGCTATTCGGCAACAAATGTAATTGTTAGTAATGACATTACTATTTAAACTTACTTTCCAGGTTCGACGTGGAACTTTTCGTTTTTACTCCAGTGGACGATAGCCGCGAGGGTCCAGGCGACTCCGATGCCCAAGAACACATTTACCGCGTTAGAACCTGTTACGTTCCCGACTGATGCATCAGCGTGCTTGTCCTGGATGGCAGCCACTTTGCTGGCAAATGTATCTGGAAATTTATTAAGTAAAAAATTTTTTTACGCTTTTCCCCACACATCAGCGAAGTCAAAGACAAGCTTACTTCTAAGCATTTATGAAAATAAAGATGTTATCAAATGTACATATTTTATACGTCTTCATAATCTATGTTTTACAAATTTACAAATATTTGCAAAAAAAAAAAGTATATTGTCCAAAAAAAAAATCAAAGCCATAAAACATCATGGTTTTGAACTATACTTAAAAATTAAAATTATTCATTACAAATCATTATACAATATTAATTATAAATCAATTTCTACAAGACATAAAGATCAAGACAAAGTTAAACCATCAAGACAAAATTAAATCCAGAGTAAACCTATGGATGCGGCGCATTTATATGACAAGACGGGGCCAGCCTTATGTATATGATCTAATTTAGTAGCTAGTAGCTTGAACAGCTTCACGCTATTTCCCGTATACTAGGGTATTCAGAGATAACTTAGTCTCAGGACACTCCGTTCTCTTTCTACTTTCCGCCCGAATGTAAAACATTTCGTGTTCGTGTTGAGTGGCGCCGTGTTTTGGTTTACTAGAGGGGGGAATAAATAAAATTATTTAAATATAATAATTTCTTTGAGTGGGAATCGAACACACAAGCAATCGCCTTTGCAGTCACTCCTACTGTGCCATGTTGGTCTACTTAGTATAACACCATTTTCCAAGAATAATAATTCTTACAGATTTAGGGTTTCACTAATTTAATTTTACAGAGACTGAAAATTATATTAAAGTTACTTTTCACAATAAAGCTATACAAAATGTTACATAAAAGTATCGAATTTAGAAAACGTATTGAAATTTGAACGCAGTGGGATTCGAACCCGCGCCTCTTGGAAACCGTCCAAGCGGTTTGACCATGCGTTCTACATCAAGCTATTTCGAAATTCTTATACGGTTATTACAACTTATTATTACAATTTATTTTTATTGTTAGCTTTAGTTGTATCTCCGTAAAAAGATTTAACAAATTTCTGCTAACCAAAGATACGAACAATCGTTTGGCTAAAAAAAACCGCTGCGTTCTAATTTTTATACGTTTCTATAATTAATATTCTATTTACTAAATGTGCGTACTAACTAAATAACACAAAAAAAAAGTGTTAAAAACATCGAATGTAGCCCATAGACATAAATACCAGGTATACTAGTTCCCAAAGCCACAAATATGATGGCAGTGACTGAATCCTTAATGCCCAGAGTGCATCCGAAATGCGAAGCGACATCGCCAATGACCGCCGTCACCAGACCAATGCAAATTATTGATACTACGAAACAGACGTACCCGCCGCCGATATCTGGAAAAAAGACTTGGTGAGTATATAATATTATAATAAACGGTATTTTGTTTTAGCTAAGCGCTTTAACCAGCAAAGCCAGGCGAAGGGACTAGTGTCAAGACACTTTAGTTCTCTTATTTCTATTGTGTTCAGTGGCGGACCTCGACGCCTCGCTTTGTCCTAACAGAGCAGGCAATTAGGATAATTGCAGGCAATTAGAATAATAAGAATATATATAATAATTTCCTCGAGTTCCGCTGTTCCACAGCGCCAAGATGGCCTCAATAAAAAATATGTCTTAAACACTGTTTTTAGATATATATTTTCATTTATTAATTAAGGTTTGAATTGATTGTTTATAGCCAGGTTTATAACTATGACAAAAAATTTTTTTAGCTTCGACAAAATACTCGTAGTGCCAAAATACTCCTAGTGTCAAAATGCACTTTCCGCTAGAATTCGAGACATTGCGTGTTTAGTGGCGGATCTAAACCGCTCTTCGTCTTATTCACCAGAACGGAGAAATGATAATAATTGAATTATAATCATTGTACCGAGTGGGAATCGATCCCACGATCGCCTCTCGCTATTACAGTCAGACGCTGTCCCACTGCGCCACCATGGTCAACACCTTGTTTAATAAATTATGAAAGGAGATATTCTATATAATAAACTATGGGTGATCACATTTACACCACATTTGATTTGAACCACCACAGACTAGAACGCTCGTAAGCTAACTTCACTATGACGGCGTTTTATATGAATATTAGAATAACGATAGGCATTACGGTTTCCATGAATACAATGCAATATTTTAAGCTCAGTAAACCGTAAATTAAACCGTAAGTTACGGTATGTCTTTTTTTTACATTTAGTAGTAATTATAAAGTTTTTTTTTTTGCAGTTTCACGCTTTTTTCCCGCATAGCAGGTTAGTCAGAGAGAACTTAGACACTATGTTCTCTCTAACACTCCACTTTCCTCCCGGATTCGAGATATTGCGAGTTGTATGGCGAAACTCAACGCCGCGCTTTATATATCCTATAGCAGGCAAATGAAAATAGTTTGTATTTAGTTATTCCACTGACGGTAGTTCGAACCCACAACCAAAACGCGCCTACAATCAGAGGCTGGGCCACTGCGCCACGATGGCCTTAATATATTTCTTATTGAGTGATAATAAACGAATTTAAATATATTTTTAGAAAATTACTTTCTTCGTAGATTACCCTGGAACTTTAAAATGTTCAAACTTTTTGTTCTAATACGTTTTTTATATTGTTTCAAGTTCATATTAGTATTTATGTATGTACCAATGATATAAAAAACATGACAAGACATAAAGATGAGTAAATATTGAAATTTTTAAAATACAATTAGACTTAAAATTGTGAAAAAGTGTAATTTTACATGAAGTTATTTGAAAAAATATTGTACAAAGCAACTTTACACATTACCTGTAGGGGGAACGAAGGCAAATATGATTTTCCAGAATAATGTAAATATATGCAGGGCGTAGTCCGAACACGATGGAGGCTCGTCCGGATTATCTAAACATAAACAATATTATAAGAAATATTTTAAGTGTAAAAAAAAACAGCTTCAAGATTTTTCCCGCATAGCAGGGTAGTGTCAAAACACTCCAGTCTCCAATTTCCGCCCGAATGCAAGACATCGTGTGTCGAATGGCGGACCTCGCTTTCAACGCCGCGCCTTGTCAGGTGAGGTCTATATTTTATTTTAAAAAATATTGTAATATATTTTTATCTCTATTTTATTACATATTACCACTATAGTAAATACTAGAACATTATTTTTAATCACCATGAGAAAACGTAAAATTTGAGTTCAGCGGGATTCGAACCTGCGCCTCTTGGACCAAGCGCTCTAACCGCTAAGCCATGTGTTCAATCTCCTAAATGTGTGATTAACACTTTAAAAAATAAGTGTAGTTAATTCTTAATTCTAAAGTTTTACTTCTTATGATAAAAAAGCAAAGGGCTTAAACCTAACGCAAATAGCGAATTCCATATCTCAACAAAACCAACAAACTAACCACTGGGCCGATGAGTCAACAAAAACAGTTACATTCAATGGACATAAATAATCCCAGAGAATAGATAGCATTTCGAAATTGAATGAATAAACCGAATATAACGTCATATGGGCTCAGCCAGACGTGAAAGCTTAGGCGGTCGGTTGTAACCCTGTAATACGGTTTTAGAGGCAACTGGTAAAATAACTGAAAAGTTACTAGAATTTTGATTTCTTTAGTGCTTTTCAAGTAGTTTTAACTGGAAGTTTAGTCTTTGATTGGTTGGTACTGTATAATGTGATATGCATTTACAAAACTCGTCTGGAGTATGAGGTTTTTTACCAATTTAAATATTCTTTTTTAAAAAGGCGGTCTTAGCGGTTTTAGCGGTCAGAGCGCTTGAACGGTTTTCTAGAGGCGCGGGTTCAAATCCCGCTGCGTTCAATTTTTTATACGTTTTCGAAATATGTCTTTTTCAATTTCCTTAGTGTGCGTAGTTAATAACAAATGAAAAAAATGTTAAAAAATATACAATTTTTTTACTTAAGTAAAACACCCTATTTTAATTATATACAATATTATATAACTTTATAAAGCATTAGTTCGTTAAATTTATTATATGTATATTATTAGTAAGGAAACTTTAGAATCTTTGAAATACGTTTTTAGAAGACGTATATAAAAATTTGAACACAGCAGGAAGCAAACCCGCGTTTTATGGAAACCATGGCATGGCATGTAGTAAGCCATGCGTTTTACATCCGGCTACGTCGAAATTCTTATACGCTTATTGCAACTAATTTTTGTTGTTAGCATTTCTGTTGATACATTTTTCAATTTCCTAATTGTATGAATCATTAGTCCTGTATTGTAGTGACAAATCACTACAGTCCCGACAAATCATAATAATACTACCCACCCCTATTTTTACAATTTGTTAATATAATAAAAAAAACGCTTGATAAAGTTACTACTTTAGAAGAAAACTTTAAAACAACTTTAGTAGATTTTTTGCAGCTTCACGCTTTACAGTGTCAGAGAGAAAATATTGCCAAGACATTTTCCACTTTCAGCCCGAAATCTAGATTGTGTTGAGTGGCGGAATTAAAAGCCTCGCTTGGTTTTATGTACCAGAGCATAGAAATTGAAATTTAAATATAATCATTCCCCCGAGTGGAACCGAACCCACTCACACCTCATTCAATAGTTATAAAGCGTTTTAAACACATACTACATTTCGTCATGAAAGCAAGTGTTTCAGATCAATTGAATTGAAACGCGGTTAGTTTTCCATCAACGTTACTCGCCCCGATTGGAGCTTTGTGAATGAATGCCAAGGATTTTTTTCTTTTTAATTTTTGCAATAGATTTTTCTTTTCTATTTCACAGTGTCGTCCTTTTCCATTTTTTATTTTTTATTTAAGCTTCACTCATTATCTCTCAAAGTAGTGTAGGTAGAGAGTGCCTAGTGTCAATAAACTTAGTACACTACTATTCGCCGAATTCCATACATTACTAGTTGAGTGGCGGAACTAAACCCCGCGCTTTGCATATCCTATAGTAGGAAAATTAAAATAATTTACATATGGTTACTAAAGTAAGTGTGTTGGGAAATGAAACTATTCTTAACCGGGTTAATCGCGTATAATATTGGTATTCAAAAATACATTTTACTGCCCATCCAGGGCAACACCTGGCACCCAATACTGAAAACTTTGAAGTCTCAATCCGATCACACCAGAGAGCAAGTAAAGTCAGCTCATTCTGCAAGAATCCAGGGCAGTACGCGAGGCAACTAAGAAATCATTGGCGGTAGTTTGATATAATAATTGTATTAAATGTCAGACAAATGCCATCTCAGTCTACCTGTGACAACGGACTACTGTAAAGTGTTCTAAAGGTCGGGTTCTAAAATATATTTTCGAATACCAATATTATACGCGATTAATCTGGTTAAAAATAGTTTCATTTCAAAATGTGTAGTAATCGTAAAAATAAAAAAAACATATTAAACTGAGTGTAGTTCGAACCCACAACCAGCGCGCTTCACTCAGACGCTGTCCCACTGTGCCACGAAGGCCTTAATATATGTCATATGCTATGACATTGAGTCATAATAAACAAATTAAAATATATTTCTAGAAAATTAATATTGTTGACATTTTTAAAGTGTTGTCAGTTAGGAAATTGTAAATCATTTTTAGAAAACGTATAAAAATTTGAACGCAAGCAAGCTCTGCTCCAAGCGCTCTGTTCACTAAGTTACGCGTTCACGGACGGTTTCCAAGAGATGCGGGTCCAAATACCCCTGTGATCCAATTTTTATACGCTTTCTAAAAATGATTGAAAAAAATGTATGACAAATAAATTTTCTTATACTATATTATTTTTATGTTCGTATTTCTTATTAAGAAAATAAACTTTCTAAAGTATAAAACGACAATACCTGAACTCGCTGTCAAAGCTTCAGCAAATTGTTCTTTCCAAGACGAAGTCCCAATTATAATTGAGGCGTTGGCTCTTTGTACTAACTTATCTACAGTGTTCTAAAAAAAAGAAGATTTTTAGCGGTCAATGGTGAAAGTGTCTAACGTATTTATTTTTCGCAAAAACTTTTAAATTACATTAAAATCAAAGTTATATAGAGATACGACAAGATCGCTTTCCTGCGTCGATATAATCTCATGACAGAGTACAAATTTCTTTGTAAATTAAGATATAGGTTACAATCGTTATCTTAAATTTAAGGAATTTAAGATATGGTTAAGTGTTTTAAATATATAGTTTAGTAAGGTCTTCTATTCGGATATAAGTGTTCCGTCCCAAAAATAAGTGTGTGATTTTAATTTTGTAACTCCAGATGCAAATCAAAAATGACACTTTCAGAAAAGTCTAGATAGATTTGGAATATAATTTAAGTTAGGCCACTTTTGTAACGAACTAAAACAAAGTAAAAAAAAACAAAAGATACACACTTCATTTATTATTCAGACTCAGTATGAGCACTTGAATTAAAAAGATTCGTCGTAGAGCTTGTACTTTATGGAGATGATTATAGAATCATTTATAGAAATGTTTATAGAACCAGAGCTCATTTAAATGAATACTACTAACTCAATAAAAAACATTCTTCAAACTAAAAGAAGATATCCAATCCCAGAAGATTTTAAGATGTTTTTCTAACTTTCAAAAACTATATCATCATATAATATATTTCATTGTAAATGTAATGTTTATGAAAATACGTTCAAATATATGATCATAAATAATAAAAATAAAAAAGCTTATGGAAAAGCTTTTATCCCTTTTTTTAATTAAATAACACAATAATATGAAACTTACTTTAAACTCCTTGCTCTCTTTAATCCTGAGCTGTGCCCGAGTTAATTCCCCAGGCCGCGGATATCCCATGAGGGCGACCACAGCCTCTTCTTCGGGAAGGGTGGTTAGATGTTCCACTTCATTATCAGAAAGCACAGGTCGATTGTCATCTGCAGAACGTTTATAATTAGGACATTGAATATTTAAAACTACTATACATTAATGATTTTTACAGCATATTACAAGATATACTATTTTTAATTATATAAAACAGATTTGAAAAATTTAGATCGAGTTTAATTTCATCTAGAATATCTGTAAAAATCATCAGATGATTCAATTAATTCAGAAATTGAGACCTTTCATGTTTTGACCTGAAATATTAATGATCGCTCTACATTGTAAGCTTCTACGTATTTATGGCTGATATTTATTATTATCATTGAAATATAAGAAATGTTATGGTTCCTAAATTGAATGCTAGCTGAAATGGAAATGAAGGAAAATAAACTGCAACTCTATTTTAATTAAGCTTTATTCAGCAATTACTTGAAAATTCAATCGTAGAATGCTAAGAACACATTCCCCTTGAAAACAATTATCCCATTACCAAATTAAATAGCTGTAACGTTGCCCATAATTCCACACGATATAGCCTTCATTCCTAAGATATAATCAAAAATAGAAATTGTATTAAGTTATAAAAACTAACTTACGCATTTTTATTTTGTTACTTATTAATATTTATAACAAAAATGTTTTTATTTTAGGCTGTTAATACAGTTTTATTAAATTTACGTTATTTTAAATTTAGTATTGGTTAGGTAAAGAGGGGAGCTCGGACAGCGGAGGATAACCCCTAAGCCTAACTTTGGTCACAGAAAGAGGCTCTGCAACATGATCCATGGAATGCTAAAAAATTTCTTCTCATTATAAAAAATAATAATGTTTTTATTTATAAAAATACATATTAAGAAAACGTATAAAAATTTGGACGCAGCGGGATTTGAAGCCGCGCCTCTTGAAAACCGTTCAAGCGCTCTGACCGCTAAGCCATGCGTTCTACATCCAGCTACGTTGAAATTCTTATACGCTTATTACAACTTATATTTGTTGTTAGCGTTAAAATTTTTATACGTTTTCTAAATATGTTTATTTCAATTTCCTTAGTGTGGGAATAACACTTTACAAAATGTTAAAAAAATATAGATTTGTTTTATATTCAAAGTAAGACCTGAACTAGTAAGGCCTTCCATTTCAGGCACTGCTCTTTGTCCTAACAGAATAAACGTAATAGGCTTTTCAGTATAACGATTTGAAATACACGTAATTTCTACGCGAAATAATTTGTTCACGAAAATTTAATTTCGAGTTGTTTCCATATTTACTGTTTTATTACTTCTATGTGGGAGGGAACTTAATGAATATGCAAATTTTTGAGAAAACATTTCTCGAGTTAGTTGTGGTGTATAAGTTAAAAACAGATTTTTTTTATATACATGCACTTAAGCTTATATTTTAAAAATATATGAAGAATATTCTGTAAAAAAAACAGTCTCATATAGTTTTTACGGCTAAAGTGATTCAAAGGCTACAGCCACTTTTTTAAATTTAGAAAATTATACCAATATAGCTATTATCGTTTAGCTTATTCTAATCTAAATGGTTATAAATATTTTCTAAAATATATTTCTAGTCGAAGATATGCAAGCAGGAAGCTGTTAAAATAACTTCTCAATCTTTGCCTTTTTTATCAATCAATATCCTTCGTATCTTCAAAGTGACATTGGTAAAGTGATTTAAATTGTAGCATATTGGCAAAGTGATTTGTGACACCTATCGTCCTCGAAACGCCCTGAACTGGACTGAGCTTATCTGTCATTTGAACCAGTTTTCAGTAATTAGAGTTGTCAATCTAAAACACAGTTGCAATTAATCGAATAGTAAGTTCAGAAGCAAAAGTATGATCTCACAAAGAGATGTCCAGTTGGGTTAATCCAGCTCAGATTAAATCGACTGACAGATTTACAACCTCTTCCTTGATCGGTTGACTTATCGACAAAAAATTAAACTTTTTCCGACCAAAATTCAGAATTGTATTACGACACATTTATAAATGTTATGGAATTTATACCGGAAATAGTGTTTAGTGATTGAAACTGTTTAACCAGAAGTTTGATACCTATTCCAGACATCTGTTTATAAGTAATGTCCATAAGTATCTATTTGGTATATTATTTCAAAGTTATATATTTTTTAACATTTTTTATAGTGTTATTCGCACACTAAGGAAATTGAAAAAGACATATTTAGAAAACATATAAAAATTTAAACGGGATTTGAACGGTCTTCAAGAGGCGCGGGTTCAAATCTCGCTGCCTTCAAGTTTTTATACATTTTCTAAATATGTCTTTTTTATTTAAAAAGTTGTCTGATCATTAAAATTATAAAATTTGTATTTATAATGTTTATCTATTATATTTATTATAAAACATATTATCTCATTTATTTAATTTTTTAAAATCTATTACTTTTACATGGTTTGCTATGATAGGGAAGAGAAGCTTTTTTTGCCAAAATTTATCTTAACTGCCATTAGATGAGAAAAAAGTTCACTTAAGGAGTGCACGCTCCGTATTTAATTATAAAAGCCAATTTGTATTGTTTTTATATTAGCTTTGTATGTAATAACTTTTTCTATATATCAATCTTAACGGAACGTGTGCGAGAGAACGGAGTGTCTTGACACTAGCTTCTCGCTTATCATGCTAAGCTAAGCAAAAAGTGTAAAACTGTAAAAAAAACGGTATCTTGCTAGTTGGAAATTAGATTGCTTTTGTAAACGTGTGTAAAAAGTCAATTAACGTGTAAAAAACATCGTAAATATAGCACTCGTAAATCGAAGCTATATCTATAATGGAAGTGTCATCGCGATATATTACGCAATGAAGTTTAATTATCTTTTGAATTCATTATTGTGATTTGTACCCGTTTAATTACTTTCATTGGCCTTCCAATGGAACACGGCGTTTGTTAACAGGCATTAATTTCAATTGGCCCATTAATAATTAGTTGTGAATTTATTTTATTTTCACGCATATATATTTTTTACAGATAGGTGTACCTCAGGGATTTGTTCACAAAACACAAGTTACTTTATCTATAGTTTATAGTTTCTATAGTTATTATGAAGTTAATTGATTAGGCTTTTTAGGTTCTAAATGTTAAAGAATATTTGTTTCTAGTGTATGTTCATTGTTATTAAATATAGCGCATGAGTTTTTGAATTTAAATCTCTCATAAAAACCAAAAAGTTTCCACCTATAGCCCAATTTAAAATAAACACACTTTTGATTTCTCTATACACCGGAAACTGGAGCACCAATTTCGCCTCTATTATATATTGAATAGATGTCTCTACTCCATTATAGTCTGACGTTACTACAAAACAATGGTATGAAATGCAGATATAATGCATTGTACTGCTTGACTAGTTATTTGGCCTAATCATAAATCACATAACCTTTTGTGATTAGCAATTTGGTTAGCCCTTTAGCCCTTAGATTATTGTCGACAAAAGTTCTTTATCACTACATGGACGGGTCTCATGTAAACTGATGGAAAACAGACAACGTGGACTATAAGGAAAACACACATTTAAAGGTTCCTAACATAGTAATTCAAAGGAAATTATTAATATTTCTTAGTTCTGAATATTGCATAGTGTATTGTATGGTATATTTTAATCATTTCTTTCCTCATAATTCCTTTAAGTGTTTTGATCTATCTTTTGAATATGGTTTTTTTAATATTTAATTAGGTTTAAAATATATTACAAAGCTTATATTTGATAACTTGAACTGTTAATTTTTTTAGTTATCTTGGTAATTCTAGCAGGACAGCTGTCTTTTCTAATCGATAAAAAAATCCCAAATTAACATTATTGACGATTGATTGAATTTAATCTGAAAACAACATAATGGCTTAACAAGTACTTTTGGCCTATCAATCACATATCAGTACTAAAAACTAAAATGTTACAGATTGACCTAAAGCCATTTAAACTATATATTCTTCTTAAAATTAAACTTATATCTATCAAAATAATATGAAAATTTAGCGCCCTACTTGAAACATACTTACGTTTGTAAACACCTTAGTAAAAAATTTTATATACAATAAATAATAGGTATTATAAATAGCGGTATATAATACTTGGTATATGAGGCAGCTTAATACTGTACTAAAAAGTGTGTGTGACAGGCATGTGAAAAACTAGCATATAACTTACATATATATAAATGCTTACTTGGCACAGACAGACAGTCCATCCGTCAAGCGTGCAAGAGAGAGTGAAGAAAAATTGTATATTAGATAGTTATATACATGCATACTTACATGGTGCGGTGTAAGCATTCAACAAAGAAATATATACAAAATATTATTTACAAGTTGTTTCAAAGGTGTTTTACCCACCATGCTTCAAATTCCATGTAGAGCAAGATTATGGGCAATATTCTTGTAAAGTCTTACAGAAATATAATATATACGAGCGTAAGTACGTGCGTCAGTACGCGACTCGTATATATACAAAGTGCTTAAAAGTTTGAAAGGGAAAACTCTAAGCTTAGAAAATGTATAAGAACATAAATGCAGTACCTACTGTGCATGCTTTTGTCGATATTGAAAACGTTCACAAAGGAATCTTGAAATTCTTATAAACTATACAAAAGGCGATTTCTATACATTGTTGTAAAATAAACAAATCTTATGCCCGAATATAACGAAGTTCTTATATTTGTATTAAAAAAAACTTCTTTTAGGGTTTTATTTTAAAATATCTAGGGACCAGACACTACGAGGCGCAGTGGAATTGCGTCTGATTATAAGCACAATTGCCACTCAACACGCAATGTGTCGGGTTCGGGCGGAAATTGGCGAACGGAGTGTCTTGACACTAGCTTCTCCCTGTCTAACTTGCTATGCGGGAAAACATGAAGCTGAAAAAAAAAACTCTTAAAAAGTATTGTACCAACATTGTGTTTATCTACAAAACAAACATCAAAGCCAAAATTTTGATTAATTAACCAATCCTCTTAATTTTATTGGCAATACAAAAGGTAGTTTTACTGCCAGGCTTAACGAAGGGTTTGGGGGGGAAGTGGTATCGTCATAAAACAAGTAGGACGCGTGTCAATTAAGAATGTACGAGATCTTTGGATACGGGAAATGTGTGACACCCAATTTACATGTAGATTAGTTCGCACTTAAAGGAGAGTCTGCTCAGTTTCCTTTAATATTCTATATAAAGAACAGTATAATTTGCTAATGCATATGCATCGAGAAAGAAAATACAATATTAACTTTTTCAATAAAACCGTTATATATGGCTTTTAAACACGCATTTCCTTACAAATTAATATTTCCGGGTATGAAACTGTGTCTTGGTATTTCAAATATAATCGTAAAAACGAAATTAAAAAATATTTAAACATTAGAACGCGACAGGATTTGTACCCCGCTCCTGAAAACCGTTCAACGCATGGCTTAGCGGTCCAGAGCCGGTTGCACGGTTATCAAGAGACACCGGCTTAAATATTTAATGCGTTAAATTTTTTATACGTTTTCTAAATATATAGGTTTACGCTTTTTCCCGCACATCAGTATAGATAGAAACTAGTTATAGGAATAAAGCGTTCATTAAATAATACATCTAGCCTCATTATGGAGCTTAAAAACAAGGAAAAACGGAGCTTTGGTATGGCGCCGCACTGGCTGAATTACGATCACCAAATTACCCTAATATCCTTTCTGGGATAGTGTCGTAAAAAGCACGAATATTATATGCAGTAATAAGCTTGTTTTAGTTAAAATGTTGGTAAAGAAGAGCTCTTTCGAGAGAATAATTCTAATTTGATATATAGCTTCAAATAAAGCTATTATTTAATACTAGTAGTCTCAACGCGTAAAACACTCGTCGCTAAGGCAACGACTGTTAATTTATACAATAGTGTATGATAAAGACGTAGTAGCGGGTTTAATGTTTATTTTATTGTTCAATTGTAGTATGTCAAAAATCATAAAAATATATCCAAACGTTTTCTCTAAAACAGGAATGATTATATTTAAATTGTTTTAATTTCTTGCTTCTAATGACAAGACAAAAGGCGGAGGTGGAGGCGGAGATGGACAACGGAGTGTAAGGGCTAACGCCTTACACCCCTTTGTCATATCAGCCATTTGTAGGTCGCGCGTCGTAATAATCGGTAATTCGTTTACTTCTTTAGTACCGAATAAAACTAAGTAGCGACGGGTCGCGTGTACTCAATTCCATTAGTTATATTAATCGTTTATATAATAAAAAAAATCATCAGTAAGCAGCCTATCTATCAATTATGCCTTAAATCTGCACGGAGTGTTTTGACACCAAGTTATCTCTGAATTATATCCCAGTTGCGCTATAACGACGTTAAATTGCGACGTTAATTTTATACAGCTAAATACAAGATTTTATACATTTTCATTAATAATACATTACCTATATTCCGTTATAAAAAACCTTTTTATTTGACAACTCAATGTAATCATCATAAAAATAACTTCCATTATATAAAATAGAACATAATTTCTATAATGTAAGAGGCGAATAAAAACAAAGTGGCTGCGTGTAATATTGTCGAGAGCAGAACGAGCTTTTAAATAATTCAACGACGGTATGAATAAAAAATATCAGTGTGGTTTGACACCTTCAGTTTAAGAAATACTCCTTATTTATTTTCCTTTGTGATTGTTGTAGCTTTCTGTTATTTTCTTTTCTTTTAAAATATTGGATTAGGCGGTAAAGCGGCGCAGTGGGGTGGCGATTGATTGTAAACGCAATAGTTATGGGTTCGATCCCCACTGGGGGTAATATTAAAATTAAATATAATTTATTATTTTCATTTCGCTGCTATATTTTATCTTTCCTTATTAGGTGAGACAAAGCGTGATGCGCAAAATATTAGGTGTAATTCTGTATTTTTTTCTCGAGTTATGCGAAAAGGCGATAAGAGACGTACAATTTATATATATATATATATATGCGTGTGAAGTATGTTGATAAATATTTGTATAGAAATACTGAACGGAAGTTTGAGACCCCCTTTACATTAGCGAAGTTAAAATTGATATGAAAAAAGGTGCTATAAAACCGATATTTCTCCTAATTATGTAAAACATATAACATAACATGTTAGAAATATATAATGTTATTTAGATGTATTTATTATACACACTACAATGTGTATCTTAGACTGGATGCTATAAATGGATAGTTTTTAAACTATGTCGGAAGAAAATGCCGTGATATGTCTGACCCTGGAGTTAGACGCAGGAATCGATGGCTGGATGTCGTGGGGCAGGACATGAGAGCCAATGGACTTACCACTGATGGATGTTGGAGATGGAGGATGTTGGGATGAGTGGAGGAAGTTTAGTTTGAAGGCAAACCCTGGTTAAGAGCTGGGATTAATGTCTGGAAAAAGTTATATATATATACACGGGCGCACCGTATAGTGCCATAGATCTCAACACGCCGACATACAGCCGTCGGCATGAACAATCCGGCCCTCCGACATTCGGCCTCAGCTTGCCAAGGGCCCCGGCGGCATTTACAAGCTTCGGCGTAGGCGAGCGAAGTGCGACGCGACCGACCACCGTCTATCCATCTAAAAAATTTTAACCGTTGATTGTCAGTCGTGTATATTTTTGGTATTCTGTAATGTGTAGCCATGACCACGGATTACTGTAAAGTGTCCGGGTTTTCTTAAATGTATTTTCGAATACCAATATTATACGCGACTAGTCCACTTTAAATAGTTTAATTTCTAAATGTGTAAAAATCTATATCGATATACATATATATTGTGGCGTAGCAGAAAGAAAACGAAGAAATAAATCAATATACATATAATAGCTGAAGGAACAAGTCTCGACTCATCATCGCGTAAATCATGCAGATTAAATAATTTGGCATTGTCAAATTATAAAGACAAAAAGTGCAGAAAAAGAAAGCAAATATTTCAAATTAAAATGCATTCGAATTACATTAAACAAATAAAATAAAGCTTTACACACGACTACAATGTATACGACATACACTTTTCTATAGATACACACACGTTGCTAAGGCAACGCGTATGTTACGCATCCATGGTATATAAGGCGCTGCAATATTTTAAAGACCAAAATTGCAGAAAGAAAATATTTCACATTAAAATACATAATATACACATTTAATTATTTTAATAAAGCATTACACACACTACAATGTATACGACATACAGTTTTATATAGTTACACACACGTTGCTAAGTCAATGCCTATTTTACGCCCCCATTGAGCTATATAAGGCCGCTGCAATATTATAAAGACAATAAGTGCAGAAAACAAATATTTCACATGAAAATGCATTGGAAATATATTAAATTAAAAAAATAAAGATTTACACACACTACAATGTATATGACATACACTTTTGTACAGTTACACACACGTTGCTGAGGCAACGCGTATTTTACGCCCCCCTTTGGACTATATAAGGCTCTGTTAGCGACACGGCACATCATCACAGGAAAGAGAGATGTTTGGCGGCGGCTGAGCTCAAATACAATTTTAAAGAAATGCTGGAACTTTTTTATTTCAGTTACCTAAGCCAAACATTTTGTGATCGGCAAAGAATATGTGAAAGTATTTTAACACAAAAAATGTTCTATTTCTGTACAGAGTGACTTCATTTACACTGGTACCTTGTATCCCATATGAGACACACACACAATTGCCTACATTTGCGCGTCGCCTAATTTAAAACAAAAGATCCACCTTATTTTTTTTATTATATAACATATTTTGTATTGCGGGGTCTCGATGTGGAACATTGACAAATTGGATATTACAGTACATATGTACGTCTTCCTAAGCACAATCCACCGTTTTCGCTTTGAATGAACAGAAAAATAGAACAATATTTGCAGAATTGTTTTTGATATTCTAGTTTTAGATTCGTGTGTATTATATTATATTCGAATTTACTTTACATTGTTATAAAAATGTTTTGTTAACTTTACAATTAGAAATAGACGTTTTTATAATAAATGTGTATGTGTGTTTTATGACCTAAATTGGTACTAGACTTGACAAAGTATTTTAATCAAAATTTAAAAAAAGACCTGCATGACGCGACCACCGAAACTCGATATGCCGTGAGTTAGTTTCTAACTTGGGGGAATGATAATGTTTTCAGCTTCACGGTTTTTCCATCATAGTAAAGTACCTGTAAGTGTCAAGACACTCTGTTTCCATCTTTCCGCATATGTTGGGAAATGGTGTGGAGTGGCGGGCTTTAACGCCGCGCAATAAAACATTTGATATTCCATCACGTTTGAACGTAATGGGGTCTAAGTGGTGTAGGTTGGTGGTTTGCTGTTATCACTTAATATAATTAACTTTAATCAAATAATAATAAAGGCCATCGTGGCACAGTGGGACAGCGATTGACTATACAACGATTTGTTATGGTTGGTTGAGGGTTCGATTCTCACTCCGGGGAATGATTTTATTTAAGTTATTTTCAATTCTACGCTCTGGTATCTACGACCAAGGAAGCGTTGCGTTTCGCCACTCGACGCGCATCGTTTCATTTTCGGACGGAAAGTGGAGAAGGTACTAAAATAAAGCGTGAAGCTGAAAATTATACTAAAGAAGTATATATATATATTTGATTTTTCTATTTACAGGCATTATTTTGTTTTATAATACATTTCATATATACAAAGCCAGTCTATTCTAAATTTTCAGCGACTACTTTCTGAAAATTATTATTTACAGTAATATTATAGGAACTAAAACAAATAGTTGTATTATATTTGTATGAACTTACCACCGAGCAACACCGGGTCGCCTAGATTTACGTAAAAAAGAACATCTTTCTCATAGCTGTCCTCTTCTGTGATGTGAAGCGGAATGAATTTTCTGTAACAAAAACAAAATAAGGTTAGGTCATGTTATTATATCCGCCAGGGTTCATGGAAGATTGTAGTCCCCGTGGCCCTGGCCAGTGGCGGTGGAGGAGGAGCACCGTGAGGTTTTAGTGGGTAAACGGACGGCCCATATCTGCCGGTCCGGAGTCCATAACCGCGTCTGAGTCCCCAATAGGCGGGTATCCGTAACGGATTTCCTTACATTAAAAAAAAAAAAAAAAGTTATGTTATTATATAAAACGCCGCCGGTGGTCACGGAAGACTCGGACGTTACCGTAGCTTCGGCTAGTGGCCGGTTGAGGAGGAGCACCGTCAGGTTTTCAGGACACGACCTATATATGCTACTCCGGAGTCGATCCAGTGCATCATACAAAAAAAGAACCATCAAAATTGGTTCAACCAGTACAAATACAAAAAAATCCAGTCGAATTGAGAACTTCCTTCTTTTTTTGAAGTCGGTGAAAAAAAAGTTAAGTTTATTTAATATTTATTAGTTTGCTAGGTTTTATATGATACGTTTCCTTAAAAACTAAATTGCTAATTTTTTTTATTTTATATACCGTATTCGTATTTGAAATTCGGACGGCGTACACCTGCCAGTTTGGAGACATAAGCCGCCCAACATTCGTAACGGGTATCCGTAACGGATTTCCTCACGATAGAAAAATGGTTGTAATGCTAATACGTAAATAAAAAAATTTAGGATCACTTTTTACAAAATTTATGTACAGAGTCAAAAAGATTGAAATGAAATAAATAAATGTCACAAACTATTGTGTTTCACATACACTTTCGTATAAAGTGATATACAGGTTATAAGTTCTTTGATTGTCCAAGACTTTATCAGTTTAATATAGGTATACGACTAGTAAAGCTAGATCTCTAGTAAAGTATATATTATAAGGCTGTCAATTTTAGTTAAAATGAAATTCGAACCTACAACCTTAACAATACTAGAAAGAAAAGAGATATATAATATGTAGAAATTTAAAAAAGGTTTTTTTTTCTGCTTCAAAGTTTTTCCCGCCTAGTGTCAAGACACTCCGTTCTCCACTTTCCGCCCGAATCCGAGACAATGTGTGTTGTGTGTCGAAAATCAACTTTATCGCGGACGGATTAATACACATAATTGAAATATAATTATTTCTCCGAGTGGGAATGGAACCCACACCCATCAGACGCTGTTGCAATGCGCCACATTGGCCTCAAGTTCCGGCATATAGTTCAAATTAAAAATGATAATAGCACCCTATGAGATATGAAAACCCGTGTTTTAATATAAAGTGATAACGGTTATTATATAGTTATATATTTTATTGTACTGACAACCACTTTAGACATACTACTTATTGGGTGCCGTGCCGATGCCTGCTTTGTCTAGTTAGATCTAGTTTCCAATTTTCATATAAAAGAGTCGTCTGGGTCAATCGATTTGTCACTATAATAACAGAGGCCACCGTGGCTCAGTGGGACAGCGCCGAACTGTCATCGCGGCTGGTAGTGGTTCGATTCCCACTCAGGATAATGATTATAATTAAATAATTTCTCCGCTCTAGTGTACACCAAGACAAAGCGCAGCAGCGAGCTCTGAGGTGTTTCCTGTCTGATATATATAATATCAGATAATATATATATAAGAGTATAAGAATAAAAGAATATATAAAAGTCATATATATATTGAAAGCAGATTCCCACGCCTCTTGGCACGGTTTCCAAGAGCCGCGGGTTCAAATCCCGCCGCGTTCGAATTTTTATACGTTTTCTAAATATGCTAGACGTAGTTATGTTTGTGCCGTATCCCTTCAACTGCATTACGATATATGTATAATTTAGTAAGTTTTCTCTTTTAAAACGAATCGAATACGCTAAAATACGGATATATTTATGTACACACAATATTTAATTATATAATAAATGAGTTCTAGCGCAAGATGATTTAAATTATCTGCTTATAATTTCGCGCCATTCGCATTTCAATAAAGGGCACTTTGCGCGAGTGTGAAGTGGCAATAACCGATAATTGATATGCCTTGTTGGCTTAGTGGTTAGATAAAACTAATGTGAGATATGAAGTCTTGCAGTTTATTCTAATTAAATTCACGCAAACATTATAAAATAGTATAGTATTTAATTTGTATATGTACAGATGTAACTGATACACTACAAAAGCGATGGTAGTAGATTCAATTAACTTGAAATTTCTATTTCAAGTTAATTTACTTTGAATATTGTTAGTTTAGCTTCGTTTGTTTTGTCGTTACGCTTTATCCCTAATGGGGTGATATGGAGCGCCAAACGGTACTTTGATCACTACCGCTGATTGATGACTATGGACGAGGCGAAAGAAGTACTTTACACCTTTACCTGTGACCACGGACTACTGTAAAGTGTTCGAAACGTCGGGTTCTAAAAATGTATTTTCGAATACCAAAATTATACGCGATTAATCCGGTTAAAATAGCTTCATTTCAAAATGTGTAATAATAGCGAAAATCAAAGAACTAAGTATTTATTGATTTATATAATCACCAAACAGCCAACACTAGCAAAATAAGAAACACAACAAAAGCTTTAAATTAAAAAAAAACTGCAAAAAATGTGCAGACGCAGATACAGGTAATGACGCATGCCAGACATACATCTACAATTTAAATATTAGTGACGACACAAAAAACGTTAATGCAAAAACTTACAATAAATAATAGTTTGCGTGAAAATACAGAGATGATTAAAAGACAATAATTAATTAAAAAAAATACAATTTGATATAAACAAATAACGTGCATGGTCGCTTAGATCTCAGAGACTTTACTATTGAATCGAGAAGTTAGTATGTTAAATTAATCGAATATACGAGACCAAACCTAATTTATACTATGTACATTTATATTTGCCTAAGTCTATTTTCTGCTCCACTTTTATATGTTAAATTTTTTAGAAAATGTGTAAAAAATTAAACGTAGCAGTAATCGAACCCGTGCCTCTTTAAAACCGTCTAAGCGCTCTGAACGCTAAGCCATATATTCTTTCCAGCTACGTAGAAATTCCTAAAGGCTCTAACAAAAATAAGTTGTAACAAGGGTGTTAAAAATGTTAAACTGTTTCAAAAAATGTTGGGCATATGCTAACTGTGTGAAAAACATTCTCTTGTTATATGATTGTTCGTAGAAATAATTTTTCTGTTGTACAAATATGTAAAAACCTCTCTACATATTTGCTAACAACAAAAACAAGCACATTTAAATTACTTTCATTCTCATCGCGCCGTGGCACTCACGTGCCTTTAATCGCCGAAGAGACCTCCTTCCCTCATCCAATACCTAAGCGGCAGCTACGGCCGCTGATCGCCTAAGCTGGGCCTCCCTCGTTTTCCATCCCGCCAGGAAGGATAGCGTTAAAAAAGGCCTATACTAGGCCTCACGTGACCCACTCATAGTCGTGAGTGGAGCCGATCGTAACGGCCAGAGGGCAAGGCCCTCTGATACCATTTACCCCTTCCCCCAGTTTAATTGCTTTGAAAACAACGCGCGGCGTTAAGTTCAGCCACTTAACACGCAACTCAATGCAATCGAATTCTGATGAAAAAATTGAGAACGTAGTATTTCACACTAGGTTATTTCTGACTACCCATCTATGCGGGATAAAGCGAGAAGCTGGAAAAAATATTTAAAATCAGATCATAATAGAACCTAATATCGTATTCACTAATTCCAGGTGTCAAAGGAAGCGGAAGACAGTGGTAAGCTTCATTAAGAAAGCTCATTGCAGTATCAAAACACGTAGCACTGTAATTGGATCACGTCGGAATACACCTGCTATGTAAAAATATTACTTGAAATGTGATTTGTTTTATATATATATTTTTTATTATCTATATATTTATATGTTTACATAAAAATTTGTTATGATTATATCAAATAAGGATTGAACAACATATTTTTAGAAAATGTATAAACATTTGAACACGATGGCAATTAAAATGCTAAAAATATTTAATAAATAACATTCTCTCTAGCTTAACGATTGTTAGTAGATTAGTTAGTAGTTAGTAAAGTAATTAGTAGATTAATCTTTCGGTAGCAGATATTTGAAAAAATCTCTTTACAGATATGCCAACAACAAAAATAAGTTGTAATAAGCGTATAAGAGTTTCAACGTAGTCGGATGTAGAACGCATGGCTTAGCAGTCAGAGTGATTGGACGTTCAAATTTTTATACATGTTCTAAAAATATCATTTTAGTTTTTTTAAAGATATAGTGTTATATATAAAACATGAGATTGAGGTCATCATGGTGTGACACCGTCTGACTACATGGTTGTGGGTGGTATTCTCACTTTGGGGAACCATTATATGTAAGTTTATTTTTAACTGCTCTGGTGGCGAATTTGATGAATTTGAGTGGTTCCACTCTATTTAAAATGTCTCGGATTCGGAGTGAAGTCTGGAGTGTCTTGGCACTAGGTTATCTATGCTAAAAAATAGCTTTTCTATATATACTGTTAAAGGAGACCAATAAAATCACTACTTAAACTATTCATATTTTTATTTTGCATTTGATTAGATAAAGTGCAGCGGTGGGTTTCGCTTCCCAACATTCTTTTTTACATAGTTCTGAATGTGCAACAATTCGTGCCGAAATTTCATCAAATAACACATATTTCGATTTCACAGATCAAAATATATTAATTCCCTCAAATATATTATAAAGAGAAAACAAATCCTACAAAAACAAACAATCTAAAGTTATACCTATGGAAACGTACCTATATGTATATCATAAAGTAAAATTAATTCAATTGAAGTCTCAAAATATCTTATTATAGGTCTAATTATAGGTCTATCTGGCACCCCAATTTACCCTTAGTCAGGGTAAGCCCTGACACTTTTATGAACGACTCATCTGATATAGTCTATGTTAAAACGGGATTAGGTAATATTAAAGATTAATGACGGTTGGATATCAAGGATTTACGCTTCAGAGCGTTGTAGCTGACGAAAGCAAAATAAAGGAATGATGAAAGCGAATGCTCTTGCAAGATTTTAGGTAGATAGTCAGGGGTTGGAAACAATTGGGATATTGGAAATCCTTTTTTTATTTAGTTTCTTCAGCTTCACACTTTTTCCCGCAAACCAGGGTATGTTGAGAAAACCTAATGTCAAGACAATCCACATCCGTTCACCACTGTCCGCCCGAATCCGAGACATTGCGTGTTAAGTGGCGGAACTCAACGTCGCGATTTGTGTCGTCACCAGAGCGGAGACATGAGTATAATTTATTTATAATCATTCCCCCGAAGTGGTAATTGTACCTACAACCAATACGCATACAGACGCTGTCACTGCGCCACTTTGGCTTTTCTCTACTTAAGACATTTGTGTCAAAAGTAGTAATAGACTAAGAGGTCACTCCGTTTTCTGCTATCAGTATATTCGGAAATGTAGTGGGTTGGGTAACAGCATTATGCAAAGCACGCTGTGAAAATATTGATTGTGCAAATTAAAATGTCCCCGTGGCGCAATGTACAGTCTGGCGTCTGACTATAAATGCGATGGTTGTGGGTTCTATCTCCACTCGGGGGAGTGACTAAATTTTTCCGCTCTCCCCTCTCAACATACAACTGGAGAATCTCTCCGTCTACTAAAGTATGTGGGGACAACGTAAAACTGCAAAAAAATATCACCACGAGCGAGTATTGAACCTATGATTATGGCAACAAACAAGTCTCATCCCAGTTGAGCCACATTGGTGTCCATAAACAAGAAATAAGTTATCTAACTTGTACTTAAATCTACATAATTAAATTATGTAGATTTGTGAAGGCAAGCAAGTTTATTGCATTGCATTCCAATTTTTTTCCTAATAATGTGATAACAGTGTTATTTGGAGGTATATTTTCAGTAATATTTTGAGTAAGGTTTATATAAAGGACATCTACATATATCCCACAGGGTAGTCAGAGAGAACTTAGGGTAGTCAAGACACTCTCTTATCCCATTTTCGCCCGAAATAGAGACTAAGCATCTTGAGTAGTGAAATAAATAAACGAAATGAACGCGCTTTGTCTTAGCTACCAGAGCGGATAAATTAAAATATTATTCCCCAAGTGAAATTTGAATACACAAGCAGTAGCGTTTATAGTCAGACGCTGCCTCACTGCGCCACGATAGCCTTGGAATCTGTATATAAATAATTCATTTTCACAAAACCTTAGAAATGATCCTGGCTAAGCTTTCATCCAAAATACAACCAAAAGATCAAAGTATTTACCAAGTAAGTACTAAATAACTTAAACTCTTAAAGTAAATCGTAGTCATCCGTGCGGAAGACTCCTTAATTATAATTAATCTTAGTTGCCTTGTAGAAAATGTTGACCAAATCTAATAAGTAATGACATTATTCACTTAATGAATTAATTTCTTTTTATTTTAGCTTCACGTCAGAGTGTCAAGACACTCCGTTCTGTACTACTTTCTATCCGAATTCGAGAGTGTGTGTTGAGCGGCAGATTTCGACTCCGCGCTTTGTCCAACTAGGGCAGTAAAATGAAAATAATTAAAATATAATAATTTCCATGTGTGGGAATCGAAACCACGACCAATCGTGTTTACAGTCAAACGCTGTACTGCTCCACGAACAAAGTGTATTTTTGTATGTAAAGATAGCATTTTTGGCCTAAACATAAAAACTTCATGTGAATAGGATATTTATATGTATTATTTATGATCGAGTTTTCATCGTACGGCTTTATCATTGTTCATTAAATTATTATACGTTTTCAAAAACTGTTTTTCTTTTTATCCGTGCTCAAGGTAGTCTTGCCTTACGATGATACCGAGAGACGGTATCATCGACGGTATAATCGGTCCAGATACCGCTGAGTTATCATACTACCCACTAAAACCCAGCGGAAACCCTCTCCATCAACATGGAAAATCGCTCGTGCAGGCTACTACGACATCTTAGTCCGACTATTGCAAATCACCATTTCAAGGTATTTCAGGGTGTCTTCCAGAGCACCCACAGCATTGGTGACTTATAAGAGGATCATCATGATCCTCGTGCGGCAGTTCTGTGGAGGTGTGCGTTTTGCCTTCACCTACCCTTGGACCTCTAACATCGAAGCCAGTCTACGTTGGGTCCAGAAACTCAGTGTCCAAGTGGACAGTGGGCAATAACAGCGTATTATTTTTTCTGGCTATCCCAAAATGTACAGAAGATGGAATTGAATAGAACCTTCAACATATCATTCTTGAGAATTGGATGGGAGAAGATTAACTTTGGTGTCAAAGAACTTTGAGGATGAAAGCTTTATGACCATATCCATTTATGGGTCGCTGAACAAATAGATATAATTTTGTGACTAGTGACGCATCATTCCTCCTTTCTGATACATTTATATTGAAATAACAAATTTGACGTCAAATTTTATGATATATAACAATAAAATAGGTAAATCATTTCATTCAAAATTCTGGCGTCTTCGCCTTAAACAGCTTAAAATTCCGGTTTGTTTTAATGAGCCCGGGCTTTGCATAGATTTGACAAACAAAGTAAATAATTTGTTGGTTAATTATTTTAAAGACAAAATAATTTGTGGAGCTCGAACTTTAGAAGACTATAGTAACGTAAGTAATGTATTTTTTTTTATTACAAGTATTATTTAATTAGATACCATTGTGGCGCAAAGACACCATGGCTGCAATAGTCAATGTTTCGATCCTCACTCAGGCGAATAGAAAATAATCTAAATTCCGAGTTCCGCCACTCAACACGCAGTCCCAAATTTGGGCGGAAAGTGGAGAATGGAGTTCTCTATGAATATTGAAAAAAAATATCATTACTTAAGATTTTAAAATCTAAGACGATTGATCAAGTTTCTTTTAGATATAGCTACAGAATTTTTTCTAAGTATATAAGAATCTTTCAAAGTAATTTAGTATTTTATTCAAACAGTTATTTACTCTAGTAGTTAATGCTTATGCAAGCTCTCCAAGGACGTCGTGAGAACATCTAGCTGTGGTTTGATATTAAGTTTAGTTTAGTTTTGATAATAGAATCTCTTTCAAACGATGGTTGCAAATTTCAATTGTATTAAGTAAATGTTTTATCCATAGATTGTGCATGTTAAATAAAATATGTGCTAGTTTGTTGAGCACCCAACATGCATGAATCGTTCGGAACAGAAAACGCCCGTTTTCAAGAGGCGGAAAATTTTAGATAGAAAGATGTTGCTAGGTTGCTGTGTTGGCTTTTCTCAATTCCCCGTAAAATGTAAAAAATGCTTGAAATACGCTTTAAATGAAATCAAGTCTTACTTGTCGGTTTACCTAACATATGAAGACTATAATATTTCTACGACTAATCTTTTAAATCAGTTGCTTTTTTTTGGGCTTCACGCTTTTTCTCGCATAGCAGCGTAGTCAGAGTACGAATTAGAGACGTGTTGAGTGGCGGCGCTCAACGCTAGCTGTTTCTTATTTATCAAAGCGGAAATATGATAATAATTAAATTATGATCATTCCTGGGGGAAGTGGCATTCGAACCCACAACCAAGATGATTTTATAGTATTTGTCAACTGCCCGTTGACAAATACTATAAAATCATCTTAAAAGCGGGCACTTTTTCAAAAATCCCAACTTGCAAAACCCGATAGTACAGTACAGTGTTTTCCAAAAAATGAAAATTTTCGAACACTACAACTATTTAAAAACATAAAAGCCTTACAGAACTCTATGATATGGAAATTCAATAGATTTAGTTCAAATGTATGCGAGTCGGTGGGATTGAGAACACGGTCCATGTAAATGCAAATACTATGATATTGTTGTTTAATACAATATACATGTTATCGCCCGCAGGTTTATTTGTGTGAACTACGAAGTATGTTAATTTTTGTTTGTTTCCGTAAGAATTTCGAAATATCATCTCTTATTGGATCTTTGTACTACACTACCCGCCCGCGGATTCGCCTGCGTAAACTAGACTATTTCGTGTTTTCTCTTAAATTCCAAACTTTGATTAAATTTATAATTTAAATGCTTGTAACACGAAATGTTAAAGGAATTTCACCAAAATATAATAGTCAAGTTCTGAGATTATTTGTGCATACAAACAAACGCACAGATAAACACAAAAGAAAAATAAATCATTGCTTTGGGTTCTATTTTGGGTTGATAAATGGCCCTGATAATATTATTTTTCATATATCATATACAGACAGCGATTCAGTTACATTTTTATTATATGCATAGGACGTGACTCCATACAATCTCAGTCTACATAATTGCGCAGTGGCTCTGTTTCTGACTGTAAACGCGATTGGTTTTGGGTTCGATTCCCACTCGGGAAAATGATTACAGATCAAAAATTAATCGTATCTTGTCAAAAATTAATTGTTTATATAATATGACCTGAGTAAATCCTAATTGATGGTATACCAATGTTTTTAAATGAATAGCAAAGTACAGGTTTCTATTCAGTGCGTAACGGAAGAGTTTTATCTCAAAATTACGTAATAAAAGTCTGATTAAAAAATACCATGTAGTGTAGTGCCTCTAAATAGGCAGAGAGAATTTTATTTATACATACTTTATTGCACACAAATTACAACAAATTAAAAATAAATATAATAGCCGTGCTTTTAACCCAATCTACTGTCAAGACACCTGTTCTCCATTTTCCGAATAAAAGGTTAAATAAAAATAATTGAAATCATTTCCCCAGGTGCTTATACTACAAACATGTCTTCGTAGTCACTGGACCGATTTGAATGAAACTTTTTTTGTTGCATACCTTTTAAGCCTGGTCAGGACTTAGGGTATAATTCATTGCAAAGAAAAATTAAACATCCGATGCAACTGAAAGAGAACCATAATGGTCTAGCTAAACTATGAGAAATAAGTAAATGCTTCATTAGTAAAAGTTGTTCAGTATGGTGGGCAGTTTTGTTAACAATTAAAAATTAATGAACTTGGCGGACATCGTGGCACTGTTGGTATCTTTTGACGGTAAGCGAGATGATTGTGGGTTCGATTTCCACTTTAGAGAATGGTTTTATTAGTAATATTTCTTTTTCCTCCGGTATGGCAAAGATGGGTGTTGAGCCCAAAAAAGAGAAGTTTCAACAGGCAACGCCTCGAATTCGGACGAACGCTGAGAACGGAATGTCAGAGACAGAAACATGAAGCTGAAAAAAAATTACAATAGTCTTATGTGGAAGAGTTAGAGACAAAAAAAGCACTTTGAAGAAATTCATTATAATTTTGGATCAGTTTCATGTAGTAAATGGTAGAAATACGTAACTAATATTATAAATGCTAAAAGAACTCTGTCTGTTTGTCTTATAGTGACGTCATCACGGCCGAATAGCACAGCCAATTGTGATGAAATATGATTTGAGGATACTAAAGGGTCTGGTGATAAACATAGGCACTTTTCTCTTCCGTTTTTTCAGTTTTTCCAGGAACTTCATTGTTTTACGAAAATGCTGTCGAAATTACGAAACAGCTATAACTCACGTGGACGAAGCCGCGAGCGGGTCGTTAGTATAAAATAAATAAATATATGAAACATCGTTATTTAAAATATTCCATTACAGGAGTAAACTTTACAAGACGAACCGCAAAGGACTTTATAATTAAAATTTATGAACACTTCCTCTACCGTAACTAGTACTTTCCTGTGCTCTAGATGCTTCCGTCAATTATAAAGGACAAGCAATTCGGTTTTAGTAAATTTAAAAAAAATACTTTAACAGATAATGGAATATGCGAGTAAAAAATCTGTGTATTTTAAATCATATATATATATATATATAATTAAGACATAAGTATTTCTTCTATTTGCTTACATTCTGTGGATTAAGTGTGAAAATTAATTAAAAATACACAAATAAAATCCCAAATGTGATTTGAACCCCCAACAAATCGTTTACGGTTAGACCTTTTCACTACGCATAACTATATAGCCTTAACTTTATAGTATAAATATAGAAAAATAGAACAGTCTCAGTGAACTATAGTCGTTTCGGCCTTTTCATCAAACAATAAAAGTCCTGGTAAAACTAAATAAATGGAAGAAATAAATAGCCTGTGTTCATCTCAAGACCTTCAAGTATCGCTATATAAAACTTCATCACAAGCGGGTTAGCGGTTTGGCCGTGATGACGTCACAAACAGACAGACAGACCTCTGTCTGTAACTTTCGTATTTATAATATTAATATGAATACATATACAGAAATCTGTATATAATTCTCCAAACGGGATTCGAATCGAAAATCATCACGTCTTATAACATATTATGCACTCAACAACCATGGTTATACATTGCTGATATATTTTTTAATATAATTCGATCTTAGTTTACTACTGAAGGCCTCACAACAAACTGTCAAAATATAGTTTATGAGGGGTTTGCGTGCATTTTGTAAATAACATTTTTCATAGTAATCGACCGTAAGACGAATGATCTTTTAAATAAAGTACTACATTTATAGTGGTTGTACCAATCGTGGCTAACATTAAATTTATATTACACTTTATAGTTGTCCTTGGTCAAACCTACCTCACCAGAGAGCAAGATACAGTCAGCTCATTCTGCAAGAATCCAGGGCAGTACGCGAGGCAACTAAGAAGTCGTTGGCGGTACTTTGATATAATAATTGTATCAAATGACAGACAAATGCCACCTCAGTCTACCTGTGACCACGGACTACTGTTAAGTGGTCAAAACGTCGGGTTTGTAAAAAATATTTTCAAATACGCGGAAAATCCAGTTAAAAATAGTTCCATTTCAGAAAAATTCTTTGTATTTAACTTTAGTTTTACGATATATAAAAAAACATCGGTTGCGTTCTTTTTAAGAGGACTGAATACAATTTAAATTAATTCAATATCCTATCATAATTGAGGCAATCGTGGCGCAGCGGGACATTATTTGTCTGAAACATAATTGAGTGCAGGTTCGATTCCCACTCATGGGAAAGATTATATTCAACCAACTTCTCCGCTCTGGTAAAATAAACCGCCCGCATCAGTTCCACTCAATACGCAATATCTCGAAAACGGTCGGAAATATGGATAAAGGTTCTTTCAGTTTAGCCAACATTATAAACAAATTATCTAAACATGTTGGTATACATCAATAAGAGTTAAATTTAGATTATAATGGTCACACTTGCATTATAATTTATATTTAACTTTTAATTAGCTTGGCAGAAAGTGCATAAGGACGCTTGCCAAATCAAAAATATAGGCGTCTTACATACAATGTGCTATGTAATACTATTTTTAGCATTGTAAATACTCCGAGAGCATTTAGTCATCTCGTATTTAATATTAAAACACATAATAAAAGAAATACGATACTGTGGCGCACGGTCCATATAACGCGACTCCCAACGCTTTGCCTTTTGTAAATTATAATAAATTAAATATAATGATTCACTACAAAAATCTATTTATATAATTACTATATATATAAGATAATTCGAACGTTAAATGCATTATTACTCAGTATGTTTTGTAATATTTATTTTAAACGCCGACTTGCCTTTACGAAATCTTCACACTTAGCCTGGTACCATATAAATTATTTCTAGCTAACCTGGTCGTTTTGGAAACGCTATCAGGTTGAAGTTACGAAAATATTGTATTGTCATTGTATCCGGACACCGGTGTCTGGATATATTTACTTCAGTATTTGAGACTTCTTATTAGCTTCACACATGTCTGTCTAGTATTGTTAGAGTTTACTATTACTAGGACGTAGAAGTAAGTATATATAATATTTGACACAGTAAAGTTACAGAGAGCCAATATTTTTGAGTATAATTAAGAACTTACAACCATGTGTTTTAGATACACTTTACACTTGTGTATAAAGTGACAGAAACGTTGCTGAGGCCACGCGTATTTTACACGTGAACGGTGCCATTTTTAAATAGTATAGAAAATTACGAAGCAATTTAAATTGCTTTATCCTGAGAAAGTCAAAAGGTACGCTCCAGGCTTTTCGTATCAACCGTCCAATTAGCGTTTCGAGGGGTTCAAAGTGTTACCGCAACGCAACTGACGGCTTTACGCGTTCTTTTCTCTCTAGAAGTTTCAAGTTAAGTTTAGTTTTAATCGTACAATAATTTATTTAATTATTTAGATTAGATTAAGGTAAACTGAATTAAAACTTACGCTTTCATTCAATTCCAAGGCCTGGTAGATCCGTTGAGGCGTAAAATACTCGTTGTCATAGCAACGTCTGTGTATAATTTTATACTAGTGTGATAATGTGAGTTGTAATTTTTTTAGAACTTCACGCTTATTTCCGCATAGCAGGGTAGCCAGATCGATTCTAGTGCCAAGACCCTCGTTTCTCCACTTTCCACCCGAAATCAAGACATTGAGTGTAGTGTGTGCCGCGTTTTATTTTAGGTACCGGAGCGGAGAAATCAAAATATTTTACATACAATTATTCCTCGAAGTGGGAATTGAACCCACAACCACGACTGGTAAATTCGTTGACGCGTAACATACTCGTTGTCATAGTAACTCGTGTGTCACTTTATACTAGTGTATGTCAAACATGTGAAAATATGAGTAGTATTTATTATATTTTAACTCAATTTATTTGTAATGAATTATTATGTAAAAAAAATGACTTTGTCAAACATCACACTGCTCTGTCCGCATCACTTTTGTAATAAGATATTTTTCTTTACGTATTGATATTGATATAATAATATTATTTTGAATTTTCCCAGTCAGGTCAGACTGTTGTTTAAAACATGAGTTTAGTTACCCACCACGCAATTTTTGTTGACCAAGCACGCAGCGTCATTTTATTTCCGGCGAAGAGTCCTTCAAGAAAAACATGAAACATATTAATGACTAGCGACCCGCTCGCGGCTTCGCCTGCGTACACTACAAGACTAATCTGTTATGTATTTTGCCCGCTGGCGTTCTCACTTAAATCACACAATTGCTTTAATTTACAATTTAAATTATTGTCACCATTTATGTATAAATCAATTAAACACTGAGTGTTATAAGGGAAATTTACCAAAATGGAATAGTGAAAACTACATCTTAATTGGGTAAGCCGTTTCTGAGATTAGCCTTGACAAACGCACGGACAAACAAAAGGGTTCTATATTACATTCACATATGGCCCCAAACATATTTTTTTATATATCTTCCTTGTACCGACAGCGATGAGTGACACACACCGTACAAATGGGTATTACTGTAAAAATACATAGTCTCTTGAAGCTTTTTGTGTACTTGCGCTTATACTCGCAGCTGAGCTTTTCTCTGCTTTCTAAACACAATATTTGGGTTTGTTTACGGTGCTTATTAAAATTCATTACTGAACGAGCTTTACGAGTTTCCATTTTATTTGCCGACATTATATGTTTTGTGTTCTATATTTAATAAGTCAGAGGCCATTGTGGCGTAGTGGGACAGGGTCTGATTATAAATGCTATTGATTGTGGGTTCGATTCCCACTCGGAGGAATGATTTAAATTATTTTCATTTTGCCGCTCTAAGTAAGTGCGGCGTTGATGTCCGCCGGTCCACACGCAATGTCTCTATGTCAGACGGAAAGTGGAAAACGGAGAGTATTTACAATAAGCTCTATCTGACAACCCTGCGATGCGGAAAAAGCGTGAAGTGGATATTTCTTTTTTTTTTTGGTCTATTATATGGATGTCTTAATAAAAAGCTTTGGAACTCAATTCAATTTAATTCCTGTTTTTTATATCCTTGTTACAATTTATTTTTGTTGTCAGCATCTCAATAGCGGATTTTTCTCAATTTCTGATACCCAAAAATTACTTCTTAAAACAATTTTGGAAAATGCCCTTAATTAAATATTTATAAAAAAATACCATTGTTTTTGCCTTTTAGCGTTCTATTTTGGTTGAAATTATTTTGATAATATTTCGTAATAATATTAGGGCTTAATAAAGTTGTAGAAGGTATAAATGAAATTGACATCGACACACTTGATATGTATCATTTTGAGTATAGTGGTTTTAGGTTCTAATCTCATTCGGTAAATTATATGTATTTTTTTATCAGTCCCGCTGGATAGGAGAATAGTGTCATGACACTCCGTTCTGCGCTCTTCGCTCGGTTAGTTTTAATTGAGCGATGGAACTTAGGGCTTAGGCTTTCATTTTCCAGAGTGAAGATCGAATCCACAATCGGTTTTATAACAATATGATATCTTACTGCGGCAATTTGGCCTTAATTAAATGAAATATTTTTAATGATAGTCTAAATCAATAAAGTCCCCCATATAGGTAAGCATATTGAAAAGGAGGGGGTCTTATCACTTAAACATCGGTAAAGTTAAATTGTGGTAAAAATATAGTTTACAAACAATTTAAGTAAAACGAAGCTGAAAAACTACGAAAACTACTTAATATAATAATTACGCTAAGAGCGAAACTTTCAAATAGTTCCATATTCAAAAATGATGAAGGAAAATCTCTTTGAAAGTATTTCACAACACAGAATCCGTCCAAATTCTCTCCGAAGTACTTACGAATAGAATTTGCTGTTGGCTCCTTTATTATGAGTTAATTAAATAAATTAACATATATGTCTGTCTGTTTGAGGTCTTCGTGGCGCAGTGGGACGTAAACGCGATGGGTTAGAGGTTCGATTCCCACTCGGGGATTTATTATATTTAAAATATTTCTTCGCTTTGGTAAGATTAAGTTGAGTTCCGCATCTCAGTATGCAATGTCTAACTTTAACGCCATATTAGTCTAAATTAACACTTATGAGTTACTCAACGATTATGGGTTATATACTTTCGGAGAGAAAATATGTATGTATAGGAAAACACCCGAGTTTTCTTGTCTAATACAGGAAAGGGTACTTTGATTTCCATTACTATAAAGGCTTAGGGAATTAGGCGCTTGGGCATTAGGCTATAAAGCCTAATATAGCTTTAATATAGCTGGAAATTGTAAGGAATACAACTTTATCTTTTTAATATGCTCAAGACATAAAACACCCCTTGTCCTTAGACTTCATTTGAAATCATTCGTCGCATTACTCAAGCGCGTTAGCCCCAGTCTTATTAAATTAGAAAAGTGCCTTCGACTCGATGTAGTGTGAACTTATTTGATTTATCCACTAAATATAACATGGAGATGTTTATTCGAATTTTGTTTTTGTTTATGATAAAGTGTCGTATTTGCGTTTTTTTTTATCATAAAGTGTATTTTTTCATACTTAATCCAGTTCAGTTCAGTTCTTGAGTTATGGCGCTTCGAATACTGTATCCATCTACCAAAAAGCAGTTCCGATTTTGAATTTTCTCCAGAAATTAATACATTGCGGGTTGAGTGGCGGAACTCAACACTTCGAAACAAGAAATAAAATAATGGAAGAATAAGAAAAAAAAAAATTTTACACTTCAATTTGCCCTATTTCCTTTCTAAGATATATTCGTCTTATCTTAGGAGATTGCTCATATAAACAGGTGTCCAACATTTAGATATAGTTACAAACTTTTTATATAGACAGAGTTACGTTTAATCACACTCAGTTACGTTAAATCACGAGATTGATTTGAAAATATTGCGATATCGTATTTTTTTTATTCTAAATACTTTCAATTTCTTGGTCTTCTTAGCCAAGACTAGCAACAGCGTTAAGTTGCGGCAGCCTAAGTGAAATGCCTTTGAAATAAAAAAGTATTCATAGGCAAAATTCTTTACACCTACGACTTAAAATATACGCCATATATCTGATTTAAATTATTTTATATAGAGTGTGGAAAAATGCTTGGGGCTGATAATTATATTTTATTATAGTATAGTTACTTGTTATTATTGTAACATATGTACCTATAGTTTTTTTATATAACACCTACAAGGCTTTAAAGGCAAAATCAAATATTCTTTATTCATATAGGCTTTCAAATTGTCAGACTTCTACACTTTCAAATTGTCAATTAATATAAAAATGACATTATAGTCAGTCCTACACGAAGGTGCCACCGGCTTGCTATGCAGGTTTTGTTGACAAGACCCGGCGAAGTATCTTATAAAAATATATATGAATATACTTTTATATTATCAACGCATTAAATATTTCTAATGCGTTTGTTTTGGACATTAAACTCAAATAAAGTGTACTACAATTGAAACTACTATAATCCTCTGGGAATCGAACTGACTACCTTTAGATACTCTTGTGTAAGTCAAAGTCAACTTCATATACAAAATAAGAAGTTACATGCTTCACTTTGTTTAACGTCAAATTTATCATTGGTTTAATAAATTGAATGTCTTAGACCTGGGAAGGATCGGCGCGAGAAACTCAGCGAGACTTCTTTTTTTTTTTCAAATCATAGTAGTGACACTGACAATGATATATTTTATATACAGTTTCAAAGTACATTTTATGAAATTCTTGCTGACAGGTTTGAAATTATAGCATCTGGTGAACTTAACACAGACCTAGTTCAGAGCGTGAACAATTCGTGAACACGCTATTACATAATTCATGCACGATTGTTACGCAATTTGAATTCAACACGAAATAATCTCTCGGGCTATTTTCTGAATAGAAATCTAGAATGGTTTTATGTTGAAATAGAGTTTTTTTTTTAATTTTTTGTGTATTTGCTTTAGTAATAATACAAAAATGACCAAACACACATGGAGTTGCTGAAATTTAATTTTACTCGTAGAACTTATTAGTTTAGTTCAATAATCAAAAAATTGTACATGCAAATTGAAAGACTTTGGAAAAAAAATCAGCCTTCGTACGATAAGAGCAAGCTACTTGTAAATATAACGTAATCGGGGGCATTAAACGATATGTAACACCATAAATTGTTTATTTTACTTTCACGCTTTTTCCTGCACAGCAGGTGGAGAGAACCGAGTATCGAGACACTCCGTTCTCCACTTGCCGCCTGAATCGGAGACATTTCGTGTTGGGTGGCGGAACTCTATGCCGCACTTTGGCTTATTTGGCGAGGGTCGAGAAATTAAAATAAATATAATCATTCCCCCGAATGGCAATCGAATCCACAATCATCGCGTATACAGTCAGGCACTGTCACACTGCGCCACTATGGCCTTAATTATTTATTTCTACCGTACTTTAATAAGATATTAATATTTCTATATCATTACGCAGGCTGGAGTTGGAGCTGAAGGCAGGTGGCTATGTGCTGTGTGGCGCAACTCAACGCCGCAACGTCTAATCAGACTGGGGGATACGTAAATCTGTTTTGAATACAGTTTTTGGTATACGCATCTAAAACGGTCACGTCTGGCAGCTGTCAGTTGCGCCACATGGCGTCTATTTATGAGGTCTGCCATTTCCTTATCAAGATCAACTATCTTGTAGCAAAGTCAGCAATTTGTAAAGTTTTACGCAACCGCCAGAATCATTTTAATGAACTTAAACGGAATTTTTGGTAGAATTGTCGGTAAGAATGTTTATATATATATATTTTTTTTCATGAATTTAAACTTTTTCTGACTTAACTTAACTTAACTTAAAAATATGTACTTCACTATCTTTTTTTTATAAAGGTCAAAGTAATGTATTAATATTAAACAATACTTATTTGATTACCTTAAAACAGTATCGAGACAAAAAAATTTTTTGTTTCGTCAAAATCAATAGTCCATTTTTATAATGAACATATTATTAAAAATATTCTCATAATTTTTTTGACATTTTTTAAAGTGTTATTCGCACACTAAGGAAATTGAAAAAGACGCAAAAATTTGAACGCGGGTTCAAATCCCGCTGCGTTCAAATTTTTATACGTTTTCTAAATATGTCTTTTTTATTATCTCATTACCCTAGTTGAGTAAGTTGAGCAAAGCCCAATGTACTTTTTAAAGTAATTGCGATTTTGGTACTCAACACACTGTATATAACAATGCAGCGTGTTCAAATAGAGGCAGGCATTATTAAATGGGAAGGCATTAATATAATATAATAATCTAATTACTAAATCTACCACAAAACGATAGAAGATAAGAAAGAAAACAAAATAATATAAGAAAAATTTAAGAACATTTCTTCTAGTAACCAATACATACAACAATACGGCATTTGCTTGAACGGTGACACTTGCCTTATTATTCCCATTTCCACCTATCATACTTTATTAAAGTCTGTCTGTCTTTGACGTCATCACGGGTAAGCCGATTGTGATGAAATTTTATACAAAATCACTTGAGGGTCTTGGAATAAACATAGGCTATTCTTTCTCCCATTATTTGTAGATTTTAATTATTCTACGAGTAGGTAGTCGAAAATACGTCAAACTACAATACAATATGACAATTGCTTGAACGGCGGCACTTGCCATATTATTCTGTCTGTCTGTCTTTGACGTCATCACCGGTAAACGGCTGAACCGATTGTGATGAAATTTTATACAGAAATACTAAATGTGCCTCTTTCAATAGATGTTTACCTAATATTTGCCTAATGTTAGTTCACTGCGCGATATCTGTCAGCTACGTTAGTAATAATAGACTTTTTTTTACATACAAAGTTGTATACATATTGTAGTAAATTAATTCGGTAAGCCTTTTCTATGTAATTTTAAAGTTAACAATCTCACTGTCAGTACACGTGCTGTCGTATCGCCTAACTTATTGTTGACCCGATTTCGTTTTACAATATACTCTAATATATATATATTTTATTTATGAAGAAAATAAGTACTAAAAACACTAAAAATAATAAAAAGCCACACATGTTCAGTATTTTATTGATTTTGTATTTGTATTACAATTTGTAAAAAATATTGTTTGTACGGAAACAACTTTACTAAAAACATAAAGAGCTAACTTGGAAAAAGCCATGTTTCGCAGAACAAAGTTTTTCTTTGGCGCTTTAAACTTGAACAAACAAGCTACGATAACGAAGGCCGAGTAAAAAGTTATTACCTATATATATTCACTTATATATATCATATATATATCATATATATATATATGAAATGACATTTGTTACTCTCGCAAGAACTCGAGAACGGCTGAGCCGATTTGGTTTAAAAGGTCAGAAAACAAACATAAAGAAATAGCACGGAAAATAGTTAAAAAACAATTTTATTTCCCATACAAGCTGTGCACCTGTCAAACAGTATACAAAATGTAAGAAATGTTGTATCGAAAATAAAATATTAAGTAAGAAAAATAGCTCATGGAAAAGATACTAGCATAAATTTTTTTTTTTACATTTTTAAAGTGTTATTCCCACACTATAGAAAACCTTGGTTTTCAAGAGGCGCGGGTTCAAATCCCGCTGCGTTCAAATTTTTATACGTTTTCTAAATATGTCTTTTTCAACCTAACCTAATTTAACAATATATAATTTATGCATGCATTAGTTAGGCCGTAAGTATTTGATCTTTATATAAATATTTAAATAAATATTTTATATTTTTAAGCATTGTTTTTAAAGTGTTATTTGCACAATTAGGAAATTGAAAAATATATATTTAGAAAACGTATAAAAATTTGAACGCAGCGGTATTTGAACCGGCGCCTCTTGGGAACCGTTCAAGCGCTCTGAACAATATTTTATTTCTTTCTAAGGATATTTCTAAACTCACTTTAAATGTTGGACAACAAATACGAGTATGTAATTAGTTTTGAACAAACCTGCAATGATTAGGGAAACGGCACCGGGCCCCAGAATAGTTCATTGAAAATTATAAATATATGTATTTTTATCGTAATTGCATATATTTCATTATTGGTTTACTGTTAATTTCTATAAAATTTTGTCAAATTTAATTTTGAGGCGGCAAGAAGCTTGCCGGGTCAGCTAATACATAGTTTTAATAATAAAGCTTATCCATGTATACTATAATAATTAAACAGTAAAAAATGGTGTCTGTATGTAATGGTGAATATAACAACGAAAACTGACGAAAAAAAATATAGAAAATTAATGGTTTCTAAAATTTGAACAATTAGAACTATTAAAGTCTAGAAAATTAACACTTCATGGGAAAACATTTTGATATTAGATCCAAGTTTCAATGTCAATAGGTGGTATATCGAAGTAGCACGTTGTAAAATAATAAAATCCACGAAACGGAGTCGCGGGCTTTAACTTGTTTCATATGTAAACAGAAGGACAGCAAAACACGAACTGACACCCAAAGAACGAATAATAGAACTGAAAGACATCTGATATTTATTACTATACGTGACTTGGTTTAAATCATTATGGCGAAACCTTTACTTGGAAACACCAATAACATGAAATTTATTGAGCTTTTATTGGTAATGTTCGAATGCTTTGTTGTAATGTCATATTTTAGCGTCTTCGAGGGAACTTAGAGAGAGCTTAGTTTTTTTTTTATTATTCACCTGATGGTAAGTGATCACCGCCGCCCACGACCCCGTGTAACACCAGACAAGCTACAGGGATGTTGCCGGCCTTTAAGGTTGAAATAAACGCGCTTTTTGAAGGTACCCATGTCGAATCGACCTGGCAACACTGCCGCTAGGAGCCATTCCACAGTTGAGTGGCACGTGGAAGGAAGTTCCTACAAAACCGCACAGTAGTAGAGTGCCAGGTATCCAGATGGTGAGGATGGTATTTCAAAGTGCTTGATTAGTCTTCTGAACAATTTTGGAATATGTTAGTTAAATTCATTTTCACGTTTACCGTATGGCAGGGTATGCAAAGAGCTAGTGTCAAAACACTCTGTTCTCTATGCCCCAAAGAAATCAAAGAAGTCAGCACAGTGTGGCAGTGTTTGGTTGTGTACGCGATAGGTGTGGTGTTCCATTTCCACTCGATGGCATGATTATATTATATCGATATTTAAATTATTTTCATTTCTCCACTCTGCGGATTAGACACAGCGCGGCGTTGAGTTCCGCCTCTCAAGCAATGTCTTGGATTTTGGTGAACGGAGGGTATAAACACTAGATTATTTCTACCTAACCTGCTATGCGGGAAAAGGGGTGAAGCTGATATAGCTTAAAGAAAACCCATACCTCGCTTCACATCTATCAATGTAAGAAATCTTGTAACTTTAATAATTCTACTCGTTTATTAATGTCCAAATTGAACGCAGGGGGATTCGAACTGTTGGAAATTTCCAAAGTGTGTGATTTATTAACACTTTAAAAAATGTTAAAAATATTTACATAAAGATCTTTGGTTTTCGCGATTTTTATACAGACATGTGACGTTTCAGACCACTTCTGTAATGTGTTACAAACGTCGGGTTTTCTAAAATCTATTTTTAATTACCAAAAATATATGCGATTATCCTAAACAAATAGTTTAATTTCAAACTTGAACAAAATGTTAAATGTATGCCTTTTAGTTTTCTTTTAAACGAATAATTTATTTAATATCTAAATTATATTTTAAAGCCAGGGTATAAAGGGTTAATCTAAATGTAATATATGAAAATTAATTGATTGATCGAACTTTCATGAAAATGTTATAAGGTTTTGACAAGTATTATTAAGATTCATCATGTTTTAAAAATGTTTTTTGTAGCATTCCATATAGCAAAAAAATTAAAAATTGTTTCCAATCATAAATCCTATAATCTAATAAAAAATTGTCGTACACGCGTTTATCGCGGGTTAAATACTCTTTCTATTGCTTATATAAAAAAAATCTAAAGGGCATATTTAGAAAACGTATAAAAATTTAAACGCAGCAGGATTTGATTCAGCGCCTCTTGAAAACCGTTCAAGCGCTATGACCGCTAAGCCAGTAAAGTTCTACACCCGCACTCTTGCATTCTGTTCGTTTCTGATATAACGTATTAGATATTTGGAACTGAACGCCGCAAAGTGTTCCTTAATTTCACTTAAATTATAAGCTCTATTATATATTAAATAAAATATCTCTATTATATATAAAATATATATATTAAATTATAAGGATATTTATTATTTTATAGCTATTTCTGCCTTATATTTTACGTATATTATGTAAAACAGACAGAAACACCTATCTATATCTATATCACTTTGGTTTTCAATATTTGTCCAGTCATTGCCTGGTTTTGAACACGGTGTAATTGTATAAAATATTTACTTATTGTAAATTAAATCTTAGTTATATTTTGACTTCGGCAAGATGTTTACTTACACACACACACACACATACATATTATATATGTATGTGTAGTGTGTGTGTGTGTGTATATACAACCTATATAGCCTACGTATAGCGTAGTTTTTGTTTTTACAAACCAACCTCCAATTTCTCTGTAATTTCAGCGTCACGCATTTGCCCACTTTCCGCCCGAAATCAAGACATAGCGTGTTTAGTGGTGGAACTTAACATTGCGTTTTGTCTTAAGTACCAGAACAAAGGAACATAATTTATATGTAATAAATCTTCTGAGTGGGAATCGAACCCACAACCAATCGCTTTTAAAGTCAGACGCTCCTCTGCGCCACGATGGCCTCGACTTGCAACTTCAAATTAACAATTAATAGCTAAACTAACTTTAATTGCAGTAATATAACTTCTATATAGACTACACTGGAACGTGACAAAGACTACGAATGCCAGCCTAATACTGATAATTCATACATTGTAATAATCTCGCATAAATTATGTTGACATTAGCTTGTGGTTGTAAATTAATAGAAACGAAATTATCTAACGCCATAGAGGCACAAACAGGTGGTATATACGATGGTTGTGGGTTCGATCCGGTGTAGGGAACTGCTTATATCTAAGAATGATGAGAGATATTTCGTGATTTTTGCAGATTTGACAGTGGTCTGTGATTATAAATAGATTTATACACTAATCTAAAGTATATGTGAAACGTCGGGATTTCTCAAGTCTATCCAGAATATACGCGATTATTCCGTATTTTTTCTGGCTTAGTCGGAAAATGTGGCGCTCCGTTCAAGTTCCGCTTTACTTATCCTATACTTTACGTTGACGTAATGAAGAAGTGTAAAACGATGAAACGTAGTTGAAGTTTGTTTAAGCTTTATTTTTTATGTCAAATTATTATTTTTTAATGAATTTGAAAATGAGATGAGATAGTCCAATAAGAAATGTCCAACCATTATATTGTAAAATCTATAGAAAGCATCTTGACATGAACGCGCTGACTAACTGGAATATGTCTGTTTTTTTCATAAATCACACGCATTTATAGATATTTTTGATTTGTTTAAAGAGTATTTATTACTGCAGTATGTTACTAATTTAATGTATATTGAGCTGTTATTTTTTTTACATCCTATAAATGGATAGGTAGGGCAAGCCTAGTGCAAAGACACACCGTTTTCCCTTTCTGCCCGAATTCAAGACATTTTCGATTCGGGAATTCGAGGTTTCTTTTTTAATATTTTAATTGGCGTAAAAAAAACAAGTACAAGAGGTTATGTTACATAATCACATATAAACTTGAAAAACAACTTATTTTTTATAAGCCTTTTAAAACACAGCTACTATACAAAAACACATTTTTACTTTAAACTATTAAACTACTATTTATATTTTACATGTCGAAGAAGAATATAATACTAATTCGAGACATTGCGTGTTTGCGGAACTCAACACCGCGCTTTGTTTTACAAATAAAAGCCTTATTAACTTTATTTAGAACTTCCGCCGCCCGACCTGTATGCGACTGCCTGAGTAAATTACACCACTAAACCATTTCGTTTTTACGCCCTCCCGTGTATTCACTTAAATCACAAACGTTATTTAAATTTAGTTAATAAATGCTTGTAATTTTTGTATTTACATTTACGAACCGATTGTAATGAAATATATACGAAATGTTTACTTGAATCGGTTGAAACGTTTCTGGGATAAGCGCGCGCAAACGCATAAATAAACAAAAAAGAAAACTGTTTTTGGTTCTATTATATTGAGCCTTTAATAATATCATTTTTATACATATCTTCCATGTACAGACAGTGATCAGTTACAATTATAATATATGTATAGATATAAAGATTTAAATCTTTTCAAATAGGGTTTTAGTGAAAATGTCACTGTAGCTACAAAAGGAACGAAAAGTATATCGGGTCATAGTCTTGGCTACGTTGTTATGGATTTGTCAAATTCGGATTTTCAGGATGCGGGGAAATATTTTTTTCAGCAATAACAGTCCATTCATATGTAAAATGCTTTATTGTATCTGAATTCTGGTTTACGACTAGGATTTTTGGTTTAGTTGGAAGTTAAGAGTTATTTTTTATAAAAAATTAAAGTGTTTTCACACAGTATTAAAATTTGAATGTAGCGTATATTCTACATTCGGGTAGGTTAAAATTGTAATACACTTTTAACATTTTCAAGTGTCATTCACACACTTAGCAAATCTTAAAATATTTTTAGAACACGTATAAATAAAAACTTGAGCGCAGCGGGACTCGAACCAGCGCCTCTTAGAAACCGTCCAAGCGTTCTGGCCCCTAAGCGTTCAACTTTTTATACGTTTTCTAAATATGTTTTCTTATACTTGTTTTTGTTGTAGCTCCACTGTGGCTATTTGGCTTGGCGGTCAGAGTGCTTCGACAGTTTCCAATGATCAATTAATATTATCAAAACTTTAAAAGTTATTTTTAACCATTATCTTGTATATAAATCAGACACTAATTTAGCAATCTATTGACATCTTAACTAAGAATTTATTATCGCCAAGTACATTTTAGTTAAAATATGTTTAAAACCAAACGCAAAGGTTAAATTAGGTATTATTTAACATTTTTTAAAGTGTTAATCGCACACTTAGGAAATTGAAAAAGACATATTGGGAAAACGTATAAAAATTTGAACGCAGCGGGATTTCAACTGTTTCACTTTTCTTTTTCTGCAAAACTTTGTGTAACTTTTTAATTGAGGCCATCTTAATGCCGGCCTCAAGTCTTTGTAGCTCAGAAAAGGGGACGCTTAGGAGAAAATGTTTAAAGTATAGTAAGTGTATTTTTATATGACCTATAATTTTTGTTTTATATATTTCATGATTAATATAGTGTCGAAACACTCTGTTTCGAATTTCTGCCCGAAATCGATGCATTGTGTGCTATGTGGCGAAACACAACCCCGCGCTTTGTTCTATCGGAGCGACAATTTAAATATAAACCGCCTTTACACCAAAATTGTTATATGATGTTCAATATCAACAATGTTACTAATATTTTGGTGTAATAAAGAGTTAAATAAATAAATAAATACAATCATTCCTTCGTTCAGAATCAAACTCACAGCCAGTTTCCAGTAAGACCCCGACTTGGCTTCAATTCTTTATTTTTCTTTCTTTTACCAAGTCATTTGGCCCCTTTTAATAAAGATAAAAGTTTACGCCTATAACTTAAACGAACCTGCACCTATTTTATATTGTAATAATTGTAATGACCGTGACCCGCCACGCCTATTTTACATAACTATGTTATATTTCAAAAGTAATATAATTTGAAATGCGAAAGCGAATCTCGTTTCCTGTTTATTATATTATATTTAATGTAATTTACAATTGTCGTGTTTTTGTCATTTAATTTATGTTAATGGTGGCGTGAATTCGCTTTCATAGCGTAGTGGAAAATTCTTTTATTTGAATTTTAATTCATTTTTTTAATTAAAAAGACTTTTGAAAGTCCTTTAAAATTGTGGACTTAAAGTTAGCACAAGCGGTAAAACATTTTCTTTTCCTGTGTAAGATAGATAAAGTGCTAACCTATGGGTAGAGAAAATTCCGTATTAGATGGATTTCAAATAATTACAGTGCAATTAATATATATATATATATATATATATATATATTTACTGACTGACTGACCGACAACGCATAGCCGAAACTATTGGGCGTAGAAAGCTGAAATTTGGCACTTATGGTTTTTGTAAAGAATAAGGGATCACTAAGATAGGATGTGCAGAAATGGCTACGGAAAGAGGAAATACCTGAATTTTCCGTTTTATTGACAACGCAAACAAAGTTGCGGCGAACAATTCGTCTCTTATAATTGGTATAACTTTCCAACGAGGCCCTAAATTCTTGTATTACCAGAAACTCCGTCATGTCCGAAAACATGCACTGGTGGAACAAATATATCGTTTTTTTTCAGCTTCACATTTTCCCCGCCTTAACAAGGGTATTCAGAAATAACCTAGTGTCAAGACACTCCATTCACCACTTTCCTCTCAATCCCAGACATTGTGTATTGAGTAGCGAAACTCATTGCCTCGCTTTGTCTTACGAAGGCAGAGGAATGGAAATCATTTAAATGTAATCATTCCCTCAAGTGGAAATCGAACCCACAACCATCGCATTTACAATCAGACGTTATCCCACTGTGCACGATGACACGCCACATACATCGGAGTGGCAAATAAACGTAATGATAGAAAAAAATAATACAATATTTGAAAAGCTATTTTAAAGTAAATTAAATTTTAATGATATTTTCAGATTTAGATAGTAATTACATTGCACTTTTTAAAAAGTTTCTAGCTTTCAATGGATACAGAATGCGCAAGCTGCTTCTTTAGAGGTAGCTAATTAATTTTAACAATTCGCTTGCCTTTTCAAGTTTCGAGTAATTCTTTTTATTTCATATAAAATTAACGTTTTCAACTTACAATTATTGTTACGAAAGCTACAACATTTCACTAACAGACTGAACTTATTTTAATCAGTTGTGATTTTTGTTTTGCTATTTCATTACATTAATACGTGAATGGAAATGTTCGATACATTTTTATGAAAATCAGACGAACGGACGAATATGAAATTTTGTATAGTTACTTACAGTTAGTGTGTAGAAGATTGGAAATAATAAAAAAAACATATTTTTAGAAACCGTATAAAAAATTGAACCCGTGCCTCTTGGAAACCGTCCAAGCGCTCTGACCGCTAAGCTATGCGTTCAGTGTGTGATTAACACTTTGAAATGTTAAAAATAGAAATAATGTTATTTTTAACATTTATACGTTTTCTAAATATATATATATATATTTTTTAGACATAATAAGATTGTAATGTGTTTGACATACAATTTTGTATAAATTGACATAGACGTCGCTAAGACATATTTTACGTGTCAACAGAGGTCTACTATTTTTTAACATTTTTTACATTTAAGTGTTATTCGCACACTAAGGAAATTGAAAAAGCTATTCAACTTGAACGGTTATTAAGAGGCGCGGGTTCAAATCCCGCTGCGTTCAAATTTTTATACGTTTTAATAGAAATATTATCTTAGCATTTTCTTTCAACTTCCTGCTTTTTTCTGCATAGCAGGGAGAAACATCTGAAATCAAGACATTGTGTGTCAAGACGTCCTTCAACGCCGCGCTTTATCCTAGGAACAAGAGCGGAGAAATGAAAATCGGATAGTAGTGATGACCATATTTGTTCTAAGTAACACTTGAACCCTATAAAACACACATAGAATTAAAAAAAACAATCAATATTAGTATTTCACACGCAAAGTTAAGTCAAAGGAAATAAACGTCAAAAGCAATTTGAATTAGTCAAATATTCCATTTGATTGATTACTCAACGAACAGCTCAAACTGCTGACAATAACTTAAAATTTCGATATTGATTTTACATTGAAGGTGCTTTTTAAAAACCCATTTCACACAATTCAATGCCCTAAGAGCGTAAAATTATCGATAAACTTTTATTATTTTTGTCGCTTTATTATTTGCTTTTGTACAAGATCAAAATAGTATTTGCAATTACATTATTAAAAAGACATATTTAGAAAACATATAAAAATTTGGATGCAGCGGGATTTGAACCCGCGCCTCTTGAAAACGATCTGACCGCTAAGCCATGCGTTCTGCATCCAGCAAAGTTCAAATTTTTATACGTTTTCTAAATATGTCTCTTTCAATTTCCTTAGTGTGGGAACTAACACTTTAAAAATGTTAAAAAAATATATAATTATATTATTATTAGAGTTTTCTATAAATTTATTGTAATGTAAAAAAAATATATATTTATTTTAACAAATTAGATTGCTTAATATACATGTGACCAAAGAAAGACTTATTTTAACTAAAAATACTATGTTAAATTTTGATACACTTCGTACTAACGTATAAAAAAAGCAATTTCAGCCCCTTTATATAAATCCTGGCATTGAAAAGGGTCAAAAGCGAAAAGGAAGTCGTTATATTTCTCATTAGGCGTTAAAACAGTGAGTGACGTGACCGTGACCCACCACGCCATTGCGGGACCGAGTTATCGAATAAATCTGATAAAATTATAGAGAACTATTAATTTAATTTTCAAGAATATGTTTTGTAAACAGCTTCACGCTTGAGCTTCCCGCATAGCAGGGTAGCCCTCTGGCTACCTAGTAAGGTACCTAACCTACCTAAGAAGGTAGTGTCAAAACACTCCGTTCTCTACATTCCGTCCAAAAGCGAGACATTCATTGACTATGTTAGTGAAATTACGATATGAAGTAAAATGTTATTTGCAATTGAAAAACAGATAAGAATCTAAATATTCAATGAATTGATTAAGTATAATTATGATTTAGTTAATTATTGCGTTAACAATTCGGTTAAAATCTATGTATTTCTTTACAGCTACACGGTTTTGTCGGCATAGCAGAGTAAAGTCAGGGAGAACAACCTAGTGTAGTGTATACTGACTGTATACGTGATGGTAGTGGGTTCGATTCAAACGGGAATTTAGGGGGAACTTCGCACTGGTAACAAGACAGCGCGGCGTTGAGTTTCACCACTCAACTCAATATCTCGGATTCCGGCAGAAAGTACAGAACGGAGAGTCTACACTAGGTACTTCTCTCTGGCTTGAACCCTGCAATGAGTATAAAAACGTGCAGCTGTAAAGAAATATATAGATTTTAATCGAATTAATTTCGTAACAATATTCATTTGAACTGTGTAAAAACTTTTAAATAACTTAAATAAATTATTTTATTCTCGGAATATATGTAACAAAGTTACAAGAAAAGTGGCATTACTTATGAAAGGCCAAATTACTTTTCCCTGTACGACCATTATCTATGGAACTTGACAGCACCATTCCAAATTTATAACATAAACTGGCTTTACTCTTACTTTTGTTTACACTTGTTTTATAACCACAAAATATAAAATACCGTTAAGATTGAACCCACGACGATCGAATATAAAAGTCGAACTAACTCACATCCCCAATGCATTAGGATGACGTCAAATATTTGATGTTTCTTTATTCTTTTACATACATTCGATACAAAAGCTTTTTTTTTACACCTTCACGCTTTTACCCGCATATCAGGTTCAGAGAGAACCTAGTATCTAGATACCCCATGCTCAACATTCCGCCTCAAATCGAGACATTGCGTGTTGAATGGCGGAACTTAACGTCGCGTTTGTCTTAGATACCAAAGCAGAGAAATAATTTAAATATAATCATTTCCCCAAGTGAGAATCGACCCACAACCAGTCGCTGTCCTACTGCGCCACAAAGGCCTCTACTCCATACAAAGACAGAAATTTATAAATAAATAATCATCTTATACGTTTATTTTTACGCTGACGCTGGCTAAGTATAGTATATCTATGGGATTATGACGGGTGTATGTAATAAGCTTTGTTTAAAGCAATTGTGCGGCTTCTAGATTTTTCTACGTACAATATTTTTTCGCCCTTCAAAGGGTTTTAACGGATTAATTGGATTACTTGTTAACAAAATTTGAATGCGTGTTGAGTGGCGGATCTCAACACCGCGCTTTGCCTGGTCACCAGAGCGGATAAATGAAAATTGTATACATAAAATCATTGCCCCGAATGGGAATCGAACCCACAACCACCGCAATACCAGTCAAACGTTGAAGCACAAGGCCACGATGGTAACAAGAACTAGTATACTTAAAAGAGTCTTGAAGTATTGTAACTAACTAAAATAACTATATTTTTTTGATTTCAACAGTAATTTTTGTAATTATTACAAAACGTTGAAAAAAGGATATCATTAAAGTTAATTTAACACACGTGTCCGTTAATACACCTGTAAATCAACTGAAGTGGTAGTTAATTGCCTCGTCACAATTAACAATATATAATGATTATGGCAAGCGCTATAGGGGTATACAAAAAGAGGGTTTTGGTTATATCTATATCTATACATATAATAAAAATGCAACTGATCGCTGTCTCTACATGGAAGTTGTATGAAAAAATGTATTATTATGGGCATTTATCAATATAATAGAACAGAAAACAATTACTTTTAATTAATTTTTCTTTTTTTTATCCGTTCGTCTGTGCGTTTGTACTAGCTAATCTCAGAAACTGCTTAATCGATTTAAATGCAGTTTTGACTATTATATTTTGGTAAACTTTCCTTAACATTAAGTGTATATTGAATTTCAATCGATACATAAAAATAAAAATAGTTTGATATAATAATTGTATGAACTGACAGACGAATGCCACCACAGTCTACCTGTGACCACGGACTACTGTAAAGTGTTCGAAACATCCGGTCTTAAATGTATTTTCGAATACCAATAATATACGGGATTAATCCGGTTTAAAATAGTTTCATTTCATATTGTTTTTGCAATAATCAACATAAGAAGACGAATAGAAAACGCTACTTTACATCAAGAATACATTTTAAAGCCAAAATGTGTATGCATACCACCAGTGTAATCTATAAAATTAAATAAAACTGGAGTGTTTGTTTGTAATATATAAAATAACCGCTTTTTACTAAATTCATATCAAAGATACTATTAATGTACACGGTACTTATATCAAAAAAAAATTGTTTGTCTGTATGTTTGTTTTGTTTGGCTAACTCTGGGCCTGGAAGGCTAGGCCGATTTTGACGGAACATGGTAGATAGCTGATGTAATAAGGAGTAACTTATTCTAATCGTATTTTATAATTTCACGTACATATTTTATAAATCGAGGGCACAAATGGTTTTAAATAAAATCATTCCTCCAAAAGGGGATCGAACCAACAACCAATCACGTTTATAGTCAGGTGTTATCTTACAACTCTACTATATACTGTACAGTATATAATTACTGAAATTCTTGTCAATTTAAAGTACATTAAAAATTGAGGTCATATTCAACGATAGAATGAATGGAAATGGTAACTTTGACGTTATCGCAAAAATGTGAAAAAAAATCACCTCCAAATCTTGATTTTTTGATGTCTGCAATACAATTCTTACAAAAAAGGTTACAACTCTCATTATGTCAGCTGTAACCGCCAATTTGCTACCGTCGCTATACAATTCGCCTTTCCTTTTGTAAAAATATTCCATTTTCTTCTTTCATAATAGTATTGTCGGTTGTATTGGATATCGTAGATTTTGTGCACTTGCGATATTTTTTATAATGAATACAAATACAGAGAGGAATTCAGTGACTATCAATAAAATTATATCTTATTTCTTACGAGTAGTTAAATAACATAAAACATATATAATAATTCAAAAATTACTAACAAATAATACGTCCATGTGTCCGTAGTGATAATAAAATTTAAAAAAAAACAACTAGTATAAATGAGATATAAGTTATGTTTAAGTCAAAATGCAGATTTACACTTATCAAGATAAGTTCTAAGTTTTTGAATTGAAATTGAGATATTGCGGGTTGGATGGCGGAACTCAGTGCCGCGCTTAATATAGCCAAAATATTGTTTAGTTCAAAATGAGCGAAATGTGGACGAGAGTGACTTATTTATAAGCACTCTGACTGTCCCATTATACACGGAAAATAAATAATGATTGGCAGATATAGTGGCCCAGTGTAACAGTCTTTTGACTGTATACGCAATGTTTACCGTTTCGATTCCCATTCGGGGGAATGATTATTTGAAATCATTTTTATTTCCCTCTCTGGTGATAAGACACGAAATGTCTCAGATTCGGGCGGAAAGTGGAGAACTGAATGTCTTGACACTAGGTTCTCTCTGACTACAATAATATGCGGGAAAAAGCATAATACTGAAAAATATATAATAGAAATATAATAAAATATAAATATAGCACGATTTGGCTCAAATAGTATGTCAATTTGCAAATTTAATGATAAGAACGGATGAACTTCAAACAGCTTAAGCAATCCCGAAAAAAGGGTTTAAATATATTATATGTTTATGGAAAGCGATCGATTTCCACTTGAAGTCACTTTTACCTACCTACCTATAGATTTTTATTTCCATTCTGAATCAAAATAAGACGCTATCGTGGCGCAGTGGGACTGACTGAATTTAAATTCGATTGGTTGTGAGTTCGATTCTCAGTTGCAAGAATGATATATATTTAAAATATTTTTAATTCTGACGTTCTGGTACCTTAGACTGAACACGAATTGTCTAGGTCTAGATCGAAAGTGAAGAACGAAGTGTATTGACACCAGCGTCTCTCTGACTACGCTGCTATGTGAAAAAAACGTGACATTTAAAAAAAAACAAATAAATTTATACGATATTTATAATTTTAGAATCTCAATTCTCTCACCTCACTATAATGTCAAATGCAGTCTCGCTCTTAAATTTGCCCGTAAACACAACTAACTTATCCAGCTTTAATGAAACTTTTGATGTGTTTCCTTATTCAATTTAAGCTTTCAGTTATATAAGTTCATAATCAATTTAGTGTTTATACCTAAGCTTATACAAAAATTGACATTATATTTTTTGACTGACATAGAGAATCTCGGCTAACTAATACCATTATTATTGTTACAACCCGAATTCCTTATCATAAAGCTAAGCAAGGTAATATGAGCTCGTTTCTTAGATTTTTTAACGCTCTATATATTTTATTTATTTTTATTTGTTCTGAATGTAGGTGTACAAGTAATTATATTACAGAAGCAAATGTAAACAATATATATCCATATACATTATACCATTAGGCAACCAATAGTGTTTTTTGTTATCACTTCCTTAATACTGAAACTTTAACATACAAAATTTAAAGATGATCTTGAAAATAACTTACAGCTAAAACTTATATATTAGAAACAGTAACAGAATAACAAGACTTAATTTTTTTGACATTTTCTAAGGTGTTATTCGCACACTAAGGAAATTCAAAAAGACATATTTGGAAAACGTATAAAAACCGTTTTCTAAATATGTTTTTTTCAATTTCCTAAGTGTGCGAATATCAATTTAAACAAAGTTAAAAAATTTTTTTATTAAATAGCATTCTCTCTTGCCAAATTATTATTCGTAAGAAACTTTGGGTAGCAGAAATTTGTAAAAATCTCTCTACAGAGATGCTAACAAAAAATATAAGTTGTAATAAGCGTATAAGAATTTCGGCGTACGTGGATGCAGAACGCATAGCTTAGCGCTCAGAGCGTTTGAACTGTTTTTAAGAAGCGTGGGTTCACATCCTGCTGCGTTCAAATTTTTATACGTTTTCTAAATGTATGTTTTGATGAGACTTATCTATAAGAGACATACTCAATTTTTTTTTTTAATAATTTGGGTATTTTATTTATATATGGGGACAATGTTTGCTAAATTCTTTTTTACTAGGCCTATTTTATACCTAGCTTTTATATATTGGTTCTTAGCCTAGTACTTAAACGGGAAAAAAAAATCATAAATATCGGAAAAAATATAAAAAAAGTGTTTTAGCTGATTAAATTATACTTTCACATATTTATCCATGCTAATGTTATAAATGCAAAAGTAACTCTGTCTGTCTGTGACGTCATCAAGGCCGAACTGCTGGACCGGTTGTGATGAAATTTTATATAGAGATACTTGAGGGTATTAGGATGAACTTTGGCTACCTTTTTCTCCTATTACTTTTTTCCGTTTTTCCAAAAATGTCATTGTTTTACCACGCGGGCGGGTCGCTAGTATTAATAATATGACCGAAAAGCGTTAAAAATGCCAAAAACCATCGTTTTCGAAAACATGCCATCGTATGTAAATATTGTGCCGAAATAAAAATTATACGGATTTCCGTCCAAGGCTTAGTTGTCAATTAAAAGGAATTTGTGACGAAATCTTTTTCATAAATAACAAAATATCGTGTAATTTTGGTAACACCTTGACTTGTACTCGCATCACGTATATTTCGGGTTTAGTATTGAGAAACTAGTAATATCACTCGGGTTTCGAGTTTACCCTCAGTTTGTTCTCTTCGATGTATTTTTATATCAGTAATATATCGTATTTGGTTGTCCGCTTCAAGCTATTACCCGTATAACAGGGTAGTCAGAAATAAGCCTAGTATGAACCAAGAAGAGTGGAAGTCAACGCTGCGCTTTTTTTTATTACCAGAGTTAGGAAATGGAAATGTTTTAAATATAATCATTCCCCCGAGTTGGAAACGAACCCACAACCAATAGTGTTTACGTTCAGCCTTAGTAAGACGCTATCCCACTGCGCCACAATGGTCGTACAATGGTAATAAATTTTAAACCTATCCCACTTTTCATACAGACTTATCATATTGGCGAAATAAAAATAATTTAAACTAGCTGTGCCCGCAGCTTTGCCTGCATGGAAATCAGTATAACACAAAGTTACAATCCCTAGAGAAGAAAACAACCTCGAACATAAAGTAGCATTTTCCTCTTTTCGCCCGAATTAGAGATTGTATGTTGAGCGGCGGAACTAAACGGCGCGCTTAGTCTTTTACGAGAGCGAAAAAAAAAGTAATTGAAATATAAACATTGAGGATAGGCATACAGAAATAAAATAAATCATGGAAAAATGCAGAATTTCTAAATAATTGCGGAGTTCAAAGAACAATAGCGAAGTAATTGAACGCAAACTTCCAATCTGTAAGCCGATTATTTTTAATCATTCACCAGAGTTGGTAAAAGTTTTACAATTAACTTCAGTTGGGTTTCCTGGGAAAAGAATTCGTGCACTAAATTAATATGAACACTTTTTAGATTGAAAATTTTATACGTTTTAGGGAAGGTACATACCTCCCCTAGCTATAATTTCTGTAAAGCTGATTACTAAATGACGACTGTGGCCTAAAAGTTAAAACTTTTTATAAATCTTTTGACATTTCTTAAAGTGTTTGAAAGTGCTTTCTTTCCTCACACTTAGTAGTGTTATTATATAATTTTATTATATTAGAAGTGTTATAATATTATATAATTTTATAATTTTTAAATTTCATATAACTAAGCGATTTTATTTAGTTTATACATAAAAATATAATATAGTACCGATCCACAAAAGTTAGTAATAAAGTTCGAACGTCGAAAATCGATTGAACCATCTTCCGTTTCCGAACGAAAAACATGACATTCCCGAAAGTCCCCGAAGTTCTATAATTAAGAATTTTTACACCTAAGAATTGAGCCATATAAACTTACTGTACTAAAAATATTTATAGGTTTTTATAGTACAGCTTATATATATATATACAATATTATATTAAAATTATTGAAAATATACTCGGATTTTAGCATTTTCACTGCAAATTTAATGACCGCATTTAACCAAGAAGAGGAAGTCTTGTGGTTACCTAATCTTTTCTAGCACTCAGCTTCAAACGATTTAATTTCCATGAGTGTTTGAGATTTGCGGCTTTACGTTTCTTATATCGTTTGGCCCAACTGCCTATAACTAAAAGATTTTTAGATATAGGTTCTTTGCGGTTGGTTTACATTTATTTGTGGAGAGGCTCGAGCAGTAGAGTGTTAATGTGCAAGTCAATGGGGCCCTATTAAGCCTACACTTGGGTCCCCTACGATGGACGACTGGTGGTGAATCCATGGAACGCTAAGGAGTTTTTTCTCTTTACGCGCGCACACACACACACACACACTCATATTTAGCATTTTTTGGGGTTTTGCGATATAGACGAAGTATTTGTGTGATATTTGAACTTAGCTTAGCTGATCGAATCCGCAAGTATGAGGGGTCCTCATGCTTTTTATGTATAAAGAGATTGCTTATCTCCAACCATCTTCGGGTGCATGAAAATTCATGAATAGGAATAGAAGTAGTCGCCATAACCCAAATCGTTCGGAAATATCATCATCATCATGAAGAGATTGATGCGATGGCGGTATAAGTGGTGCGTTACTTTGGTTTAGACAGACCAAGAAAATGAAAATATTTACATACCTATATTCTTAGTGAGAATCGAACCCAAAACCAACGTATATACCATCAGTTTTAATTCACTTCACGTATTAGTTTTTATTAGCAATACTAGCTGTGCCCGTGGCTTCGGCTGAGTGGAAGGTTAAAATAAAAGGTGCCTAAGTTACTCCTTATTTCATCAGTCTAGTGAAAGTCCCGACAAACTCGACCCAGTCGTTCCAGAGATTAGCCGGAACAAACAGAGAAACAGACAAAAATTGTAAAATTTATTTATTTTGGTATATACATCGGCACCGTGTACACATCATATGCAAAAAGCGGTTATTTTAATATTACAAACAGACACTTCAATTTTATTTTATTGGGTAGATTACAATTACTGACAGAGAAAGTTTCATATGTAAAAGTTTTTGGGTAAAATCCTGAAATGTTGTAGCTAAAGCGCCCGCAACTTCGACTAAGTTTCCTTTCTCGCCATTATCGTTAATGAGGCGAGGCTTTAGCATCGCATGAGTGATCAAAAGGCTATCTTGGCCAGGATGAAAATGTCTATCCAAATAGGCTAATGCTACTTTTGGGTACCCGTTTTTATCGGATTAGATAATAATTCTAATAGTAGTAGTAGTAGTAGGTTCTATTTGACTAACAAGGAAAAGCATAAACAAAAATTGTTGTATTTTTTTATATTATCTTTGGAATAAATATTTAGAGCCTTGAAAATAAGGTAGTAAATAAAGTGGTTTGGTGTATGTTTAAAATTTCACTAATTAACAAATGTTCAAAATTGTTTCTAATACTACATATATTGGCCGATGTTAGAGTCATTTCATATTACTATTACTAAATCACATATAGTCATAGAGAACCGAGTCTCAAGCCACTCCATTCTCCGCTTTCCGCCCGAATTCGGGTTGAATGTAGGAACTCAAATCCGTTTTTTGTCTTGTTCAATAAAAATGTGAAATAAAAATTATTCTGTTATTAATTTCTCCGAGGGGGAATCGAACCAACAAGCAATCGTATAACCAATTATTTAGCATATTCTCTATAAAATATTACCGGCTACAATAAATAAAATAGAACATTAAAAAAAAAAGACATATTTAGAAAACGTATAAAAATTTTGAACGCAGCGGGATTTGAACCCGCGCCTCTTGAAAACCGTTCAAGCGGTCTGACCGCTAAGCCATGCGTTCTACATCCAGTTACGTTGAATTTCTTATACGCTTATTACAACTTATATTTGTTGTAAGCATCTCTGTAGAGAGATTTTTACAAATTTCTGCTACCCAAAGATTATTCTACGAACAATCGTTTGACAAGAGAGAATGCTATTTATTAAATATATATTTTTTTAACATTTTCTAAAGTGTTATTTCCACACTAAGGAAATTGAAAAAGTCTTTTTCAATTAACTTAGTGTGGAAATAACACTTTAAAAAATGTTAAAAAAATAGAACATTTTTTTCCAATCAAAAACACACCTGTATAATTTCACCATTTCATGGAAAGAAATTCATTTATAATTCTTTCTTTAAGTAGTTTTAGGGGCAAATTTGCAAGTCAATAGGTCTTCAAAAAGGGGAAGTCGTTTGCGAGCCGCAAGTCACGTTCACGCCTTATCGATGCTAAATCTTGGACCCTTCTAATATCCTTATGTTTGAACTGAGTAAGCGCGACGACCCCAATTTTATGTCTTTGTTAAACTCTCGCCCTTTAAAAATTCTTTAGGGTTTTTAAAGGGCGAGAGGTCTTTTTTTTTAAATCATTCAATTTTTTCTCACAATTTACTCATATATATAATCCATTAATGAGGCCATCGTAATTCCAAAATAGCAGTAGGTAAAACCATTACACACACACACACACAAAAGCACACGCTACACACACAGTCCCCGCCGGTAGAGACGAGGTCCCAGTTGTCAAACGGTCCGATGCCAATGGGCCTAGCTCGGACGCCTTCGACGACTAACATGAGGCGCCCTTGCGTCACCGTGGAACTAATTTGACGATTTCCTCTAGAGGGCTCCAAGCCAGTCGGAGCTCTTTTTTTTTCTCCCCAAAATCCGGTGACGCCATAGAGGCCACTATGGCCAAAAGCATACTACACATTGAAAAGAAAAAAAAAGAAAAAAATGCCTATGGTGATGCAGGACACCGTTTGACTGTAAAGGGATTTATTGTGGGTTTAATCCTATTCCATGAAATATTTGCATGGTTACATTTAAATCGGTGGAAAGCCGACTATAACCTGTCCTTACATTAAGTTTTATCTGACTACCACGCACCTAATAAAAAAAAAATTTATATATATTTTGAAAGGTTCATTTTCTTTACTTAAAATAAAGAATCACACGCTTTAAAATATTTTTAATTACATTGTTTACTCATTGTAGTAAAACTCATTTATCGGTGCAGCATTGCATACTAAAGACCTTCTAGAAACTGTATATATATATATATATATCGTACATGCATTTTATCATGCTAAAAATATTACTTAATTCGATAAGAACGTACAGCCTCATTGGTTAGAACGTACGAACGGATTGCAAAAAAATATTTTTATATATTCAAATTCGTTTCAAAATATTATATTTACAGTTTGACGTTTGTTTCGCATAACAATGGCATAATATACTTATCGTCACTTGCGTAATCAGAGGTGGAACTAAACGCGCTTTGTGTTTCCAGGGAGAAATAAAGCTAATTTAATTTTAACTAGTGACAGACTGGGTTTTCTTGCTCGCCCTCGGGGGAGTCATCCGGTGCCAAGGCTGAGCCCGTAACTTTCCACTCAGTTTTGTTATATATTTTGAACCACCTGGAGTTTCTTCCTTTGTGGTGGTCTAGCGAGAGCGTACCAGGCCCGCACTGCGTAAGTCTAGTGTGGCCTGACGCACGTTTTATACAGCGCGGCTATGGTATGAGTGGCCGTCTTGAGAGAAGAATCGACCAAAGTAAATAAAACACAATTCTGTTTAGCATTATATCATGTTTTCCTGAGTGGGTCACCCTAAGATGAAGATCTATAATGGTCCGAAGTGGAGATCAAACCCACCACCATCGCATATAGTCAGATGCTGTCCCACTGAGCCACAATGGCAATTCCATCTCCATTACTTTCAAGCTATGAAATAAATTAAGTTACCACTAACTTTGCAAAGTAATGTTATTTCACACTTTACGTAGATATCAAAATATTCCAGTCTAAGGCTACCATTTCCAAGTGGCAAAGATATAGCTTTTAAACGATACCCTCGAGTACTTTACTCGGCCGCAATCCTAAAACAAAGGGTGAAAACGAGCCGTCTTAAGGCGAAGTCGTGTTTCAGGAAAATTTTACTTCCATGATGGCATTCTATTACGCAAGTGAACATTTTTTTTTTATTGTGCACATTACGGAGTAAACAAATGAGTCTTGTCATAAGTCTAGTAAAAATCATTACTTTCTTTAATGGTTTCCTTAATTTATTTTGACCTTTATAAAACAACTATACTTTTCGTTGTTTTTAGAAATTAAACAAAATGTACAATAAGGCGGCGTTATCACTTCAAACGATCTCTTCAACCAACCTTTGGATATTGGAGTTGTATAGAGTATATATTTGAAATATTTGTTATTATTAAATTAAAACTAAATATATTACAATTTTTCTATGTATTCACGATTTACATCCCCTTGGGGAGTGCAGAGGATCACTAAGAGGATTCCAAAATTGCTACAACAATGGGAGAATATAGTGGTTTTATACAGGATGCCACGAAAACAAAGTGCAACCAGTATATGAGTACATATATAAACGTTTCCTGTGTTCCTTGCTGTGCCTTGGCATAATTAAGTACATTTAAAAGGACTTTATGTACATAAATTCCTTTTAAAAGTACTCGAAGTCAGTAAAAATCATTCAAAATACAACTTAGCCTTAATAAAACAAGTAACGGCTCTCTCTCAGTATTTGCGATGCGCGTCCTATGGACAGCTGGAGAGCGCTCCTAACTAAGCTCCATTTTAACTTACATAAGTAGATATGTATTCAATTTTAAATTAAGATATTTATAGGCAGAGAGTGAGGCTAGTGGCAAGATTCTCCGTTTTCCAATTGTCACCCGAAACCAGGACATTAGGTGGAGTGGCGGAACTCAACTCCGAGTTTTGTCTTGTCACCAGAGCAAGATAATAATTTAAACATAATCATTCCTTCAAGTGGAAATCGAACCCGCGACACACTGCGACATGAAGGCCTCCTGTATACAATAAATGATGTTTAAAAAAAATTAACTAAAAGGCGCTTCTTTTTTATGCTTTTTAATCAGGATTATGTGATAAAAATACCTCCAACAAGTGTTTTCATTATCAAACAAATCGCACCCCAAAAATTGAGTTAAAATAGCGTTGAAATGTATTCTTAAATAGATTTTTTATCACACTACTTTGAAAGCATTTTCTAAGCAAGATGGCTCGTTTTGTCCTTTATTCTTCAAAAGGAAGCACGTACTCGTGGATCGTTTAAATACTCACTCACCACTTGTAGTACTATAAATGCTTTTAGATAAAATGTAGGTCATGGGCCTATTATTATTTATTTCAATGTTAAATAAAATAAATACTATTGAAAAACATTTTTAGAAAACGTATAAACATTTGAACACAACAGAATACCAACCCGCGTCTCTTGGAAACCGTCCAAGCGCTCTGACCGCTAAGCCATGCGTTCTATATCCGGCTGCGTCGAAGTTCTTATACGTTTATTATAAGTTATTTGTAGAGGCTAATATAAGCATTTCCTATACATTTGAATGTCCCTTTAAAAATGTTAAAATAATCTGGAACCTATATAATAATATAATTGTAAATCCACTTTTTATATGATAACAATAAACTAATTAAAAAAAACTTAATCTCCAATAGCCAATACATTTTACTGTATGAGATGTTATTTTACTAAGCGATAAGTAATAGGTAACTGCCGATCATAAAACGTTGTCCTAACGTAATATATATATATATATATATGTATATATTGCTGAAAACTTTTGAGCTTTTATGTAGAGTATAATTGTAGAACGGCAGTATTATTGGATTCGAACGGCAGTATTATTGGACTGGAAATGAATGAATAAATAACTCACTATACCATGAGTTTCATACACCTGCGCTTTAATACAAAACGACAAACACGTTGTTAGGCAACGCGTCAAGGGGTCTACTAGTCGCATAAAAATAGCCTCCGTTACTTTACGCGATAACACTTTTTACAGGGAACAGAGAGTGTTTGGGTCAAGACTCTATACAAAGTCCATTAAGACTAAAATTTACATAGATACAAACATTTTAAACTAAGAAAATGTACAATACTTCCTATATTACTAATAATCATATATGACTTTTAAGTTATCAACTAGTTTCGCGTGTACTTTTCCATTTTTGTCATACCATTACCATACCATTTATCGAACAATGCATTTAAAATATGGCCTAAATAAATATATTCATTGTACAAACACAATTTTCCAGAGGTGCCGGGTTCAAATCCCGCTGCGTTAAAATTTTTATACGTTTACTAAAAATGTATTTTTCAATATCGTAAGTGTCCGCACTTTAAAAAAAATGTAAAAAAACAACAAACACAATCTGTTTACCGTTTTATAGCTAATGAGCTATTGGTAAAATTAAAATTATGAGTTTATATTAGAAATGCGGTTATTTATGCCCCAGCCCTTTCCTGGCACACCGCCAGCCCTCTAACGCTTTAATTGCCACTTGCTATATATTGTTTTCTATGAAATACGATGTGGAAATCGACTAACACAGGGGTTGCTTTTGAATGTCTATTGCAAGGTGTACTTATAAATGTATAGAAGCTTCCGAAAACGTAGATGGCAGGCAGTGCTGAGTGGTGTAAACCAACCCCACGCATTATGTTACTTAAATTAATATAATCCATACTAATATTGTAAAGGCTATAGTAACTGTCTGTCTGTGACAACATCATGGCCAAACCGCTGAACCAATTAAGATAAAATTTAAAACATGACTTGAGCGTCTTGAGATAAACGTAGTTCTTCCAGTATTTTTTTTATTATAAACGCTAGTTTAAATATAAACGTTTATCGAGCGGGGACCGAACTCACAACCAATCTCGTTAACAGTCAGATGATATCCCACTGCGCCACGATAGCCTCAAGTCGACCATGTATACCCATAAATGTATTAGATTTAAATAAATATAAGGCTCAATTATGAAGGAAGGTACAAAATACACTTCGTAGAAAATTATTTTCAAAAGGCAGTCCCTTTACCTACCTATTGAAATTTCATGAACAAAATAGCGACCTGGCTCCAAGAAAAGATTGTAACAAGACGAATTTTTCAGAAGCCAAATCGTAACTTATCACTTGCAATTATAGGCACTGAGGGGATGAATGAAAAATGATACCGCTTTATTCACCTTAACTTAACTATAGAAAGAATTTCGGACGTCGTTTCTGACAGTAACCATTTATCAAGATGGCAAGAAAAGGTCGAAAGGAGCCCATTTTCTCAATATCAGGTGCATATATGATACTTTTTATTTACAATACGTTTTTATGGAGTTAGTTAAGAGTTCGATTTCTGGTTCAGAAAATATTTTCAGAGAATGGGGCTTTTAAACACTAGTTTATCTTTATATAACTCGCTAAATATAAGATGTGTGTGCAAAATTTTTAAAAAAAAAAACATATGTTTTACAATTTATCGATATAAAAAAATATCTGTTACTTAATGTTAATTTTTTATCGATATACGTACCGCCTTGTTTGAACAGTCAAAAGCGACTTGGTATAAAACTATGATTTCAAATATATATATTGAGGCCGTGTTAGCGCTGTGTGACAGCGTCTGGCTGTAAACGCTATTAGTTGTGGGTTCAATGCCACTTGGAGGAATTATTATATTAAAATTATTTTCATTTTTCCATTATGAAATTCTAAAGGCAATGGAAATATTACCTTTTACAGTTAGAACAAAAAAAAATGAAAATAGTATGGAAAGGGCCTAAATGCCCACGGAAATGATGTTGAACGGGAAAATGCATGTTAGATTCGATATTTCATGTGACAATAACCTTTTTTAATAATTAACTTTTTAAAATTCGAGATTTTATAATTTATTAAATATTTTTTTAATAAACTGATGGACATTATTTTTATTACAAATCTCTTTAACAATACTAATTAACTATAAAAATTTACTTAAAAATAATAATACAGTTTATTTTTAAATATTGCTAGTATAACATTATTTTATACAGCTCATAATAAATAAAATAAAAGAAAAGGCAACTTTACTTTGGCACATGCCGTATATAGCACAATAAAAGCTTAAAATGTATCAACAATTTCGCAACTGTAACAAGAATGAAAAATTAAATTAAAACATTGTCTCGCGAATCTACAAGATTATCGCATCAGCTTCAACTCGAGTGTGAATTCAATGCTGTAAAATATTTTACTTTATATTTGTTGAAATAATATAATATTTACGTACGAGGTATATATTTTGACGTCATGCTTGCGATGTTAGAACGATGGTTGCAGCTTTGAATCCTATTCAAGGGAATGTTAGATAGACCTATAATGCTTATATTTGGAAAATGGAGAAGGAAAGTTGAGGAAAAAGCTATCTTTCGCCAGTCTCTTATACAATTTTACGTTTATTTAAAGCCTATGTGACACTGTGGGACAGTGTGTAGTAAACGAGATAGTTAGGCTCGAACCCCACTTGGGGGAAAGATATTTAAATTTTCATTTTCTTGCTCTGGGGAAGAAGCAATGGTTTGAATTTAAACGAAAAGCGGCGGATGAACTGTCACAGGTTTTTACCATTTAGCCTGCGATACAGGATGTCTGTGAATCTGTCTGTGAATCTGTAAAAAAAAATTATGGCACGGCTCATCCTGCTTTTAGTTTAAAAAACATTAGAACTCCAAATACTATTGGACTAAGCAACTAGAAATGTCGTAACAAATTTACGAAAGCTTGCCACGACGGAAATGTAAATACAAATAACAACTTAGCTTATGACAGTGCCTGCTATCGAAAAGGTCACATGTTTAAAATTGGCTCCATCTTGTTGTGTGCTAGGTCTGTATATTGTGCACTATCTTTGGCAAGGTCAAATATGTCTGAACACCTTTAGATTCTCGCCGAATCCCTGACGTTTCTCAGTCATGGCTTTCTTCTACGGCCGGTTCTGCTCTTACCGGTAAAATTTTCAAAATAACTCGCTGAAGCTCCTAATAATCATGACTAAAGATTTTGCCTAAATACGTAACTATTACACTGTTTCACGGTTTGCAAAAGCTTGAGTTTCTGATAAATTGGCGTTGTTTGTATCGTTCACACCTTATTGCTTCAAGAAGTTCACATAATTGAAGAAATTAAGATCATGGTTTTTTGTACCAATTCTATGATTTTCTCGAGATCCTCTTTGATGGTAAAAGCATCACATGTAAAAAAGTATAGATCAGATGTAACTCAGCAAACTTGTGTTAAAATAGTGCTTGTAAAAATTCACAAACAACTTTCATATTATAGCAAATACAGGGTTTTGTTTGTTTCCCACATTTACTAACATTTGTTGATTATTTGTATAAAAGAATCCTAAACAAATATACAATCCTAAATCTACAGCTTCCATAGTTACGGTCACGACAAGTAAGTATCGATAAACACTATCGTATAAAACTACAATGTTTGACGGTACGCTATGATTTTATCTTTATTTGATTTCCACTAGGGTATTTTTTTAACATTTTTTAAACTGTTATTCCCACAGTAAGGAAAATGAAAAAGACATATTTAGAAAACGTATAAAAATTTGAACGCAGCGGGATTTGAACCCGCGCCTCTTGAAAACCGTTCAAGAGAACGGTTGAACGTGAACGTTGAAATGTTCAAATTTTTATACGTTTTCTAAATGTATTTTCCACTAGGGTAGCTGGACACCTATATACAATCCTCATGGTTACTCACCGAGTGACTGATAGATAAGGCGCAGCTGAAACTACTGGACGCAGAAAGCTGAAATATAGCATGTATTTATGTTCTTTGGAGAGGCTAAAGCAATGTAAACAGACGATTTTTCTAAACTACCATAGAAACAGGAAAAAACTATATTTTTGCATTCATATTCAAAATTGAGGCCATCGTGGCGCAGTGGCTTGACCACAGGCGCGATTGGTTGAGAATTTGATTTCCACACGGGGGACGATTTAAATTATTCTTTTCATTTCTCCGTTCTGGTAACTTAGGCAAAGTGGAGAACGGAGTGTCTTGACACTAGGTTCTCTCCGACAACCCTGTCATGAGAAAAAACATAAAGCGGCAAAAAGCAGTCTATATCTTCCGTCAGGCAAACGAAATCTTGGACTTCTCACGTTTATATAAAACAATTATTTTCTACCACCCGTACCCGTTAATCTAAAAAGTGCGGATAACTGGCAAATTAAGGATAAATCAGAAAGTGCTCTCTCTCTCTCTTAAGGCAAATAAAGATAATTAAAATCTAGGAAACGTCCACATTTTTGAATTCTTACACCGATCTTAAGTTTTTTTTTCATTTGGGCCTCAATAAATAACACGGCGGGTTCAGGTGCGCACTGTGAGTAATAAATGGTCGTCCTTCCCAAACCTTTCATGTTATAATGGGCACAGACGAGAGTGGATTGAAAAATTACTTATTGGCATTGAATGAAATTTTTATGTAAAATCAATTTTTATTTTTGACATATACCTACAAATATATAATCTGTACAATTTATATGTAAATCGCGAACGAAAGAAAGTCCGAAACAATAAAGAGTAGAGCTAAAAGGCTTTATTCAAAATATGTGGAGAATAGAAAACGGAAAATGCTGCTGTGTTTTTTTTGCAGGCATACTAGAGTAGGCAAAGAGAATTGTGTGTCGGTTGGCGGAACTCAACACTGCGTTTTGTCTTGTCACCAACCAGAGCGAAAAAATGCAAATAATATAATCGTTCTCCCAAGTGGTAATCGAACCCACAACCGTGTGCCACGATAGCCTATATAGCTAGATAGACAGTCCTAAGATGTGTTTTAAATTGCACATATTACCAAATTACTAAACTTATAAAGATATTCGTCAAATCAAATTAGAAGTTAGAAAACGTATGACTTATCTAGAACTTTTAAGCTTATTCAATTATACCTATAAGATAATAAAATGAAAGACTTACAAGTCTCAATCGCCCAATTAACTTTAATAACGTGATAAATAGAGCTTCTATCAAAATACCTCTTTCACAAACTTGGCTAGGTGCTTTTTTTTAACATTTTTTAAAGCGTTATTCGTTAAGGAAATTGAAAAAGATATATTAAGAAAACATTTAAAAAATTTAACGCAGCGGAATTTGAACCTCTTGAACAGTTTTCAAGAAGCGCGGTCTTTTTTGGGTAGGTGGTATTGTGATTTACGTAACTACATTGAAATTTTCCTTCAAGGCGTTATATATTTCATTACTGTACGCTTACACCTGCTAGCTACGTACAAAAAAGGTTTCGCTGTAGTTGTAATAGCGTAGTATATACTATAGGCTTAAGGATAAAATCTTGAATAAGCTAATAATAATTATTATTATTATATTTGGACAACACATTAAATTAAAAAAAAAAAAAAAGAAACGAACCATATTAAAAAAGGATTGTATAAAAGGCCGTCTTACGGCTAAGAAGCCATCTCTTCCAGACAACCTTTAGGCGGAAAAGAAGCTGTTATAATAATGATAAACGGTTAGGTGGTGGAAAAATAAAAATGAAACATAATTGATATGTTGATTTATAAGTGTTAGAAATAGTTTATATATACTTATATATAATATGTTCTGTAATATATATGATGTTAAATTCTGGGCAGCTTCACGATTTTCCCGTTTTGCATAGTAGTCAGAGAGAACCTAGTGTCATGACACTCTATTCTTTACTTTCCGCCCGAAATCGAGAAATTGCGTGTTGAATGGCTGAATACAACGCCGCGCTATGATTTAGATACTAGAGCGGAGCAATGAAAGTAACCTAAATATAATCGTTCCCCCAAAATGGGAATCGAACCTTTACATTCACACATTCGTTATTTATATTAAAAATTCCAAATAAATACCCCAGAAATCGTGTTAAGCTTTTCCAGCCTCCTATTTGTCGGTCTTGAGCTTTAGAGTCGCTAGAGGAGTTAGCTCCTCTAGTACCTCGTTGGAGTCGCCTAGCTAATGAACATAATATTGATATTTTTGGCAATCACTTAGTTAAATCAAGGGTAGGCTCATTTATAGTATCTAAAAAACTTACAAATATTGTTTTTTTTATCTTAGCTTTATACTGCATTCAAGGGAATAAATTTTGTAAGGATGAATTTCACTATTATTATTTCTTCTATAAATATCTCTCACACAAATGTTTTGCATGTGGTGTTTATCGTCAGTTACATTAGAACAGTCCTATATTTTACTATAAATGTATTCATTGTTCCATTCTTAAACTTAATACTGTAACTGTCCATTTGTAATAAATCAAAAATAAATAAAAAGCTGTCCCACTCTGCAACGATGGTCTCGATAAATACTCAATTATTAAATACAAAATATCAGAATATTCACAAATCGATAGATATTTCACATTACATTACTTTCAAACTCAATTATTAAATTATAGGTTAATTAAAGGTTTTCAAAAGGCGCGGGTGTTCAAATCGCGCTGCGTTCAAATTTTTATACGTTTTCTAAATATATGTTTTTCAATTACCTAAGTGTGTGAATAACACTTTAAAAAACAAATTAAATGTTTTGTTACATAATTTTTTTTTTTTTGAGCAAGTCTTAAGCTCGTATCTTGTGTGCTTTATGCCAAATTAAAGCCATTAAGGCACGTTATATACATTCACAACCCAAAATCGTTATTAAATAGCTGTAGATATTATATTAAACCTTATAGATAATTTTGTCTAAAACAATAAAAATAAGGTTTTGTTAATAACTAGAGTTGAGTTCACAGATAATAATATGTGTAATAACACTATACATGAATTACGCTATTAAACAAACAAGACCCTAAATTGATAGATGAGATTAACCAGACGAGTTCTCACCATTCACCCAAAATATAAATACTCAGTTACTTAAAAAAAAAAAAGAAGCAAAAAGATACAAAAATATAAGCTTGGTTTTTGAAATTGACTCTCTTCAATTTTGTATACATTTTACATAATCCTAAGAGGATTCTTGAGTTAATAAATTTAAAAGTATTGTAATGTGAAATATCTATCGATGAGTGAATACTGTGATATTTTTGTATTTAATCATTATAAATATTTATTAAATGAACAAGCAAAATAAACAGGCATGAAATAAATACAATTTTTTCAGCTTCACACTTTTTCCCACATAGCAGGGTAGTAAGAGAGAACCTATTATTAAAACTCTCCGTTTTCCACTTTTAGCACAAAATCGAAACATAACGTGTTTGAAATAAATTAAATAATTTAAATATATTCATTACTCCAATAGGATATGGAATCCACAATCAACAATCTAATGCTGTCCGAACTGCGCCACAATGGCCTCAACAAAAATATAAAATATTTTTTTAATAAAATAACAAACAACTTTGAATATTCCAACATACATTTATGGCAAATGGAAATGAGTTCACGTTCAATCGTTCAAAGAGATCGAGATTAAGCTTTTTCGTTTCGGTATTTGAATACACTCATATGACAAAATATATGATATAAATTGTGCTTTTTGTTCTTTATAAATATTTATATGAGAAGTACTGCAATAGTTCTAATAATGTAATAAAATTTCAAATATATATTTGTTACGACCACATCTAGCTCGAATCCGAGACATTGCGTGTTGAGTGGCGGCACTCAATTTAAGTATACTCCCCCGAGTGGGAATCGAACTGACAACCGTCACGTATCGTAGTCGGACCGCGTCACGATGGCCTATTTAATAACAATAATATATTTAAAAAAAGCCATCGTGGAGCAGAGGGAAAGTGCATACTAGCTGTTGGTCCAATATCCACTCGTGGAGTGATAATATTTAGATTAATTAATTTTCATTTTCATTTCCTCACTCTAGTAAGAGAAAGCGCAGCGTTTAGTTTCGCTACTCAACACATTGCTTCGAACTCAACACATAGCTTATTGAAAATTAGACTCTACCGTCGTAGAACCCCACTGCGTTCAAATTTTTATACAATTTGCTAAGCGTGTGATTAACACTTTAAAATGCAAAAAATAATATTTTTCAAACCTATTTCCGCTAAAAGCCGATATTTCTCAGATTTTTTAAATACTTCACATACACATCTTTTCTAAGCAATATCTATTCTAAAATGATAAAACACATCCTAAGCTTTTATAAACCACGAAAGCCTTTAAGCGGTCCCACTTGTATAGTGCAAAGGACTTATATGAAAAGATACCAATTCAAGAGAGTGTAGTGGAGGCATTGTGTTCACTGAAGCTTATGCGAAGGGTGTGAGGTCAAAACTGGTTCAGGAAATTTATCATTTGTAAGAAACTATTGTGTAAGCGTTTAGATATAGCTTTTGTAGGGTTATAATGAAATCATATAGTTTTTTTTGTTATAATTAAATTATTTTATTCATCCATGAAACCATTGTTGAACAGTAGACAGCGTCCTGTCTGTAAAGGCGATGGGTCGAATCCACTCGGGGGAATGATTATATTTAATATATCTTCATATCTCCGCTCTGTTATCTAAGACACTAGGTTCTCTCCGACTAACCTACTATGCGGGAAAAAGCGTGAAGCTTTAAAACAATATTTTGAACTAGTTTTTTAATTATACTTATACGAGTTTCGCTTATTTTATTTAATAGATACTATTATGTGTATTATTAAAGAAGTTTATATCAAACACATTTTAGTGTGTGTGTTATATTTGTTTTATTTACTTTATATATTTCTAACGCATTTTTGTAAAGAATATGCCTGTCTGCACTTCACCATATAAACTTAGCCTGCCATATTTCAGGGAAAAGGTTTTTCCTTCACGGGTTAATTTAATGATATCAAAATCGTATTCCTAATATGGATGTTTCCCCAGACATGCTATTTTATTTGAATATCCTTTAAAATTGACGGTATAAAGCAATATGTTAAGCTTCTCATGTTTTCTAGTGTATTCGAGACGTTTCGTATTAAGTAGCGGAAATCAACGCAGCACTTTGTTATATTCAACAGAACGCAGAAATAAAAAATTTACGAGTCGGAAACAAACTCACACTAACCGCGATTGCAGTCAGACGGTGTTGCACTGTGCCTCGATGACCACTACCACACAATTATTACTCGTATAAAGTTTTGTTAGTCGACCCCTATATGTAAATATACAAATATATAAAATATCCGTTACCGAGTTACTGAAACACAAAGCAAAGTCGAAACTACTGGCTGTGGATAGCTGATTTTGACAGCGGCAGCGAGAATTTGGTATATAGATTCGTAAGGAAGCATTTAGAGATGATTTCTGGAAATTGCAACGGTAACAGGAAGAAATATTTTAAAACAAAACTATTGAAGAATATTTTTTTCACAAAATGTCCCGAACTAAAGCAATATAATAACTTTTTCTTGCCATAATATGATGAAGGCCACTTATTGCTATACATAGAACATAAATCGATATTGCCACTATATATGCGTCGAGAGACGTGTTCTGTTCGAGTTTTAACAAATAAATAAAAATTCATTACATAAATAAGCCTTAAACGATAAAAATATCGATTTCAATTGTAAATGTTATTACTGTTTTAAGTATTACATAAAAATTTAAGTTCGCAATAAAGCTTTATTTGAAATAAGTCATTGCTAGTACTAACATACGAGCATATAGTTTTTCAACAATTTAGAGTGTTAAAATTATATCGACTTATTTACGGGATTTATTGTGGATTCGATCCTCTCCCTAGGCAATTATTATATTTAAATAATCTTTATTTTACCGCTGTGGCAAAGGGAGCGGCGTTTGAAATTGAAAAAAAAATCAGCCGCTTAATATGCAATGTCTCAAATTCGGTCGGAAAGTGCAGATCGAAGTGTGCTGATTTTAGGGTATCTCTGCCTACTGTGATATGCGTGAAAAAGCGTGAAGCGGTTTCTTATACGAGAGGCAGCTAAGAATAATATAATACTCCAGCGACCCACTCGCAATTTCGTCGGCGTGAACTGTAGCTGTGTCATATTTTCGGTGGTCTTTTCAATTTTTATTAAACCATTTTTAACATTTTAAAGTGTTATTCACACACTTATAAAAAATCATTCTCTTTTGCCGAACGATTGTTCGTACAATAATATTTTGGTAGCAGAAATTTATAAAAATCTCTCTAAAGAGATGATAACAACAAAAAATAAGTTGTAATAATCGTATAAGAATTTCGACGTAGCTGGATGAACAACACATGGCTTAGTAGTCTGAGCGCTTGGAAGGCAAACAAGAGGCACGGGTTGAAATTCCGCTGCGTTCCAATTTTTATAGGTTTTCTAAAAATGTTTTTATTAATAATAAACTAATAAAATTCCCCGAAAATCCAAATAAATGGCAGCCCTTGTTCATCCCAATACCCTCAAGTATCTCTATATAAAATTTCATAACAAACGGGTCAGCTGTTTGTTTTGACTTGGTGACGTCACAGATCGACAGACGGAGTTAGTTTCGCATTCATGATAATAAATATAATAGTATGGATTTTGTCATACAAAGTCTTGAATTCGAGGGCAAAGAGGTAAGTGGTGTGCATGTTGCCAAAGAATTAAGGTAAAAAATGTGCTATAAGAATTTTGTATTAATCGAGTCCACATCTCAGTTTGTACATAACTTAGATCAATTTCTTTCTAAAGAACTGAGTAACAAATCGCTAGATCCTCTTGGCATATCAAAGAAAAATAACATTATTAAGGAAAAATATTTATTTCTGGAAATCATAATTTCGTTGCAGAGGTTTCAGTTTCATAAAATTCATAAAGCATCAGATGGTAAACGAATTAAAAACATTACTGTCCGAGCTCGAGCTTTTCAAACGTAAAAGCTCTATATGAATCAACGAGGGTAACATTTAGAAAATTGAGCTCAGCAATTGCGCAAAATTTTCCACTTGATCACGACACAGTTATATATAAAGTTTTTTTTTACGCTGGGAAATGCATTTTACACAGACCGCCCATGCGCAAGGCTGACCCTTGGGGGCGATACTGGGGGACTCACCGGTAACCAAAACCCAATACTACCCACTAAAACCCAGCGGAAACCCTCTCCACCTTGATGACTTGCACGACCCCCCAGCTCTACGTTGAGCCGACTAAGCGCCCATCTCGGAAACTTTCGGAATGGACGGCCCTTAGGGCGGGTCACTAGCAGCGACTGAGTTAAGATCTCAAACCTAATGTACCGATGGTCTGACAAGGGCTCCACATCTTTCTCCACTCTCCAGCTTGACACATTATAGGCGACGGACGAGGTGGCAAATGTGAGACCTACCACGGAACCCCCGTTGTGTCGTACGCAAGTAATATATATATATATATTTTTTTTTTTTTTTTTTTTTTTTTTTTTTTTTTTTTTTTTTTTTTTTTTTTTTTTTTTTTTTTTTTTTTTTTTTTTTTTTTTTTTTTTTTTTTTTTTTTATATATATATATATATATATATATATATATATATATATACAGTATTTTAACAACTTACATAAAATAAGTTTACACATTTATTACATTTATTGTATGTAACATTGTTATATTTATTTATTCGATAAACAGAATAAATTATTTTAAATGTTTGTTTTTATTAAATGATTTTTTGTGTGTTCTCGTTCTGTGGCATATTTATAATAATCATCTATTCTTTATTGCACTGCATTACACAAAAATATAAAAGTTTCACTAGCGACCTGCTCGCAGCTTAACCCGCGAAACGCGGTTTAGATTTTTCATACAAAATTTCATCCCATATGCTTCAAGCATTTAGGAGTTGATTTCTGAAAAATGTAGCCTATATTGAACCTTGGATCTTCAACTATTTTCATTCTAAATTCCATCCAAATCAGGCTGGTTGTTTAGGCGTGAAAGCGTCACAGACAGACTTACTTTCGCATTTATAATATAAATATAAGTTTCATTTCATAAATAGGGTGGAAGAAAGCTCCATAAGACTCTTTGCGGTGTATTCATACTAATATATTATAAATGCAAAAGTAACTCTGTTTGTCCGTCTGTGACGTCATCGCAGCCAAACCGCTGAACCGATTGTGATTCCATTTTATATAGAGATACTTGAGGTCTTGGGATGAACATAGGCTATATTTTTCTCCCATATTCTTTTAGATATTCTAGGAACTTCATTGTTTTACTATACGAAAATATGATATATATATATATATTATATATAACCTTAATTGAGATTCAATCACACAACATCGTGTGCAGTCCTAGTAACATCAATGTACCAAATAAGCTATACGATTATCACAAACAGAAACCTTCGATACAAAACCTTGCAATACAATAGTAATTTGAAAGGTTAATTCAGCATATTTACTGAATTACAGTTTTAAGAAGGCATTAAAGTATACCGTGAGAGATTGCAGTTTGATTGCTAGCTGCTAATGTACTTGGATTTTTGACACGCGACGTCAAGTCGAGGTATATTGACGGTCCTAAGGATTGGCGAGAAATGAAGCTTTTAGCTATAAACCTCTAATGGACAAAAAAAACATCGTCGTAATAAACTAAATAGCTTATTTAGGCCTTTTGGTTCGTTTAATCATATTTCTTTTTAATAAAACATAATTTCTTATTCTTTATTAATCTTTAATAATTTCTTATTATCTGATGGTTCTGGGTTCGAATTCCTTTCGGGGTAATGTTTGTTTATTTGTGGCTTATCGTTTTCTGTGTAGCGGGGTATGCGAAGATAACGTAATATTAAAACTCTCCCACCTACACTTGCCCCCTTTCATTTCTTGTTTATATTTCAAACAAAATGAATAAAAATAATACAATAAAAATACATATTAAACTACAAAACCTTCCTTGCACAATGATATAGTTATAAAATGTTACTATAAGTTTACACAGTATTTGAAACCTAATATAACATTTTTTGGTTTACATTGTAAAATGATATCGAAAACAGTTATACAATATTTTAATGAAAAATAAAACGTTTTGTTTATATTTTATAATAGATTTTTTTTTATTATTAAGTACGCAATACATATTTATGCATATGACACAAAGGCGAGGGAGAAGAAGACCTTGGTTGCCCTTCGAAAGCAGAATAACGATGATACTGGTGGAAATCATGTAAAAAGCATGAGGACCCCCCGGAGGGCGTGCAGGGCCCGTGGCGTAGCGCCAGAGGGGGAAAATTACATTTCCATTGTACGCACTCGTACTTAATATATTTTGGCAATTGGAATTCAAATTCACAACCACACTATGATACCAAACACGTTTTCATCTGTACAAATAAATAAAATTAGAGAGAAAAAGACATATTTAGAAAAGGTATAAAAATTTGAACGCTGCGGTATTTGAACCCATACCTCTTGACAACTGTTCAACCTATACCGTGACCGTTGAACGCATGGCTTAGCGGTCAGAGCGCTTGAACGGTTTTCAAGAGGCGCGGGTTCAAATCCCGCTGTGTTCAAATTTTTATACCTTTTCTAAATATGTCTTTTTTAATTTCCTAAGTGTGCGAATAACACTTTATAACGTTAAAAAAATAAAATTGGGGTGTCTCTTTGTAATATTTAAATAATAGATTTTAACTAAATTCATATGTATATATATACACGCTACATGTACCAAGATAACAGTTTATACAATTTTTGTCTGTCTGTTTGTTTGTTCCGGCTAACCAGCCTCTAGAACGTCTGGACCAATTGCGACGGGACTTTCGCTGGCTGATAGCTGATGTAATAAGGAATAACGAAAGCTACTTTTATTTCAGCATTCCACGCGAGCGACGTTGGGAGCACAGCTAGTTAATTCATAAGAACGTAATGGCTTTTACTTGGTGTATTCATCTCAATTCAATTGTTCAACAAGCGCAGCAAACTGAAAGCTTTCTCCACAATACGTGGTTGTCACTATTCAATACATTTGAATTTCAATTCAGTAATTCTTTAGTTCGTACGACAATTCATAGTGTATTGTCTTAAAAGTATTGAATGAAATACGAAAATTAATTTTAAGTAATATTAATTGTTATAGATTAGGTGGTAACAGATTCAAAAATTTCCTAAAACATTTTATTACAGCTTCCGCTTTTTCCCGCATAGCAGGATAGTGTCCATGCACCTTAAGTCAAGGTTCATTTTCCACTTTCCGGTTGAATCTGCAACGGAACGCGCTGTTTGTGTAGATACCAGAGCGGCGAAATTAAAATAATCCCAAGCAGGAATCGAACCCACAGCCATCGTTTATATACTCAAACGTTTCCACACTGCGCCACAATAGCCAAAATTTCTTCTAATAATATTAATTTAAAAAGTAATTACGATGTTAATCTTAATTTTCTAACTAGATTTAATAGAAAAAGTAATTTGTAGCTTCATTAAAAGAAATTAAACCGTCCATGTAACTTTTGTTTTCCTTAATATTTGGCCATTAGTTTCTGCCTTATGTGATTACTTACAATTATTATTACAACACTCGATATTCTCAAGGGAGAGAGTGGAGAACAAATTGCTATGCCCTTACATATAAAATAAAAACCTATAAAGGACACAGGTCCGCATACTGCCACGCTGAATTTTTTTATACGCCTTAATTACGCCATTGCCTAATTTTGCCTTTTTTTAATAAAAATATCTTTATCTTACAGCAACTTATACAGTAAAACTATAAACTCTTAAAACACACCCTCTTATCTATAATTTCGTAAGTGAATATCAACAACAAAAAAACTTTTGCAGGAAAAGTTTTAAAAGTACTCGCAACAGTTAGAAAGTGTGCCGCGAACACAATTTTCCATACAAATATATCATTATAATGCGACAGATGCGACTGAGATATTAGCGATATTACGAGATAAGGACATGCTATTGTATGTTATATTTTTGCTCGGCGATATTAGAGGCAAACGTGGCTCAGTGGACAGCGTCTACCTGTAAACGCGATGGATTGTAGGTTCAGGCCCCATCGGGTATGGTTATAATAAAAATTACGATCATATGGAGGCTCCAATAAGCTCTAGTATGAAAAATTGCGTTGAGTTGCGCCAATACACTACGTCACGATTCTAGGCGAAAAGTGAAGACCAGAGTGTCTTGACACTAGGTTATTTCTGGCTTTATAGTCATGCATTTTTAGCTTCTCTCTCTTATGAGAGAGAAGCTAAAAATGCGTGGTTAATCAAACAAAACAAAATAATGGCGTTTGTTTCAGACAAAGTTAATGAGAATCCTGGTTGAGATAAATTTAAAAGATTGCTATGAGATTCAATAGGCAATTGTCGATATTAAAAAGGCTTTTACTGGAAGCAAAAGTTTTGTATTTGAGCAAAGGGCGGTGCCATCCAATAAACAATATCCGAATAACATCGGAAACTCGGAATGTAAGCATCATATGTAATATGTATAAGACTTTGCAGGGAGAAAATTATAAACAGAAAAGAATAACTCTTGAACGGTTTTCAAGAGGTGCGGGTTCAAATCCCGCTGTGTTCAAATTTTTATACGTTTTCTAAATGTCTTTTTCAAGTGTGCGAATAACACTTAAAAATTGTTAAAAAAAGAATAACTGTATTAAGTTAACATTTAACATCCAACTTTCCTTTTTTAAACAAAGATTTTGCGTAAATATCTACTCTAATTTTTGTAATGAACGGATTTCTAAATTTTTTTTAAAGCTTATCGCTTTTTCATAGTCAGAGAGAATCTAATGTCAAAACACTTCTCCACTTTCCGCTACGCCGCGCTTTGTCTCAAGTACCAGAGCGGAGAAATGAAAATATTTTAAATATAATCATTTCCTCGAATGGGAATCGAAGTCCCAATAGCGTGGCCAGTTAGAGGCTATCCCATTGTGTCACAATTATTCCATTGATATTTCCGCTAATTCTAATTTATCTATGTACTTTTGATTTATTTCTGTTACCCTAAAAAGTAACGAAATAATTGTATATACCCAAACACCTATACATATAAACAAAATAACTTTACGTAAATATCAAAACAGCAAGTACGCCAAAAAGCCAAAATGATTTATATTTTGCAAAATTTCAATTACAGTAGCCCCTAGCATTCTAGTTGGCTGGGAATTTAATATTTTATGGTAAAATAATTCCGCCACCATGCAACCTAATAAGTGGATAATTCGCATACACTGTTCCAAAGAGATATTTGCCTCTGCGCCTGAATTGCTTTGTAAAGTACCTTGTAAGGTCGCACATGAATAAATATATTATATTAAAATAGTTCTGACGGTCCGTTCAAGATTTGCTTCGAAGTTTCCTCGGATATTTAGTATATTCAGAACATTCTTCACGTCTTTGTAAAGCGAGAACGTGATAGATGTCTAAAAAGGAACACCTTTATACCGTATAATTAAAAAAAATAACACTATAGTTATTTTTTTTAATTATACGTCATTATATAAAACTGAATCTGGTCTTCAATAGATAAGTCCACATTTGGTCTTCAATAGATAAGTCCACATTTGTGTACATTCAGTTTTTTTTGTTTTAATGTATTTTTTAAGTGCAATCTATACATACATATAATAAATATGTAACTGATCGCTGTGAACGTATATGAAAAAAATATATTATTATGGGCATTTATGAATATAATAAAATCCAAAGCTATTATTTTTTATTTTCGTTTCTGTTTGTTTGTCCACGCAAATCTCAGAAACGGCTCAACTGATTTAAATGAAATTATGATTATTGTGTTGTGGTAAATATATAATTAACTTTATATTAAGGGTTCATAAAGAAAACAGTTACAACCATTTTAATTACACATTTAAGCAAAGTTTGTGATTTCAGTGAGAAGTAGTTTACGCAGGCGAAGCTGCAAGCGGGTCGCTAGCAAAGTAAAAAAATATATAAAAAAATGCAGGAGATGCAATATGTAACAATAATACTTATGACAGTCAGACAGACATTGTAATGTTCTATGCAAAATATTACGATATGAAACTTTGAAACAAATGCAAATCGTATGTAGAGCGGCAGTCAACTTCAGTCGTTTTTCACATTTCTCTTGGGGATAGCTTTAAATTGTATTTTTATTTAAACTGGTATTCCGGTCTCGTTTTTAGACAATTCAATCCGAATTGCCTTCTATTGTCCTTTTCAATTCACGAATATTATCAAAGACTTGGAGCTATAGAAGCGAAAAGTCGGTACTTCGGCGGTTACTGTAAATGGATAATGGCCTGGACGCTTGATTGCACCAGTTGTTTTAGTGATAACGAAACAAAATTACATTTTTCTTATCTTGTGATAATGTATTGTTTTTAAACTTTACCCATTTAGAGATATTTAAAAAAGGTGAATTGAAGATTAACCAAAAGTCACGCTGTGAGTGAAAATGTGAGAATGGAAATCTTTTAAATATAAAAAGTGTTACCATCGTATATAGTCAAAACTTACTCTGCGTCAGTTAATATATATATATATATATTAATAAAATAAATTTTAAAATTATTTTATACTAGCTGTGCCCGCGACTTTGTCCGCGTGGAGATCTTACATCAGCTATTTGCCAGTGAAATCCCCGTCAAAATCGGTGTAGCCGTTCTAGAGATTAGCCGGAACAAACAGACTGACAGACACAAAAATAGCAAAAAATAATATTCTAGTATATGTAGCATGTATACTTAAGCATTTGCATATATATACCATAATATTAATTTATTGACTACAATGGTTCACTATTTTGGCTTTAATAACTTGAACATGAGATACTTACTTGATATTTTGGTCAATTTACACAATGTCTTTTCTTGTAGCCTATGTGTTATTCTGATGTATAAGCTATATTATTGTAAAATTTCATTAAAATCCATACAGTAGTTTTTACGTGAAAGAGTAACAAACATCCTTACAAACTTTCGCGTTTATAATATTAGTAGGATATATAATTAAATTATATATATATATATATATATACAATAGTATATGTCAAACTCAAAGCAGTAAGTGTAAAATTTATTTTATTATTTTAATGTGCTTCTAATTCTGTTTTATAAAAAATAAAGCACGGCGTTTGGGTTCGGGTCGGGTGAAAAATGGAGAATCTGTATCTCGAGACAAGGTTTTTTTGAACTACCCCTATGCGGAAAAAAGCGTTCAACTGTATTAAAAAAAATATTAATTTTCAATACCATTACTCGACGTAATCTTTCAGTGTACTAAATTTAATACTCCTGCTTACTTCACGTATTGTATATACTAAGTACATACAGCTTCACATTTTTTCCCTCATAGCAGTGTAGTCAGAGACCTATTTAGCGTCTAGACACTCCGTTCTCCACTTTCCACCCGAAATCTAGACATTACGTGTTGAGTGGCGGTATACAACGCCGCGCTTAGTCTAACCAGAGCGGAAAAATTTTAAATATAATCATTCCTTCGAGTGAGAATCGAATCCTCGACCACCGCCACGGTGGCCTCTATAGGTATATAATAAGAAATAATGTAATTGCCCCATTATTAAACAAGAAATAATAGATGCCAATGCCAAGAAATAATAGATGAAATAATAGAGAATTAGGATTGTCACTACCGTATTAACCCATTTACGCTCCGCTGGGGGTCCTGTAAATCCCACTTACTAGGTAACACTTTATTATTCCTGAAACTTAGCGTCTAATGTCGGTGTTTAGAGGCTTAGGTCACATTCAGAATGTATTGAAATAAGTTTTTAAGATAAAACCCTCCGTTTTTATCTTAGAGTAAAATTTTGGGATTGCTAATATCGCATTTACTTATTACATTTTTTCTTCAGCTTCAAGTTTATTCCAGTAAAGTAGAGAAGGCTGAGAAAACCTAGTGCCTAAGACACTCTATTATCCGCTTTTCACCCTAATTCGATAAATCGCGTGTAAAGTGGCGGAAATTGACGCCGCCCTTTGTCTTTATCCCACCATGGCACTTGCAGTCAGATCCACTGCTACACGATGGCTCATATATTTGGTCAAAAATTCTAATTATTTATTATATATATATATACATATAAATATTTTAAATATAACCCCTACAACAACATCTCGTATCCACTGCGTACTGAATAGATGATAAAAAGTATGGAAATCGAATTCACTGTCTGAAATGATATATGAACTTTCCCAAAAGACATAAAGCATATAAGTCATATATTCAATTTGAATATATGAAATTACATTTTGATAAATGTGCAGGGAGTTGGTGGAATAAAACGCCCTCGGCGCGCAGTAGGATGCGAGTATGTGGGACTGACAGTGTAATGGTTTGTTCTCCGAAATTTTATATTTGAAGTGTCCCTAGAAATAAAAAAGCCTTTAATTTTTTTTGTTTTGATAAAATAATAACAAGTGGGAAAAGATAGAAACGAATGCCAGTGTTAAGATATTTCTTTTTTCTTAGCCACTTGGCTGCGAGAACATCTCACAACCACAGTTGACTGGCAGAACTCAACGCCGAGCTTTGTCTTAGACGAAAGTGGAGAAAATGCTAATATTTTTATATATAATTACTCCCACGAGTGGGAATTGAATCCGCAACCAATCGCGTTTCCAGTCTGGCGCTGTCCCACTGTACCCTCACATTTTATAGAGTAAACTCTAAGACTCAGTATGTTACTTCCCGGGAGCCAAACGCAAAAATGTATGAGAACCACTTTTAGAAAATGTATGTTCAAAGCGCTTGATTTCCAAGAGTGCAAGTTCGAGTTCCGCTACGTTAAAAAATTAAATATACATTTCTTTATCCTTTGTGTATGTGTTTATATACACTTTTGTACAAAGTGACAGGCTAATAAAGCAACGTGTTTTGTCACTATTTTTTAAAGTGTTATTCGCACACTTAGGAAATTGAAAAAGACATATTTAGAAAACGTATAAAAATTTGAAAGCAGCGGGATTTCAACCCGGGCCTTTGAACGGTTTTCAAAACCCCGCCCCCATAATATGTCTTTTTTTAAAGCAACGTGTGTTTTACGCATCAACGAGGCTACCAGTTAAAACAAAAGCGTTAAGAGTATTGAAATAAAAATACTTCAGACCGTAACCTTCTGAGAGATTATAATGAAAAGGTTATTATAGAGAGGAAAAAGAACAATATAAGCCCACAATAAAATATCCATCAGAATCCAATCAGCGGCGAAAAGTATTAAACAAGTGAATCGTGTTATAGCTTTTATTTATTTTTCTTTTTTCTTAGTAGCATTTAAAAATGTTATATATATATATATAAATATCAAAAGTCGACCTTATCTCTTGGATACTATGATTATCCCTGAGATTATGCAACCTTAGGGCATAGCCATGGGTTAGGGTGTAATTCCGGGTTCACGGAAGATTGTAGTCCCTGTGGCCCTGGCCAGTAGCGGCGGAGAAGGAGCACCGTGAGGTTTTAGTGGGTAAACGGACGGCCCATATCTGCCGGTCCGGAGTCCCACATAACCGCGTCCGAGTCGGGCGGGTATCCGTAAAGGATTTCCTTAGGTAAAAAAAAAGAGTGTAATAAAAGGTATTAAATTATAAAACGTGTTTACAAATTACAAAAATACTTGTACAGTATATATATTCATATCTGCATACATATATATACAAATATATAAACTAAATAAATATGTACACCAAAAAGCGTTCCATGCAAATGTTCCAACGTTTGGGATTTTGACCCACACTTGAAGGAATTACTGCATTTAAATAATTCTCATTTCTCCACTCGAATAAGACAAAGTGCGGAGTTGAGTTTCGCCATCAATGTTTCAATTTCAGACGGAAAGTGGAGAACGGAGTGTCTGGACACTAGGTTCTCTCTGACTACCCTGCTATGCGGGAAAAAGCGTATACTACTGTTTTAGTATAGGAACCTTTTTAAAAATATTGTTTTAGACCTTTTAAGATTGTATTTAAAGAAACATTATTTATTATTCTTAAGAATGTTCCTTATTTTAACATTTTTAATGTGTTATTCGCATACCTAGGAAAGTATATCTTTATTTAATATGTAAAATTCTCTTTTCAGAGATGCTATCGACAAAAATAAGATGTTTTTTTAGCAAAAATTATCATAAACGGGAGCTTTTTCTTAAACGACAACTGTTATTAAACGAGAATACGAAGCAGCTATAGGCTAACTGTAGCAAAGCCGTGAGCTGGTCGCTAGTACGTATATAAATATTTTATATATTACAAATATATCATTAATCATTGAGACTAGAAACTAAAAAATTGAGTTCAAAAAATACATTTCATATATTAGAATTTAGTCTAAACCATTCTTAGTCCAAACCCGTAGCCTAATAGACTCACGTATTAGATACATGTACCTTCATTAATGTATGTAGCTTCATCATGAAAGCATAGCACCACAAGCAGCAGACGCGGCAAAAATGATGATAAATCCTTTCCTTTATTTAAAACTAGCAACGCTCGCGGCTTCGCCCGCGTGAATTATAGCTGTTTTTTATTTTCAGCGGCTTTTTCGCAAAACAATGAAATTCCTGTAAAAGCTAAAAGAACTGCTAGTATCTCTATATACAATTTTACCATAATAGGTTCAGCGGTGAGGCCGCGATGACGTCACAGACAGACATACGGACGTAGTTACTTTCGCATTTATAATTTTTAATTTAAAAAAAAAAATCTGGTCTGGCGTTGTCTGGCTTGAGTTCCGCCGGTCAACAGTCAATGTCTTGAATTTGGGCGGAAAGTGGGAAACGGTGGAAGTTGAAAACTTCATACATACGAGTATACATCATTTTCGGTAAGAAAAAGCGTACCTAAATCTACTCTTTATGTAACACTATGTAGGTATGTGAATAATAATACTGAAATGATATGAATATAATAATAAAATAAATATGAAAATAATAAAATATAATCACGATTGGATAGGTAGGTTCGATTCCCAATCGGAAAAATAATCATAATTTAATTATTTTCAATTTCCGCTCTTGCGAACAAGATAAAGCGCGGCATTGATTTCCACCAGATAACACGCAATGTCTCGAATTTGAGCAGAAAGTGAAGAAAGGAGTATTTTGACACTAGGTTCTCTCCGACTGCTTCACAAGTCCACTAGTGTAAAGCTGTATCAAAATATATGATTCATAGAACATTTCCGCCATTTTCTCATTTGTCACTACGTAAGTGAATAAAGAATTACACAACAGTAAAACCATTGAAAGCTCTACAACAATATAAACTTAAAACAAAAAAACATTTCCAATATTGAAAGAAGATTCTTAACTTTAAATAACACCCATTATTATTCGCTTGACGTTTCATCGAATGCGAATTCCGAACTTCTTTTAGTTAAGGTATTCTTTGTTGGAACTTAGTCCGTTGATTGGAGCTTTTCAAGCACTTTGTACAATAGATCGTCGAAAGCTCGTGTAGTTATAATGCAAATATTTATATCTAACTAGATAATTATATTATTTCTCTTAACTTAGGAAAGATGTACTTAGATAATAATTCAGTTTTATTTCAGGGTGGCAGATAGAAGCTAATATGAAAATTCTCTGTGTTGACCTCGAGCATACGTTAGTTAGGGAACCACCATTATAATTTTACTGTCGTACCTCCCACCACAGAACTAGACACCATCCGCGCCATCTGGCCGCATGGTGTGCATCTAACGTGCGTGCCTAGAGGTTATTTTTCCTGTACGCTACAACCTGGGGGCTTTCCAGCGTCGAGGACGGGTCCACAACTCCCCTGATGCTGTAGACGTCCATGGGCGAAGATAACCACTTGCCATCAGGTCTTGGAACTTGAAGCATTGTGTGAAAAGTAGCATAATTTAACGCCGCTTTTTCTCATACCAGAGCGAGTAAATGAAAATCTTGTAAATATACAATCATAGCCTCGAGTGGGGGATCGGTTGTGTTAGTCAAATGTTATCCCACTCCACCACTTTGGCGTCAATTGCCTTAATTAGTCTTAATTGCCTCATCTATTTATTCTTTATAAATATAGTTCAGTTCAAATTCAATTTTAGGTCCACACCTGGTATTATTGTAACGTGAAATTCGTTGTAAGAATATCATCTTAAATTTATTGCAGGAATATATAAAACTTCTTAAGGTCACAGCCTATATTTGTAATTCAAGAGTCCTCTGCAAAAACTAAGGAGCTCGGCCTAGCGATGTACTCGTATATATGGACCAAGGTCCTTAAGTTAGAAATATTTCATATTATACATTGTATGGTTGGTAGGTATCGGTGTTACATAAATAACAATGTCGCGTCACATAGTACGGTTAGAATATTTTTAACATTTTAAAGTGTTGAAACTTAGAAAGAAAACCTATAAATCCCGCTGCGTAAATTTTTTTATATGTTTTCTTAAAATGTTTTACAATTAGGATATGTGTGACTAAATTCAAAGGTAATTTGGTTTAAATACCAGTTAATACAATATATGTACGTGGTAAAACTCCTCAGTTTTTACCATTTTTTTTTTTAGTGTTATTCATACACTTAGGTAATTGAAACTGACTGACTGACTGCCAGACAACGCACAGTCGAAAATACCAGACTAAACAATTTCTTGAGCCTCTAATCAATATATATTGTGTGAGCAATTAAAATAACTCATTAACTGAGTATATGTATAGATTTATGATAAATATTAAATTAGCTACAGTTATCCTATATAACTCAACTTCCAGACGGCGGAAGCTATTTATTTAATTCAATTTGAGGCAAAGACTAAAAGAAAAGAGAAATGGGCATCCTTGGATGAAGAATTGGCACCATGCATGAATAATAATATAAATATTAAGTTCTAGGATGAAGCAATACTAAAATATTAATTTGTTGCGTTAATTTCCGCCTATCAACACATAATGATAATCGATTTTAGACAGAAATTGGAATACAGAGTGTGTTGACACTAAGTTCTCTCTGCTTGCTTGCTTTTCGAGAATAAGCGATGCGAACAGAACCGAACCGAAATATACATTCAATAATTGAAAAAATATAGACAGCAGCAAAAATATAATGATTTCATTAATATATGAACTGCAGTTATCCGTATTTTCGCGACGTTTTCGTAAATCAATATAATTTTCGAAATAACTAAAATAAAATGGGATAAAAAAGTAGCCTATGTTCAACCCAAGACCCTCAAGTATATCTATTTAAATAGCCGTGATGAAGTCACAGACAAACAGGCAGTGTTACTATCGTATTTATAATATCAGTATAGGTTATGTAAATTAAATTTACATTTTAAGCAATAAAATTTTACAAGCAGACATCTAATTATGTAAAAAAGCATGTAGAAGCAATTTCCAAACTAACATTTCAGTAACTCTATTCTACTCTGGACAAGCAGAACTTTTAAAGCTTTAACAGTGTTGTTTTTACTATTTTTGCAAAAAAAAAAACGAGTACTAGGTGTGCCCGCGATTTCGTCCGCGAGAAATTCTAAAATAATAGTAGCCTTATATACTCCTTATTACACCAGCTATCTGCCAGTGAAAATCCCGTCAAAATAGGTCCAACCGTTCCAGAGATTAGCCACACAGACACACAGATAGACAAAAAATTAAAATCTTTTTGTTTTGGTATATGTATATATATATATTCATTTTTGGTTATTTTTATATTATAAAAAGTTACTCTAAATTTTATTTACTTAATAGGCTTAACATTAAACATACCCCCCAAATGGGATTCGAACCCGTACACATCTAGTGTACAGTACATGCGTCAAAAATGAACAATAATAAAAATATTTAATAATATATATATATATACTTCAAACAGCAAAAAATTATCTTTTAAGTACGCACTTAGCTGATAAGATAGTCCAAGGCGATAATATATCATTTAACAATATATAATTGCAGCTTATTTACAGCCATTGTCACTCGTAAATGAATAATTAGTTGTAAATTTAAGAAAGCCACTAAAATAAATATTTCTAGAATTGACTACTGTACAGTTACCAATCCTAGAATTTTTTATTAAAGAAATTTATTTAAGTAGCGTTTCTGTAAGGATTTATTACATTAATGTTTAGAACAGTATAGCAGAAATTTGTAAAAATCTCTGGAAAAATAAAATGAAAATTGTTAAACATTTTGAGAAAACGTATAAAATTTTTAACGCAGCGGATTCGAACCCGCGTCTGTTGGAAACCGTCTAAGCGCTCTGACCGTAAAGCTATTCGTTCTCCATCCCTTATACGCTTATTATAACTTATTTTGTTGTTAGCGTTCTAATTTTTATTTCTAAAAACATTTTCATTTTCCTGAGCGCTCGAATAACATTTTAAAATGATTTTTTTAAATAAGATATTTAGATTATATATAGGGAGAGCACTTTTATAAATTATTAATCTTATTAAAGGTTCTGGGATTATAAGATGGATCTGTAAGATCTAACACAATCTTTATCGACCCTTAGAAACGTATACTCACATCTCGATTTTGAATCCACACTCACTGTTTAAACTTCGAACTCAATTCAACTGTACTTCCAAACCACCATACTTCTACATTATCATCTTTTCTTCATATTATAAACATATACCATCCATTCTTCTATATCGATTTCAACAGCAAAAAGTCCGATTCGTACCACGCAGTGGGAAATTACTTTTTATTCAAGTGACAGATAGATTCCGCCCAAGAACCAAACAAAAGTTTAATTTTTTGTTATCTCTCTTGGCTAGAGGGTAATGCCTATTGCCATCTGTTTGAAATGTCATAACAAAGGCTAAATATCTTTTTTAATATAGCTCGTACAAGAACTAAGTTCCATATTTGGTAATACTCGTATTGTATCTGTTACTCGATGTTAAGGACAGTATAGCAGAAATTTGTAAAAATCTCGCAACTGATATGTTAATAACTAAAACAAAGAAGTGTTTAAGAGTTTTGTCGTAGCGGGATGTAACAATACGTTGTACATCCGGCTTAGTGGTCAGAGGGCTTTGATTGTTCCGAAGAGGCGCTGGTTGTAATACTTCAATGCAATACTTAAGTTTTGGACGGAAAGTGAAAAACGGAGTGACTTGACATTGAGCTTGTATGAATTCTCAGAGAAGTGTGAGATTCTTTTTTTTCTACAGAATATTGTATTTTTGATTAATTCATTTTTTTTATTTTAATTCACTTTCTATTGCATTTTAGTGAGGCCTACAAAGAACCTATTACCTCGGTTCAAAATCAAAATTTAAATGTTCTTTATTCAAATAGGCTATTACAAGCACTTTCGAACCACTTCATGACTAAAATTGTGGCCGGATGTGTATGAACTTTGAATTAGTTAAAAGTTAAGAGGTAGTATATGTGTATATGTGTGTATATATATATATATATATATATATATATATATATATATATAAATAATGTGTATGTCTGTATGTTTGTATTATTTATTTACCGTTTATTATTATAACAGCTCCTTTTTGGCCTAAACGTTGCTTGGGCGAGATGGCGATTTACATATAAGATCGCCTTTTATACATTTCCTTTTTAATGCCCTATTTATTAAATTTAATGTGGTGTACAAATAATGTTAATACTTGTTTTGAATAAACTGATACAGCTTATATTTTAGGCGTTAACGGAGCCATTAAAAATTCATAATATGTCAAATATATTTTATAATAAATAAATATGAAAAATAAATTTTCATTATTGTAAAAACGAGCTGATAGGTTATATTACCTAGGCATTCATATTTTATATGGGCACAAATGTCGTATACGGGAAAGGTGCGAGTTCAAATCCAGCGTAGTGAAAATGTCTCTACGTCCGGTGTAGTTACTTTTATAATATTGTAATTGTAAATACTTATATGAAATAATAATATTTAATTATATATAAAACATTTTAGACCATTCTTATAAGTGACGAAAAGAATTATTAAATTTCCAATTGAATTTTTCACGAACATGGAAATTACTAAATTTATTAGAAACTTTAAAATATAGACAGTTTGTCTGTCATATCTTAGTGTAGTATCGTAAGCTGCCACTTTCACCTCACATCTTCTATAATGTTCTTTTTAACTATGTGTGTGAGAAACAATTCAAAATATACGAAAACAATTGAAATTAACATATTTTTAGTATTTTACAGTGTTATTACACACACTTAGGCAATCGAAAAACATACTTTTTTTTAACGCAACGGCGTTTGAACCGCGCCTCTTTCCCCGACGGTTTCCACGAGGCGCGGATTCAAATCCTTACTACATATTTTACTACACATATTTGAAACTAATACATTTACAGTTTCTTTTTCAGTAAATTAATTAAATATTTTCATATAACATTATAGTATATTTTAAGTTGAAATTCCTCAAGTGAAATAAAGCCGCTTAGTCATACCTAAACTTTCGTACAAAACGCTGAAGACTTATAAAAGAGTCAATTCAAAAACACATCACGTCGTTTCACAATTACATCTTCGTCTAGAGAATATATGGAGTTCGGGAGGTATTTAATCTTGCTCTATATATATATCTCGGGCAGACTTATTAAACGCGTAAAATGTAGAAGAACCTGGAATATTCTAAAGAATTCTTTAGCGGCTTCACGCTTTTTCCGATATTACAGGGTAGTCAGTTAGAACCTAGTGACAGGACACTCCGTTCTCCGTTTTCCGCCCGCCGCTCCTCGTCATTTCTTTGCCTTCTAGGTATTCTAGGTTAGTTTTTTTTAATTCTATAGAGACAAGGCAAACGAGCGTTCGGGTCAGTAAGATATCACCGCTGCCTACGACCCCGTGTAACACCAGAGGAGCTAGTGGGACGTTGCTGGCTTTTAAGGTTTTAAGTATTCTAGATATATAAAAATATGTATTTCTTTTGCTTTATGCATTGTTTATCAGAAAAATATTTCGTTATCGTATTTGGAGCGCTTCTGTTTGCAGGTTTGAATCTTAGTTGTGGAATAATTGTACTTAAAGGACATATTTATTAAACGTATAAAAATTTTAACGCAGCGGGATTTGAGCCCGTGTCTCTTGAAAACCGTTCAAGCGCTCTGACCGCCAAGCCATGCGTTCACAACGCATTCCGCTGCGTTCAAATTTGTGGAACGATATTCACGTTATTGCAACGTTATTTTAACACAATTACTGCCGTGGGATTAGCTTGTAAATTTACACCCGTGTCCGGATCCGATGATAATACAACATTATTCAATGCGTTAAATTGGATTGAATTTGAATTTTTCATTAATTTTATTATATATTCTATTAACGAGATCGTATAATGTAAGAGCTAGGAAATAAATTATATATATCTAACGATATTAATTGTGATATGGATAACAACTAAAAACCAACAGAAGCTTCTTTCAAAGTTTATTCGTAACTTTAGTAATAGAAACCGCATAACTATATGATTTATTAACAAATACTTAATGGTCGATATCATCGCAAAATGTATGTAGAAAAAAAGAAATTTCACTATGTTTATTTTATGACAATTTTTGTTTCCAGCTTCACCTTTTTTCATATATCAGTGTAGTCAGAGAGAACCTAGTGCCAATACACACCACTGTCGACCCGAATCCGAGACGTTGCGTATTGAATGGCGGCCCTCAACGCCGCGCTTCACTTCTCACCAGAGCGGAGAAATGAATATAATTTAATTAAACTCATTCATCCGAGTGGGAATCGAACCCACAATCGTGTACACACACGGTCAGACGCTGTCACACTGCGTCTCAATAGCCTCAAACTTGATATTAAACGTGCAAAAGCCTTAAAGATTTAAAAAAATTGTTAATAACCATTATTTAAAAATGAAAACCATCTTAAGACGACACCAAATCACGTACAACCCGTACAATTTCTGATATTAAACATTCTCATGATTTTATTTATGAAATTTATGAGTAAATAATATTGCGGTATATATTAGTATACTAATAGCTCGCGGCTACGCCTGCGTAAACTACACTATTTAATTTTTCTATAACTATTTAATTTTTCTACCCTCCCGTGTTCCAAATTAAATAATAAACTTTATTTAAATTTATAATTAAAATTGTTGTAAATTTTTTATTAATGAACCGATTAAAATAAACACACTAAATGATAATGGAAGTTTACCAAAATACAATAGTGAAAATCGCATTCAAATCGATTTAGCCTATATTATTTAGCACAAAACGAAGTTTAAGTAGAGGCCATCGTGTGTGACTTCGAGTGGGTTGTGAGTTGCCTACGTAAAATACAAAGCGCTAGACCGGTGGAGGAACTCAACGCCGCGCTTTATCGTCTTTCTTACCAGAGTGAAGCAATAAAAAAATATATTTTTAACATTTTTAAAAGTGTTAATCACACACTTAAAAATTTAATAAGCGTATCAATAATAATAAGTTGTAATAAGCGTATAAGAATTTCGACGCAGCTGGGCGTAGAACGCATAGTTTAGCGGTCAGAACGCTCGGACGCTTTCCAAGAGGCGCGGGTTCGAATTTTTATACGTATTCTAAATATGTTTTTCAATGAAAATAATTTATATATAATTATTTTTCCGAGTAGGGATCAAATCCACAACTTATATAATTTTATGGAATATAATAATAATCATAAAAAAAGATACTGGCACGAAAAAGGTACGGTTCTCGGAGTCTCGGAGTCTTTTATCATTAGTCCCGTTCTAGGACCTGGACCCGGACCCTGGGGTCTGCCAATCGACTTAACCTTTTCCACTTTGCACGAACAAGCACTCTAGAAGAACAAGAAAATACTGCGCCACGATGGTCTTAAACTTGAATGTTATAAGAAATTTAGTGAAAATGTTACTTCTAAGGAAAATCACTGCATAAACTATGCAGGCGATTTGAAACGAAGACTGTTTAGTTACGAATTATTTATACAGGATATTTTTAGAACTTATCGAGGGTCATTTTCAAATAAAATCTATACTGAAATGCGGAAAAGTATTGATTAATTAATACTTTTTTATGTAAATGATAAGCTATTCATAGCAATTAGTAAACTCGCGAAACTAAATTATTAAGCAATTTAAAATAGTTGAATATTCGATAAGCTGTGTTTATTTTCGCATTGCAGGGTAGCCAAAGTGAAGCTAGTGTCAAGACACTCCGTTCTCCACTTACCACCTGAATTCGAGACATTACGCGTAAATCAGCGCCGCCATTTTTAAAAAAATTTTTTTTCATTTTAGCTGTTCCGATAAGAATCAGAGCGGAGAAAATGAAAAAACACTATTCCCCCGAGTGACTGACACCCTCCTATAAAGCAACAGAAATAAGTTATAATAAGCGTAAGTATAAGAATTTCGAAATAGCCGAATGTAGAACGCGTGGCTTAGCGATCAAAGCGCTTGGACGCTTCCTAACGGGCGCGGTTCGAATCCCGTAAACGTTTTCTGAAAATGCTTTTTCATATCCTAAGTGTGTGAATAAAACATTAAAAAGATTCCATATAATATTGTATTATATCTTTCAACTGTACCATAAAATCTAGTCTCCTAAGTATATGTACTCGTAGATGTCATAAATTTCTACTTTGCAAGAATCCCTCACTAAAACTTATATCAGCGGTAAGTCATTTCGGATTTCACCTTCAGACGCACATTGGTTTTACATTATAGCTTTCAAAGCTCACTTAAATTTACTATTTGAATACAAGCATCGATTATTATGTAATATTATAAACTGCTTCTCGTAAACGCTGTACTGATAAAATTTTAAAACCGTCGTGGCATTATTAAGAACATACCTATAGCTTATCGCGATGTTTGTGGGTTCAGTCCACATTTTTATTTCTGTAATAATATTTACCATTATAAGATCAAAACTTTGCTCACCCCTGTCCTAATTGATTTAAAGGTACACACACTATCACCATATATTGATTTTTGTTATACTAAGCGCACCTGGAACCTGGACACACAGTCTCCATTTTTTTTGTTTCTTGATATTCAGAACAGGCCATTGTAGAGAAGTGACACATCGATAACCTGCAGTCTTGATTGGTTGTTGGATTGATTTGCACTCGGAGAAATGATTATATTATAAATATTTTTATTGCTCCGCTCTGATGGAGAAGACAAAGTGCGGGGTTGAGTTCCGCTAATAAACCGCAATGTCTTGAAAGTGGAGAGTCTTATCACTAGGTTCTGTCTGACTATATATTTGGAATTGTATTGTGATTGTTTTCTTTGAGCAAATTAGACAAAGTGCGGGATAGAGACCCTTGGCGGGTCCGAAGTAAACAAATAAAAGAGGAATTTGAGGAGAATTAAAAAACGGAAAGTTTTTATCAAAACGTCTACCATAAGAACTCTCAAGATGTAAGTAATTTCTAATATAAAAACAACTGTATCGTAAATAACTTTCAGTAGACAGTTCTAACATCGATTCGGCATTAGCTAGAAAGCGAATTGCAATCATTGCCACTGGTTTCAATGGGAATGCCAAATGAAATTGGGGTCGTTTTATTAAAACGTGGCTTGTAACGTAGGTTGTTGTAACCATTAGGACATTATAAAAGCTTTATATCTGAGGCCATCGAGGCGCAGTCGGAATGCTAGTAGAGACACGATTGTAGTGAGTTCAATCCACGACTCTGGCGGATGATGATAATATTTAAATGGAAAGTGGAGAACGTAGTGTCTTGATACTCGAAATTATATAGCCAGACTAAGTTTTTGCAATATAAATAGAAGCTTTATAGTATTTATTTTATTTAACGCCACTGCGTCACTATGGCCTCAGTACAGCTGCTTACAAGAACAAAATATTTCTTCATTAATTTGTCCGAAATACAACAATCCATACACCTACATGCGTATAAAAATACCACAAAATCACGCAATCAAAGGATTAACTTGAAAGTCATTTACTACTAGAATTGACCTTCTTGACGCAATCGCCCTAATTTCGTCCGCTTTTCACAGTTGATGGCGGGTACAAATCCCGTAAGTTCATTATTTGAATTGATTGCTAATGAACCGCCCATTGGTTTTGAGGTGAAAAGTTCTTTAGTCGCGTTCAGTAAGTTTTGGTAGAGGAAAATGTCATGGTTCTAATCTGAGGCGTTAGACGTTTTTTCAATGGGTGAAATTTAGTGAGTTGGCGTTACTGAAACGCGTTATATCTTATCACCGACTTTACTACTGAACGAGCATATTTTGCAATTTACTGTCATTAATAGCCGCTCTTGAACTAAACGTTTTAGAATACTTATGTTTTCTAAACACTCTAGTAAGTCTATTTTAATTTTATATTTTTTCTATTGCTGCAACTGTTAGTGCTGTGGTGACACATTCGAATCATATAGGAAAAAACTTAACGTAAATACATAATGCAATAATTTAATATAAGGGCTAAATTCAAGCTAGACTACAGTTTGTCTAGTAAGGAAATTGGGCCTTACTTACAAGTAAAAATCCAATTTCTTTTTTTTTAATTTTTTTACACAACTAGGACTTACAAACATTTTTTATTAAATGTATATAAATTTGAACGTAGCGGAATTCGAACCCGTGCCTCTAAAAATTCATTCAAGCGCTCTGCTCCACTAAGCCATATGTTTTACATCCAGCCGTTTACGTCGAAATTATTATACGCTTGCTATAACTTCTTAAGTTTGTTGTTCGCATCTCTGTATGGAGATTTTTACAAATTTCTGCTACCCAAAGATTATATCTACGAACAACAATTTTGGCATGAGAGAAAGCTATTTATTACTATTTAAAAAAAATTATGCGCACACTTGGGATATGAAAAACATTTTTAGATAAACGTATAAATATTTGAACACAGCGAGATTCGAAACCGGCCAAGCGCTCTGACCGCTAAGCCATTGGTTCTACATTCATCTACATCAAAAATTTGTTTAAGCTTTTCACAATTTAGTTTTTTTTTTAAACATACAATTTCTCTTTTTAATATACCATTGCAACAATGAAATTTTTTAAACGTAAAAGTTCTATTCAAATTTACAGCTGCAGTTTACATAATATGAAAAATTACAATTACACTTCGGGCCACGAGTCACGTGAGTCATAATAGACCAAGATAAAGACGCGGTTTTGTTAAACAAATTGCCGGCTATTAGCTTTGTAAATTACCTTTCTTGGCTCCACGAATAGACATGCTAGTTTAAAGTTCATACTAAGATATATGAGGGCGAAATAAGGAAAATATAACTCGTTGAAACTAGTCTGCCTTGTATGTATTATAGATCTGTAATCAAATGTACCTTAAAATTAAAATGTATGGATTAAAAAAAATACTGTAACATTTTTAATGTGTTACACTTAGGTAATTGAAACACATTTTTAGAAAACGTATAAAAAATTAAACGCAGCGAGATTCAAACCAGCGCCTCTTGGAAACCGTCCGAGCGTTCCGTACTCATCTTTCTTGCCTTTTTACCATAATATATGCTTTACTCTTATATATGTTTTTAGTCTAATTTTTAGAATTCAAATTTAAAAGCGTAAATTAAGTGAGGCCATTGAGGTGCAGCGGGACAGCGTCTGGACTGTAAAATGCGGGATTGGTTTTTGGTCCGGGCCCTCTTGGAGTAATGCCTTTATTTCAATTATTTTCTTTTCTTCGCTCTTGAGACAAAGACCTAAGACAAAGCGCAGCGTTGAGTTCCGCCAATAACCACGCAATGTCAAAAAAAGGAATTAAAAACCCACTCATAATGTGTAAATCTCCATTTAATAATCTTATAACGAAAGTTCGGACTTTAATGAACTCGCTTTGACACAGAAAGGCACTAGATGAAGTCGAAACTTTTGAAATACTTTTAAATTGGAATGAAAAACTTTTATAGGAAGGTTTTTTATAAAACTCTGATAGGTTCCATATTCCATAAATTATATATATATTTTTTTCAGCTTGCAAATGCGATCTGCGGCTTCGATCCCTTGAGGGAGTGATTACATTTAAATTATAGAAAAAGAACATATATTTAGAAAACGTATAAAAGTTTGAACGCAAAGGGATTCGAACCTGCGCTTCTTGAAGCCGTCCAAGGCTCTGACCGCTAAGCTATGCGTTCATATGCGTTCAATTTGTTATACTGTTTCTAAATATGTTTTCCAATTTCCTAAGAGTGTAATTAACACTTTTAAAAAAAATGTAAACAAAATGGCATGACACCAGATTCTTATTGCCTGCCCTGCTATTACGTGTGAAGTTGAAAACAATATTTTTTTGATTTTAACTCCATGAAAACAGTTTTCAAGCGCTCTGACCGCTAATGCCATGCCATGCGTTCTACATCCGGCTTCGTCGATATTCTTATACGCTTATTACAACTTACATTTGTTGTTAGCATATCTGTAGAGATTACAAACTCGCTACCCTACCCAAAAACTATACTCTCTTGCCAAACGATTGTTCGTAGAAGGCGCCGAAGTTAATATCCGCCATTCAAATTTTTATACGTTTTCTAAATATATGTTTTTTTAATACAGCGATATTCATATATTTATGAGTATGCGTGTTATAACATTAGTGGATATATTTCAATTTTTTAATACACTTGCGTTCAATAGTAATCGGTTAGAAACTATAAGTTAATATAATAACTAAGTAGTATACCTATACTACTTACGTAAAATGGAGCGTTTGCACAGTTGGACGGTTTTCTCTAATTTAACTTTGTTGTTTGTTGTCAACATTGAGCTTTTATTTGCCGAACGGTTTAATAATGTACGGCGGGACAGAACTATGAACGAGTGTTGATCTACCCGTTTCCTATTTACAGAATTTCGTCTTTTTGGTGCAGTGCTAAGCTATTTTCACTTGTTATTGTTGTGGATGAGGCCGTTGTAGAGCAGTGGGACAGTATTTGACTGTAAATACGATGATTGTGAATTCAATCCACGCTTAATTTGTTAAACGGTAGAGTGTTCTATCTCACAATTTAAAAAGTTGTGTAAAGCTGTTTGCGTGTTAAAGGTTACTAACTCATTAAAGATTTTATAACACGCCTTGGGAATGAAATGTTCGCTGCAGTCTATTTCAATTATATGATTGTCACTAATAAATGATTGTAAATCGACTAAAAAAAAAGGAAGCCCACTGAGTTTTTACCGCTGGTTCTTCTCAGGTCTGCGGCATTAACTTTAGTAAACGAATCAGTGATAAATAGTTTGACGTTCAAAAAATTAAGCATGTACTTAATTTTTAATAACATTATTTGACTTTAACATAAATTTCGTTTCTCCGCTCTGGCACGGCATTGAGTTCCCATCACCACACAATATCTCAAATTCTGACAGAAAGCGGGGAATACTACCGTCCTCTGTACAGTAGGTTGTCTGCTTTTTTTTTCATTAGACAAGGCAAACGAGTTCGGGTCATTTGATGGTAAGTGATCACCGCCGCCCACGACCCCGTGTAACACCGGAACAGCTACAGGGACGTTGCCGGCCTTTAAGGAGGAAATAGCTTAAGCTGATATATAAAACAATCTTGAAGCTGCATAAGAAAGGAAATCGCCGTAGAAGTTTTTAGCGTAAACTAGCGCCGCGCGTTTCCATAACGCAGTGGAGGGAGAAATAAAAATAAAATCAATTCAATATATAAAAAAATCGGTTCATATCATAATTTTGCTCTCCAATGATCCTTGGAAAGGTACTTTATCTAATACCGTTTTATGATTCAATCCCCACAGTTACCATAGTAACGACATGTGACATTAGGACTTTACGATCTTATTACTTATACATGTAAAAACGTTTATTATTAGATATATCTACAGGTGAGGACGTGTCAATGAGACAGGGTCTGCTGTAAACACGATTGGTCGTGGGTTTGATTCCTTCTCGGGGGGAAAATATTAAAACTATTATTGATTTCTCCACTCTGGTACGACAAAGCGCAACATTGAATGCTACTTAACACAATGTCACTATTTCGGGTTGAAAATGGAGAACGAACGGAGTGTCTATACAACTAGGTTCTCTTTTCGGTCGTCGTAAAGCTGTTTTTTTTAATATCTATAGTTTTCATCATATTTTTATAAATTAGATTACTTATTTTCTTACATTTACTTTAGTTTTAACATTTTTTCCCAAGAACGGTTTGACCTTAGTGTAAACTAGGCGTTACACTTGATACCAAGAACTATTTATATGAAATATTATTTTGATACATCGTCGCCGAGATATTTGGAACATTTCATTCTCGCATTTGACATTTGTGAGCGCATGGCTTAGCTTTAGCGGTCAGAGAGCTTGACAGCTGCAATTTGGCAGTGAGATTCTTTGAAGAGTGTGTAGAGGGAGCACTCCTCCTCCTCCACTCCCACAGAATCAGGAAAAACGGGATTTTACGGTTTCTAATCCAGGCTGGCGAAGTAGCTAGGTTCATTTTTTTATTATACAATAAAAAAATAACTAAAGCTCTGTATTTATTTATATCTAGCGAAGAAAATAAACATGACGTCGTATTAAGCAGTATTTAACTCCGATGTCAGCCGAAATGTTTCACTATTATAGTCAACTTACTCTTGAACCCATCGAGGCGCAGTGGGACAGCGTCTGGTTGTTGGTTCGATTCCCACTCGGAGGAATGATTATATATAAATTATTTTTATTTGTCCGCTCCGGTACCTAAGATGAAGCGCGGCGTTTAGTTCCGCCACTCAACACTCTATGCCCCAATTTCTAGTTGAAAGTAAAGAACAGAGTGTCTTGACACTAGGTTCTCCCCAACCACCCTGCTATGAGGGAAAAACGAGAAGGTGTAAAAAAAACGAGCTCATTGTTTATATATATATATATAACATTTTAAAACTTTATATTAAAAATTACGTAATAGGCTTTGAACCGGCAATTGCAATGACTCAATAGTGTAGTTGTGTAAAGCTAGTAACCCGTTCGAATTCCAACAAATATCTTCATAGATTTATTATTAGGTTACACATAAATTTCAGTGTTCTATGGACGTAAGGTGGGCGTGATGTACAATTTACATTGAGCTGGAATGACTAAATGACATATCCAAAAATTGAAGGCAGCAGGATTTGAACCCTCCTCTTTGTAAACCGTCCAAGAGGCGCGGGTTCAAATCGACTTTTCATAAGTTTCCTAAAAGTATGTTTTTCAATTTCCTAAGTGTGTGAATGAAACACTTTATAAAAATGTTACAAATTCATAAGCTACAATGTTTTTTTTTTAATTTACACGATACTTAGTAGTTAGTGTGTAAAAAAGTGGCATTGGGAAAAATTTCTTAAAATCTTCAAATCTTTCATATATAGAGCTGTTTTTACTGTCGGCGATATTTTTACCGGTTCGTATACATCTAATTTAATTTCGACGAAGTTCCAAAGTACTCATGTAATGCACCTGAAAGTTAGTTGAAAATCCTCCAGTGGGTAATGAGATGCTTGCTGATTAAATATTTTTAAGGTATAAAGGTCTAAAGAACCTAATGTCAAAACACTACTCAACGGCCCATTTTCTCGTGTCAGCATGCCATGGAGGCCATTGCATTATCTTAGTGTAGGTTTGATTCTCACTTAGAGGAATTACATTTAAATTATTTTCAACTCTCCGCTCCGGTGAGAAGTTCTTTCTTCAATCTCGATAGGGCATTTATAATTTGAATTGAACTTATTATTCAATTATTGAGTTTTTTTCATAAAACAGAAATTTCGTTTAATTAATTTTCAATTATACAATGTGAAGTAATATTAAGATTATAACTATATATAGACCTAATTAAAGCCTTTTTGCTCAGCGCTCATGTCATATGATGGACACGGCTTCGTTTACCATTCGAGGCAATATTTCTGTTTCGAAATCTTGTTCGTTTGCCTCACACTGTGCCAGCATCTCCTTGTAAGCGATGAATTCTAGTGACCTGATTCTCTGTTTAGGTAATTTTTATGCACAAAATGAAGTACGAAATCGCGATACGAGTATTTATTAAGCCCCTCTTTCAATATCAAAAACTTTACATACCCACGTAAAGCAACTCATGACATACTGTGCCCGCGACTTCGTCCGTGTGTAATTGTAACATAAAAGCCTGTATTGCTCCTTATTACTTCAGCTGTCTGCCAGTGAAAGTTCAGTCGGAATTGGTGCAGCCATTCCAGAGATTAGCCGAAACTAACAGACCGACAGACAAAAAAAATTGTTAATAATGTTATTTTTGTATAAAAAACAGAGAACTTTATTTATTTATATAGATTCTTGATTTCATAATAAATTACTTATGTAACACATGATGTAACTTATGACAGATACAATTCGCTTCACGCTTAAAAGGGCTAATATTCAAATGAATTCTCACCAAAATATATAGTTTCCTTTGATGTTTCATATTAAGCCGCTTAAGGGAACATGGGAGGTGTATCTAATACTATAGAAAAGGTCTGCTTATCGAACCGTGGGTAATCGCTTGATAAATACACTTGATGGCTTCACAGAAACCATATGTGCGTTTTGTCTGAAGAAAATTCCTTATGTATACTAATTTCTGGGGGCTACTTTAATGGCTGGATGTGAACACTTTTCGCTTAGCGGTGTCAAAGAGCGCTTGAATGGTTTTCAAGGAGCGCGGGTTCGAAACCCGCTGCGTTCAGAGGCCTTTATACGTTTTCTAAATATGTTTTTTTTATTATACGATTTTGTAGGAATGACTAGTGTTTTAGCGTTTGGCTGTAGCTTTGTTTTTTTGATAACTAGCCATGTTTATGTATATTATGGTAATTAGGACTAATTAATTCAACTACTCAACATGTGATACTTCGAATTCGGGCGGAGAGCACAGTGGCAGAAAACCCTTCCGGTTCCCCTGCCTCAAAAGAATTAAAGTATGTTTAAATGTGAAATTAAATATATATATACTTTATATATATATTAACATTTTTAAAAATTATTTAATCGCACACTTAGGAAATCGAAAATTTGAACGCACCGGGATTTGAACCCGCTCCTCTTGAAAACCGTTCAAGTTTTCTTACTATGTCTTTTTTAAATATATTTTTTCTTTTTTTAGTAAATACTATTTATATTGTTCATCATGAGGTCTTGATTTTTCCTTATTCTTTGTACAACAGAACTAAAATATAGATACGATTGCGTACATATGATTTTATAAACGACATTGCATTACTGCATATCTGTAACAATATTAAAACTTGAATAAAACAACCGGCTAAGTTACAAACGATTATGCATGGCAACCGAATATTTTGGCCATTATAGGTATAGTTGTGGTCGAAATAGGATATCGTTTTATTTATGTATATATAGTGTCAGGTACAATAATCTGTCTATACCTCATAAATCAGTTCAAGATAGCTAGATCAATTGAGAATCTTAGAGCTATATTTTAAACACATAGGTTAAAATTGTTTCGTAGTATATATATATTATAATATTTTGTTTGTCCGACAGCATCCAGTGTTATGCTCAAAACAGTGACAGACATACGAATGAGGGACGAGAAATAAAGATAAGCTTGTAACACCAAGTTATCGCTTCCAAAAAGTAAATAAATCTTTTATGGGTCTGAGTATACGCATATATAATGAGATTCCACAACCTATGTTAGATTTGCAACTCCAGAAATTTAAAGCCTCTATAAAGACAATATTAATAAGTAAAGCTTATTGCTCTTTAGAAGAATATTTAGATTGGATTTGGTGCAGGTTAGCTGCCACTGTTTTACCTGCAACAACTGTTGAGTTCCTGGCCGTTTCTGGCCGTTGAGTTGAGTTTCTGGCCTCTCAGAAGAACTGCTTTCCGAGCCGGTGGTAGCTTTATGTTCCTTCGACGATTTAAAAGTGCTTGCAAAAGTCCATTGGAATAAAGGATATTTTGAATTGAATGTGAATAGTATAAGTGCAATAACGCTAGCTATTAATATTGCCTTCAAGACATAGACGAGATGATTGAAGTGAACTAAGATGAAGTTAAAAGCACTTTTGTTTCTTAGTAATAATTTTGGCGCACTCATTCGTCTGTAACACTGTCCGTAGAAGTAGCTGATGATATACCAAATCTATTAATTTTACTTGTCACTTACTTTAAAGCAGTTGAATACTGTACCCGTGTACAAAGTGACAGGCTTGAGAGAGCCCAAGTTTTAGGGAACATAGCTTCGATATCAATAAGTTGTCAGTTGTCAGCTGTGTCAGTTAACAAGGGTTGATTTGATTTTAGTAATTAATTATCTATTGACATTCCTCTGATGTATAATATTTGGTGTAAGTACGAGATTATCTTAAAGGCATATGAAAGTTAAAACCAAGAATCGCTTCCGGTCCCCCACAAGTTCCTTTTAGAGCGAGCTTAGTGTCTGGACACTAAGTTCTCTCTGTGTACCCTGATTCAGCTTGAATCTGAATGCAGAACGGTTTCATATAATGATATCGGTATTAGAACTACTAGAAATCGAGACATTGCATGTTCAGAGGCGAAATACTGCGCTTTGTCTTAGTTGCCAGAGAAGAAATGAAAATATTTTTGATATAATAAATTCCCTGAGTGGAAATCGAACTCGAAACCATTCGCGTTTACACTCAGATGATGTCCCACTGCGCCACGATAGCTTTAGCGTGTAGATAGAAATAACCTAATTCTCCAGTTTCACCTAAATAAATATTAAGTCATTTTTACGTATTTAAAGACAATGTTGATACGGTAAGTTATATAAAATCAAAGATATTATATAAGTATATCTTTATAATAATATACGAAAGAAAAATGGTCGTAGTTTGTTTTACTAAAATATGCGGCCGGAGGACAGTTAAATACAAAATAGCAATGTTTTTAGTAATAATGCATTACAAATACATTAAATAATACTATTTACCAGTTGCCTTAGCAACGTATGTCACTTTATACAAAAAAAAACAATTTGGTAAAATGGGCTCATTTCCTTTACACAATATTTATTTAGACATACATAGTTTTCTCATAGCGTTAATATTAGTATTATTGCTTACAAATTCACACTATTTTTTTTCACTCTCCGCTTGAATCTGAGTAATTACGTTTTGAGCGGAACTCAAGGCATCGCTTGTCTTGTCACCAGAGCGGAGAAAAAAATAATTAAGAAATATAATCAGGAAATAAAGAACTACAATCATTAGGCATATATATATATATATATATATATATATATATATATATATATATATTTTTTTTTTTTTTTTTTTTTTTTTTTTTTTTTTTTTTTTTTTTTTTTTTTTTTTTTTTTTTTTTTTTTTTTTTTTTTTTTTTTTTTTTTTTTTTTTTTTTATATAAGGAATATGATGTTAAAAAACAAATAAGGAAAATACAAAACTAGAAAAAGTTAACAAAAGGTGGAGTTATGTCTTTAAGAGTAGAGATTGCACCCAACCTGTCGAAGACAATTTTACAGTATATATAACTTAAGTTAATACAGTAAAAAAATATATTTAGAAATATATACACTTAAATATCATTCCCTCAAAAGAGATTGGAACCCACAACCAATCGCGTTTACACTAATCGCTCCACACTAATGTAAATTAACATCATGTTCAAATAAAAATGGCAGATAGATAAGCACAGTATTTAATAAGCTCCAAGTATTTTTTGCGTGTTTATTTATAGTATAAATACAGAATGAGACGTTAAAGAATGGTTTAATGATGGTTTAGACTTTAGATTGCAACCTCGTCATTTGTTGAAGTTATCTTAATCAAAAACGCAAATTGGATACCCTCATCTAGCAAATAGACTTACTGTATGCGATGGGTGAGTTCGACTGAATCCAACTCAGGGGAACGTTTGTATTTGAAAAAGCCGGATTAGCCGGTTAATAATAAGCCGGACTCTAAAATTATTTTTTTTATATACTTGGTTTTATAGATTGGATAAGACGCAATGTGGCGTTAAGTTACGCCATGTACCACAAAATGTCTCTAAATGGACGGCAAAAACAGACACAAGTCATTTATTGATAAGTTCTCTTGGCCTCACAAAATGCGATACCGTTCTATCTATTGAAATTTAGAATTTTTTTTCATTTACTTGAATTCCAATAAAGCAAAGTCTTAAATAAAATACTTTAATATTGACGGTACGAAACTAATATACTTACCAAACTGTATTATTATAAAATATATATAGATTTTCTATTTTAACGAAATTGTATAGCAAAATGCCTTTTTTCTGCTTTATGCTTTTTTCTTAACAGTACAGTTGGTGGAAGAAACTGATATTAAAACACAGTTTTTAACTTCACTCCCGAATTCCGGACAGTGTGCTTAGCGGCGTGGAAAATGTGAATAATTTTAATATAGTCACTCCCCGAGTGGGAATTGTATTCACAATCAGTCTCATTTACAGTCAGACGCTGTCCCACTAAGCCATAGTAGCCTTTTTTATTTTTGTAAAGTTTTTTTTAAATTTACAAAACAATTAAACGTTGACGCAACTAACGTCACTTTTTAACATTTTTTTTAAAGTGTTAACAACACAATTAGAAAATTGACTACCATTTTCCAAAAGAAAGCGTAGTACCTTAACAAATTGAACGCAGCGGTGTTATTCGCTCTTGGCGACCGTCAAGCGCTTGAACTTAAATATCAATTTTAATACATGATAAATCGTAGAATACAAGTATTGTAATCAACTTTTATATATAAAAATGTAATAATACAATTATAATAACTTACAGAGTAAATTTAAGGTGTTTAAGTATCCAAGAAACTAATGCCAAGACACTTTCCGTTTTCTATTTTCCACCCGAATTCAAAACTACTACTGCGGTACTCCAACACCACGCCTTATTTTATCCAGGCATTGAAAATAATAATATAATGTTATAATATTTTGTTTTTTCTACATTTATTTCTCAATTTCAATGCTCTGTACACAGAGAAACCCCATAGTTAATGAGGTTATGAGCGGCGCTTATTGAACGCGATGCAAAGTCAGCTTTTAAATAAACATGTAAAAGTTTATATATAAGCCACTTATATTTTACTGTCAACAAATACAATTATAGATGACTGTAACTTGAGAAGGTCATGGGTTGAGACAGCTCAGGGATTAGTCTATTAATAAATTTATTTATGCCAGCAAAAATATACTTGACGTCATCGTGGCTGCAGTGAATTTTAGAGTTAGGACTTTTATCGCAAGGATATTCAGTTCGATACCAAGTTTTAATTGTTTTCATTTATCCTAACTAATAAGATAAAGTGCAGTGTTTGTTACCGCCTCTTTTATACAAGCAATATTTCAGAAACCAGGCAGGAACTGAGTGTTTTGACAGTAGGTTTTTCCTCTGTATACGTTAAGAGACGAGAGTGTTGAAGCTATAAAAATACGATTATAATATGCGGTGACGCAATTATGGCCCCGAATATAACTTATGTATGACAAATCTCAATCGTTGTGGGTTTAATCTTAGTTAGGGAAAATTAGCTTGAGGGTCGTTACCAATATTACTCAAATAGATGAAACGGACTTAAGACATATTGCCTCACCTGATGTCCTTAGAAGGTGAGTCATGCGAAAAATAAAAAATAATAAAAAGTGCATATCAAAAGGGATAATATTCCAGGCAAATGGTGAGTAACCTAATAAAAGAATGATGTAAGGCCATTACGTGATGTGTACCAAAAAGTAGGCTGGGGACCGTCACAGTACAAGCTGGCCCTGAGGCAATAAAGCATATTGAATAATTTTCTAAATACACATCGGAAACCTCCGCGAAAAACGTATGTAGAGTTTGTAAAGCTCTTTGTATTTGTAAAATGGCTTGAAAGATTTTTATTTTTTCATATAAATATTATACACTTTCCAGTATAGCGAGTATAGAGTAGTCAGAAAAATCTAATTTGTGAAAGAAGACACTCCATTTTCCATATTCCGCCCAAATTTGAGAGCGTTTTGAGTGGCACATCTAAACGCCGCGCTTTGTTTTTTGTTCACCAGAGCGGAGAAGTAAAAGAAGCATAATTCAATTATGACCATTCTAATAGTGGGATCGAACCCACGACCACTGCCCGCAGTGATCTCAATATGGGTACATGATAACAAATATATAAACCATATTATAAATATAAATTTTTCTCACATATAATTAAAGCAATATTATACTTTCTTTTTGCTTAATTTCCTTTATAATTTAAGTACCTACTTTAAATTTGGTTAAAATTATTTTATTTTCGCTCACATTCAAATAATTATTATAAAATTCGATCGTTTTAGAGTGCAGTGCCTTTAGGTAGAACATTAAACAAGTCTAAATTTGTCGTCTGTAATTTCATGTACTAGTATAAGAATGTACGCTCTGTTTGCGACTTATATAAAAAGAACAAATCTTGATTAAAAATCGAACCTGCGAATTATTATAAAACAGGTGTTATAGCCATATATTAGTAAAAAAACGGCCCGCTCCCGGCTTTGCCCGCGTAAAATACACGACTAAACTATTTCGATATACAATATTTATTTCATACATCTTCCATGTACAGACAGCGATTACTTATATTTCTATTATATGTATAGATTATAAATTATAATTTATTACTTGAGTAGAACTAATATTTAATTATGCGTTAGCACGAGAATATTTGAAAACATCAATATATTAAATAAACGATGACACTCCGAACGGCGAAGCCTGACAAACGACCTCACCGGCCTTGTTACACTGAGAAAATGCTATAATCAATTTACACCTGCGGAAAACTTAAACTTACTTTTTTCATTTACTTCTTATATTTCCACGCCTAAATTAACAAGCATATTCATTATAAAAGCAATACAAATATACTTACTCGGTTTCGTTGTTTTCAAAAACAATTGTGTCTTGCACAGCCTCGAACTGCGCACCGCCCTTCGCCGTGCCATCCTCCGTCCAGTACGGGACACGCACCTTGCCCCTAGCACCCGCCGTCCTCACCACTTTTAGATCGTAAGTCCCCACCGACTCAGTCAACTCGAAGTCCCTCTGAGGGAACGCAAACACTCCAGAATGGTCGTCGTCCAAAATCACTACAGTCGCCGATGATGGAGAAGCTAGACATGCGCCTTTAGGAGAGCTCAATTTAAGATAGAAGTGCTCATCTTCTTCGAAAACGTCGTCGTCTATAACTTGCACGCTAAACTTTTTCTCCGTCTCTCCGCGCCCAAATACAAGAGAGCCCTGAGCTACGACATAGTCTGATCCTGCTTCAGCTGTTCCATCTTCTGTAGTATAGTGCACAGTAACTTCTCCACTTAAATCTCCGCCGCGAACCACTCTTGCTTCGAAGGATCCACAATTCTCCATCACGGTGTAATGATCGGGGTCGAATCGAACATTGGGACCTTTAGGTTCAACAGCAACATTACCTGATTCACGGCGCTGCAGTTCTGCTTTAACTTCACTTAAATCACTCTGCGCTCGCTCAGATATTTTACGAGAGAAATCACCTCCGCCAGTCATTTTTCTTGTAGCTGCTACTCTATAAAAAGCACGAGATTTAGGCCCACGAGACATTAACGCTTCCAAGGCCATTCGTTCGACAGTTTCTAGATCTTCATCCGGGTGTTGTCTTCGTAATTCTCGTAAAACTGATATATATTCTTTACGAGACTTTTCTAACTCGCGACCCTCTTCATCATCTGAAGCGAATTCATCAGCATTCGGTTTAAGTGCCATTTCAACAGAGCCATCGCCCTCTGCTTCAACAATAACACCTCTCTCGTTAACACGGTAGCCTTTCTTGAGATATTTATAAATTAAGAGCCTTCGATCTGCTATATACGCTGTCGCAACGGTAGCGGGGAAGAATAGAAATGTTACAGCTCCTTCCCACACCTCAACTTCACTAGGTGATATTACTGCTAAAATTAGATAAAGCCATACGTATGCAAATACTGACCAGGTCGCTGTAACTAGGAACACGCGTAAATGCTTGATCTTCCTCACCTCCCCATCAGGTATAACTGCCACACATATCGCAATTATGACGAACAAATTGTACGCAGCGGATCCCACGATGGTTCCGGGCCCCAAATCGCCGGCTTCAAAATTTTTCCCAGCAATTTCAATGACCGACAATAATATTTCTGGCGCGCTCGAACCCAACGCCATCAGCGTCAAATTGGCAACAGTTTCGTTCCATACTCGTACTACAATAATTTGATCGCTCCCATTCCGTCGCACGCGCACCTCTTTCTCTCTTGATGTAATAACTTCAATGGCCGCCATAAACCTATCTGAGACGATAGAGACACCGATGAACAGATACATGAGGATGAGGAAGTAGACGAGGCCGCGGAGAGCGATGTGGAGTGTTGGGACATCTTCGAGAGGTAGCCAAGCGGGGAGCATGAGCCCATCGGAGCACTGGAGCACGTGGTGGGCGGTGGTGTTGACGGGTGCAAGACGCGCGGAGGGTAGCTCGGCGCGCGCTACCACGCAGCAGGCCGCGAGCGCGGCGAGCGCGGGTCGCATGCCCTTTACCTGACGCGATCCATAAGCGCGACCGGCGCTGCCAAAGGCCGGCGCCCGACTGAGCGTCGCGACGCTCCCACCCCCCTCCCTTAGCTTAGCGTATAATGAAGTTTTATTAGCGCCGCGCCTCGTAAAGTTTACTAAAAAATGGTATCAAAGTTTCGACAAGACAGTGTTAGGAATGCTCCGTTTGGTATTAATCTTATGCGTTATAAAAATGTAAAATAAATTATTACTTTTAATACAAAATATGGTGAAATTTAAAAATGGAGAATTAGATTTATTCTTAAATGTTTAATATATTGTATCTAGATACACAGTATCACGTTTATATAATAAACGTGTGCGATTAAATAAAAATGTGTGAAATTAAAGGTCATCGTGGCGCACTGGGACCTTGTCTAAACACGGTGGCTAGTGGGTTCAATTCTGACTCGGAGGAATAATTATATTTCAATTGTTTTTCATTTTTTTGGCCCTGGTAGCTATGGCCTATGCAGTGTCTCGATTTCGGACGGAAAGTGGGTAACGGAGTGTTTTGACACTACTCTCTCTCTCTCTCTGACTATCCTGCTATGCGGAATAAAAAATTAAGGTGAATTTAAATGATTTGTAGTCATATATTTGTCAGTTAATATTTTTTTTAATAAAATTGACAATATGCTTATAATATAATTTATTTATTACATTTTATATAATATTTTAAGTATTTATTCATTGAGAATAACTTAAATACTGCATAAATTATAAATTACTCGTGTTATTGATTATTTTCTAACGTTATATTGTAAAAGAGTGTTTATATCTCTAAAGTGGCTTTAGAAATATTACTATATATATATATATATATATATATATATATATATATATATATATATATATATATATATATATATATATATATATATATATATATATAATAATACACGGTACTCTTATCATATTATCAGATCATATTGTAACAAAATTACAATTAATATTATTGAATCAATTTAAAAAGGAATTTTCACAGGGTATTACTTTTTCTACCGTGCCTTCGTGGCGCAGTGGAATAGCAGGATGGATGTAAACGCGGTTGGTTGGGGATTCGATACTACTGTATTTATACGCTCTAATAAGACAAAAACACCGCCGCGTTGAGTTGCGCCACTTAACACACAGTGTCTCTGCGGGACGGCAAGTGGGTAATGTCTGAATGTAAATAATTTAAATATTATCATCTCTCTGAATAAGGAAATAATTTAAATATTACATGCTTATTATTTAAATACTTAATACTATTTGGTATATTTTCATTTTACTTACTACTAATCTACTAATAGAGTTATATTAGAAATTATAATTACTAATCTTTTTACTAGAACAAAAATTTAAACAAACTATAAACACATAATATATGAATTTTACAGTACCTATATAAATATTTGTAAATTTTGTTTGTAAATGTACTATGACACTACAGACACTTGGCTCGAACTACTTTATTCCAGCTTCACACTTCTTCCCGTATAGCCAACAGCGAGTACCTAGAGTCGAGACACTTTCTCCACTATCTACACAAATCGGTGTCATTGCGTGTTGATTGGCGGAACCAAACGCCGCGCTTATTTTAACATTTTTTTCATATTATTTTTTGTTTTTATATTCAACTTAATGTCAATATGAATGGTAAGTTGTCATACTCAGACCTGAGACTAAATGATGGTTGAGCGAGGTTTTTCTGTTTCAGGTTTTTTTTTAATTACAATTAATGTAATGTTAATACAACTGTTATAACTGTAATATCTTGAACTTATTACTACTTCGTATTTAATTTTACGCCTACATACAAAAAAATCTTTGTAAAAAAACTCAATGTGACACTTTTAATGGCAATACTGCAAAGAAACAAATAATTTCACATTTCTAAACGTGTCTAAGATATGAAAAACTTATTAAGAAATCGCATATGAAGCTGATCTCTTTAGAGAGATTTTTGATTCTGCCACCCAACGATTATTTATAAGAACATTCAGAAGAGAATGCTATTTATTAAATATTTTAACATTTTAAAGTGTTATTCACACAAATTACCGCAAAATAAAGGTCGAAGCTAAGCTTATACGGTTTCCAAATGTTACGCTCTCGATTTCCACTACGTTCAAATTTTTAAAAATTTTTAAAAAACATTAATATTTTAGGTATTTTTTATCACGAGTGCAATTTGAACCTATAGCCAACGCCTATCAAATTAATAGTTTCACAACGGCATCACAGTATTGCGTTCCTTTCATCTTATGGAGATCATTTTTATTTTCACTCTGTTTCGAGGTATGTGTTGATTTGCGGAACTCAACGCCGTATCTTGAATTACCAGAGCGTAGAAATGAAAAATATTTTTTTTCTGTTTTCCTTGCGTTGGAATTGAACTTACAACCAATTACGTTTACAGTCAGGCGCTGTGTCACTGCGCCACAACGGTGTTTAGTTATAATATTTTTAACACTTATTAAATTCTTTAATCGTCTCTATTCATTAAATCATTAAACTGTTCACGCAACCTTGCTTAGCTTGCTTTTAGTATTAAACAGTTACATATCAATAAAGCCCTTCTAGTGATGTAGATTTATTCGAGGCTATAAAAGTTGTTAATTTTTTTTTTTATTATTTATTTTCGCTGGCTTGTACCAAATTGAACTATTTATTTCTTATTAATTATTTCGACAAACTATTACACGTATTTAAAACAAACTAAAAAAAATGCTGCTTAAAGGCATTTTCTTGTCAGTTTAAGCCAAAACGTGCCGCATATTAATTGATATATTCAGAAAAAAATAGACATATTGAACAGTTTAAAAATTTTATGTAACAGTGCCATTAGTAAATGGACGAAATTATAATTGTGGTTTTGTATGAAACCAAAATAAGTTATCCTTTAATGTCAATCAGAGTCATTACCCACCACTCGATTTCTTTAATGAGATGGCGTGCGACGTTGTCGCTCTAACGGTTCGCTTTTCGTTATACGTAAGAAATGGGGTTTAATTTTATAACGACTATTTTATTATTTATTTTAGATCGAATATTCTTTTTAATTTTTAGTAGAATGGCTTATTTTATAAGTGTGTTACATTTGTAAGTCGCATTTTGAGTACTTAAGTTACAAGTTGTGTTTTCATTAAAAGTATCGATTGCACACGACACCTGTATGCCGTATTGTGTAGTTAGACAGAGTTAGTGTCGAGACACTCCGTTCACCGCTTTCCGTCTGAATTCAAGATATTGACTCGTTGAACTTATTTTTTTAAGTTTTCGCGACAACTTCAAAACGACGATGTGCGGAGACGTTAATGTCTAAGGGCTAACCTGGATTTTTTATAATTTTTTTTAGCGAAGGCGAAAAATACCTCTACAAAAATGTTAGTCTATACTTGAAACAGTTTTTTGTTTTTCTTAACTTAAGCGGCGTTATTAAGATATTTGACTCTCGCAATTTTTAAACGTTTATATGAAAATAGCCACGGACTTACGTAATGTGTTCGGTGTCGAGTTATCTAGACAAAATCAATATCATAAAAAAATACTCCTTTTATTCTCTTCATTTTTAAATCAAAAATAATACATACTGTCTATCCTTACTAATATTATAAATCGAAAAGTAACTTGGCCTTTCTGTATGTCTGTGACGTCATCACATTCAAACTGCTGAGCCTATTGAGATGAAATTTTATATAAACCCATTTTTTTATTTTTACCAGACATTTTATTGTTTTACGTAAAGGCCGCCGAAACAGTTACAGTTCACGCGGACGAAGCTGCGAGTGAGTTGCTGGTACAGGAGTTATAATATTAGGATGGATAATAGTATAAATACCGATTTGAGTAATAATCGAATTAGTTAGCTACTATCAAATCAATGTAAAAAAATATATTTAAACAAAATTATAATGAAGCCTGATTACGCGTCGTATGTAACTACACTGCGCAATACTAATCTAATATTAAAAAATCTATAATGCCTAACTCCGCTGCATATCGATCATATGTAGGCTGCTAGCTAAAACCATTAGAAGCCTAGCCTTTTTATAATTTTAAAACCTGCCATTTTACAATGGATATTGCAGTCTATAGTCTGAATTAATTTAGCAGCTTCACGCTCTTTCCCGCAGGGGCAGAGAGAACCTAGTGTCAAGACACTACGTTTATTTACGAAAAGGCCGTCGAAAATACGAAACACCTATATACGCGGGCGAAACCGCAAGCTGGTCGCTAGTTTCAATTTAAAGTAACATAAGCGTTGCTACGGTAACGCATATTTTATGCATCAGTTAACATAACCTTTAACAAATCAACATTAAATGGACTTTAGCAAAACAGCGACTTAACCTTATGTACTGAAATATGATTTGAAATTTACACCATCCACTTGACAAAGCACTCAACCTATCAATCTCATAATTTGATACAAATAATATAACAAATCTATCGCTTTTAATATGATTTCGCATTATTTTAGCTAATATTTTCAATATTTTATAGTGGTGACGTCGTCGTGTTGTGGAATATGGATATGAGCTATAGAACCTACCATTTTAAAAACTTACATTAAATAATAAGTATGCTGTAAAAAATATTGAGGTTGTTAGTTTTAATTGTATGTTCCTATTATTTTTAACGACTTCTCGCATAGCATATATAACTTAGAGTCCAGACACTTCGGTTTCCACTTTTCCCCCAAAATCCAGACATCGCATGTTGTACATAGATATTTTGTTATCTATTAGTTTTTTTTTTTTTTTTCCTAATTCCACCGTTTGTGGTATGGGGCAATCTAGAAATATGCCATTGTCGAATTTACATCTATTTATTAGAAGCCCTACGACTTGTGTCGTGGAAACTAACGCTGCACTTTATCTAACGAAATTGAAAAAAAATACAATTC